>SJYW01050966.1:15085-49131 GCA_006410735.1 Raphicerus campestris | reverse complement strand
CCTGCTCCAGAGCCCATTCTGCCCAAAAGGCCCTGCCTGGAGAAGTGCCTCAGCTTTGCTGCTGCTGCTGCGAAGTCACTTCAGTCATGTCCGACTCCATGCAACCCCATAGACGGCAGCCCACCAGGCTCCTCTGTCACTGGGATTTTCCAGGCAAGGACACTGGAGTGGGTCACCATTTCCTTCTCCAATGCATGCATGCATGCTAAGTCGCTTCAGTCATGTCCAACTCTGTGCGACCCCATGGACAGCAGCCCACCAGGCTCCTCCATCCACAGGCTTCTCTAGGCAAGAATACTGGAATGGGTTGCAATTCCCTCCTCCAGCCTTAGCTTTGACTTGCCTCTAAAACCTAGTGACTGGCTGACTCATTCCTTCACTCTCAAGAGCTACTGTTTCATCATCTTGCTTTATCCTCCCCCAAGCATACCAGTTAAAGTAATAATGATAGTAATATTCCAGTGAGTCACATAAATATCTCACTTCGCAGCAACTACAGTTTACTTGCTGGATTTACATGGGTGTGCGTGTACCTTTGTATTCTAAAATTACTAACAGAATATGTCAGCTCCTTCTGTTTAAGTCATTGAATAAGCTTCATAACCTTCTAAAGCATCTAGGTCCCCAGATTTTTATGGTCAAGCAAAGGAGAAAGAAGGGTTTAAGAACCATGGAATAACAATACTAGAACGGAACTTTGCACTTAATGTATCTACTTTATACGGATCAAAATCAAGGCCCAGAGAAGTTAAAACATTTCTCAGGGTTATACATCAAGTGGAACAGCTGGGTTAGGGGCTCAGTCAACTTAGTGACAGAGCCGGGGCTCATAGTGGTTTATTGATGATAAAAACATAGAGGAACTTTGAACTCTACAAAGCACTATCCAAAGAGAAGTATTTATTGATACGTGTGTTAGCTGCTCAGTTGCGTCCGACTTTTTGTGACCCTATAGACTGTAGCCCGCCAGGCTCCTCTGCCCATGGGATTCTCCAGGCAAGAACACTGGAGTGGGTTGTCATTTCCTCCTCCAGGGGATCTTCCTGACCCAAGGATCAAACCCAGGTCTCCTGCATTGCAGGCAGATTCTTGACACTCTGAGCCATTGATATAGTTGTTATTAACAAGTAATATTTTTTTAACCTTTTAAAAAATTTTAATTGGAGGCTAATTACTTTTACAATATTGTGGTGGTTTTGCCATACATTCACATGAACCAGCCATGGGGGTACCAGTTGTTATTGACAAGTAATATTAAAGAATGTGAAGCCCCCTACTCAGAAAGGCTACAGAGTGGGGTGATCACACTGAGTGCTCAGGGTAAATGAAGCTGAGTGAGCCAAACTCCTGAAAGCAGGCTGGCTTGGAGAGCTTATCAGGAGAGGAAGCAAACACCACTGCTGAAGAGATGGTCATGGGACTGGGCACTGGGCTCAGGGTGGGCGTGGAAGGCTTTAGGGGGCAGAGCTGTTGCACTTCCATGTCAATCACCTGCGTCTGCCTTAAACCACAGATTCTGCTTCAGCAGGTGAGCTTACGGCTGAGGTCCCAGGAGTCTATGCAGCTCCTAGGTGATGTTGATGTTGCTCTTCCATGGACCCACTTTGAGTAGCAAGGATTGAGGGATGCAGTTGTAGAAGCAAAAATGTCAAAGAGGAGATATAGTATCTGGCCGTGGCGCCAGGACCCCAGGGCTGGAGTCCCAGGGCTAGAGTCCCGGCTCTGTTGCACTGTGTGAGCATGGGCAGACTTGTACCTGTCTCTCTCTGGGCTTGGGTTTACTCATCTGGGTAAACCAGGGGAATTGTTCTGGATGGTTTCCACGGTTGCTGAGGTCCCTTTTAGAAGGGGTGTCCTATGACTTAGCATTGCAGCATGCCAGCCTACCTGCAGTCAGGGAGGTGGGTTCAGAAGCTTTTGTATTAGAGCCCGAGATCCATGAGTCAGCAGTTTCCTTAGTGCCCCTGGCTGGAGGAGGGGCGGGAGGGTTTCTAATTCCCATTAACTCGCTCCAGACTCCTGCTCTTTCCTTTGGCCATAGTCTTGAACCACGTGGTCCCAATTTTTCCATCCCTTTCATGCCACATGATCCTTCACTTCCCCTCCTTGCAGCATCTGGCTTCCTCTGCTCCCTTGAAGCTGACTTTTCCTCGCCCTGGTTCTTTCATCATCCTTTCCCCTTTTGTGGCCTTCTATATGAGAAATGATTACAATTACAGTACTTTCTTTTTTTTAAGTAAAGCATGACAATATTGCTCTATGCCATCACTTTGCTGATTTAAAAAGATTCTTTTTTTAATGTGGACCATTTTTAAAGTCTTTACTGAATTTGTTACATTACTGTTTCTGTTTTACGTTGGTCATGAGGCATGTGGGATCATAGCTCCCTGACCAGGGATCGAACCTGCACCCCCAGCACTGGAAGGCAAAGTTTTAACCACTGGAGCACCAGGGAAGTCCCCATTTTGCTGATTTAACACAAACCCTTTAAAGACTGTGCCACAGTGAGAGACAGGGAGAGAGAGAGAGATTTGCCCTTATCTGAAATGAAGTGATGGTACTGCTTTTAGGGTGCTCGTCAGTTCTACAGAAGAGCTTCCAATCTGTACATATGTGAAAACGAAAGTAAAGTGCAAGTGTTAGTTGCTCAGTCGTGTCAGACTCTTTGCGAACACATGAACTATTCAGTCTGTGGAATTCTCCAGGCCAGAACACTGGAGTGGGTAGCCTTTCCCTTCTCCAGAGGATCTTCCCAACCCAGGGATCGAACTCGGGTCTCCCACACTGCAGGTGGATTCTTTTCCAGTTAAGCCACCAAAGAAGCCTTATATATATGTACGTACATATATATAAGCCAAATCTTCACTGTATTAAGTGAAGTGAAGTGGCTCAGTGGTGTCCAACTCTTTGCGACCCCATAGACTGTAGCCTACCAGGCTCCTCTGTCCATGGGATTTTCCAGGCAATACTGGAGTGGATTGCCATTTCCTTCTCCAGGGGATCTTCCCAACCCAGGGCTTGAATCTGGGTCTCCCACATTGTAAACAGACGCTTTACCATCTGAGCCACCAGGGAAGTTAAGAGACACCCAATAGGTTCAGGATAGAGACTATAGAGGGAGGTCACTAAAATACCTATGTAGATTTAGGAATTTAGGCTCAGTGCAGTGGGGGCACGAGAGTGTGATCTCAACAAATTAAATAGCAGCCCCCCCAAGCCTTGCCTCAATTTCCTTTCCTATAAGAAGAAGAAAAAAAAAATACCACTTGCCACACACAACAATATCGGGAGGAGATCGAAGACAATTCTGTACAGGGTCTCCACCAGAAGAGAGGATGATAATTCTTCACAACAACCATCACACAGTAAAATGTCCTGACTTACAAACAAGGAAACAGGTGTGCATCAGAAACCAGCCTCAGTTACAGCATAGTACATTCCCCGGAGTTTGGATTTCTCCAGGAAGAAGAAATAACCTAGGCTTCACTGAACATCCTGGATGAAACACACCCATCCTTCCAAAACCTTGGGACAAACAAAATCTCCAGCTCCTTCCTTCCCTCAGAGCCAGAGCCTTCAGAACCCTGTGGTATTTCCTCAAATACCAAGATTCTGAGTTGTGACATCTGGTTTCCAGCTCTCCCAGGCTGGGACTTGCTATTAAAGAGACAATCAGGAATTCTGACATCGTAAGCACCCACCCTGAGTTTCTCACTGCCTTCCCTTCCCCTGGCATGAGTACACACTTGATGATTCTGGCATTTTCCCCCAAACAAGGAATCTGCTTTTTTTATTACTAGGATGTCATTTTCTTCAACCCTTCATGTCTNTGAAGAGATACCCCACGTCCAAGGTAAGAGAAACCCAAGTAAGACGGTAGGTGTTGCAAGAGGGCAGACATACTGAAACCATAATCACAGAAGACTAGTCAATCTAATCACACTAGGACCACAGCCTTGTCTAACTCAGTGAAACTAAGCCATGCCCTGTGGGGCCACCCAAGACGGGCAGGCATGGTGGAGAGGTCTGACACAATGTGGTCCACTGGAGAAGGGAATGGCAAACCAAAGGCTTTACACTATAGACTATTGCCCTGTGTTCAAATCTCAGTATGTGGTGGCTAAGAAAGAGATTGTCTCCCTACTTCCCTACCTCAGGACACAAGAAGGCTGCAGCCCAGCAGACAACTCATACACACTCCCATTATCGACCCCTTCACTGCTCCCCTCCCAGGGATGAAGGATGAAGGCAGATGCTCAGAGAAGGACATGACTGTGCTTCAGCATCTGGGGAAGTGAACCAGGGCAGGCATCACACTTGTACCTCTTTACACGGTGGAAAGTGAGGGTCTTTCAGCCAAGTGCGCTGGGAAGGGAAGCCCACTGGGAGAGAACTATTTCCGTCAAATGATTTTTCATACCTAACCTTCACATTCGCACTGAGACACTACAGTACCCCTGCCTTGCTTGTCAAATGATTGTTGCACCACGGCAAAGCTATACATTCACAAAGGCAAACTTTTAAGAGCAAGCGGGAGCTCTCTTTTTAATTAAAAAAGAGATTTTAAGGGTTCTTTGTATGAGGGATAGGGATTGGTTTTTTAATATCTTTAAAATGGATTGTGGTAAGTTTTTAATCCCGGGCTTTCCAATATCTAAGGAAAAATAAAGCCATTCATATCAATATATATCAGAGATGTATTATCTTTGTCAAACCTTAATAAAGAAATGCTGGAGCCTAGGCTGGATAAATAGGACAGAGTCTAAGGTGTAACCTTTCCCGATTGATATTCTGGAAGGCAGAGGCGAGAGCAGCCACCGAGAGCCACAGCTCTCACAGCAGTGCCTTCCAAGGCACCTTCTCAGAGCAGACTCAGACACTCGGATTTCAGAGCACCTGGCTGGTGGCGGCCTGCCTGCCGGTACCACCAGCCCACCTCCAGTGCACCAGTCCCTCGGCCTTACCTCCAACCACTTTCCATCCCACCTCCTACTCAGGTCATCCTCGGGCCAAGTGAATGAAGACACCGGGACTCCTCCCCAGGGACTCAGCCCCTCCTGCAAGGGCTCCTCGCCCGTCCTCCCGCACTGGGGCTGAGCACAGGTGGGCAGTGGCCACAGCCAGGCTAAGGGCGGACCTTCAGGGTTACCTATTTGCCTTTCCAGGTCGGCGGCTTCATCAGGCGTGGCTCGCGGAAGGACGCCGGGGTCACTGAAGCTGGTGCGCAGCAGGGTCCCCATCACAAAGAAGAACAAAATGCCACCGACCACCGGGATGGCAGGAGTGATTTTCACTGCTAGGTACGGGCAGCTGCCAACAGGTGGGGGAAGCAGGAAGGGAGGGGAGAAAGAAAACAAACACAATGTCAGTAATCAACAGTAAGCAGTCTGTGTTTTCCAAGAACCTACAGGCTTTTTTTTGGAGAAGCAAAATTGATTTCCATTAAAAATTCATCTGTGTTAAATATCTACATTTGGGGAGGTCTGCAGTTCTCTTTCATGGACAGTTTAACCCTCCCTTCTTAGCTAAGATAAGCCTTGGCTGCTCAGAAAAACACTGGCAGAAAAATGAAAATAATCCTGCTTGTATAATTGATGTAAGATGCACACAGCTTGCACCCTTTGTGTTGGAAACATAGCACATGAATTACGTGATTCTCCACCCAGTCCTGGAATCGTATTAACATAGGAGACACTGGCTTAGAACCAATTTTCATCAGACCCAGCCTTTCCTCCCTGGGTCAGGCAGCTCAGGGCACAGAACGCAGATAACTGCAAGCCACCCTCAAAAGGCAAGAAAGTGTTTTTTCAATATTTTGGACCTAATCTATCCAAAAGAGGTTAATGAGATATGGAAACATACTGATGGACCAGTTTCCCAAAAGGACTAAAAGGATGTAGGCAGGCAGAAAGCTATGACCAACCTAGAGAGCATATTAAAAAGCAGAGATATTACTTTGCCAACAAAGGTCCATCCAGTCGAAGCTATGGTTTTTCTAGTAGTCATGTATGGATGTGAGAGTTGGACTGTGAAGAAAGCTGAGCACTGAAGAACTGATGCTTTTGAACTGTGGTGTTGGAGAAGACTCTTGAGAGTTCCTTGGACTGCAGGGAGATCCAATGAGTCCATCCTAAAGGAGATTAGTCCTGAGTGTTCATTGGCAGGACTGATATTGAAGCTGAAACTCCAATACTTTGGCCATCTGATTCAAAGAACTGACTTGTTGGAAAAGACCCTGATGCTGGGAAAGATTGAAAATAGGAGGAGAAGGGGATGACAGTATGAGATGGTTGGATGGCACCACCAACTCAATGGACATGAGTTTGGGTAAACTCCAGGAGTTGGTGATGGACAAGGGAGAACTGGTGAGCTGCAGTCCGTAGGGTCGCAGAGTCGGACACGACTGAGCAAATGAACTGAACTGAACATGCACTTCCAGAAGAAGATGAGCTACCAACGGATAAACACGGCCCAAGTTGACTCTCAAACCCCCTTCACTGTCCCCAGTGAATGCACTGACATGCAGCAGGGTCTTGAGTCAGGGAGAGGTGCCCTTGACACAGACAGACATCTATGCCAGCCAGCTCCGGGGACCCAGGAGCCAAGGCAGCTTTAAGCACTGCCTTGGCCCACCGTCATTGCCCCTTGACTTCGCAGAGGTGGTGAGAGGCAGAGTGAAGACCAGCCTGGTGCCTGGAGCCCAGTGAAGGATGAGCCCCGCAGGGACCACGGTCAGTCTGTTGTCACCACATTTAGGAACACGGTGGGCATCAAGGAATACCTCACGGACCCAGAGTGCAAAGTGCCTCCCAGATGGTCTGCCTCACCAGGGGAGGCTCCTCAGACACTCAACCCCCAAGCAAAGAGAGGGAGCTGGAAGAGAAAGCTTTGCTTAAGAGATGAGCAGGGGGCTCAGTCCTGGGGAATTGTCATCAAATGACCATCTTCCCCTCAGAGACTAAATATAAAGTGACAATCATGTAATACTGCACTGAAACCTTTACACGGGACTGCGGCCCAGCTCTGGGATACGGTGCAGTGCTGTGGGCTACAGAAATAAACACCTTCTCAGGGCACGTCCGTTATGTTAAATGGAGCATGTGCGGACTCTGACATGGAGTGTTTGTGAAGAGCTGGTGATAAATATCAATTGCTGCAAGGCTATTGATTAAATCTCTGACTGTGATGTCAATCAAGGTAATAGCAAGGAACTCAGGCTCTAAAGATCATTAAAAAGCATTTGTGTCATAAAATATGGCATTATCTTCGTTCCTCTTATTGGCATATAAAAAGCCACCTGAACTTGTATTAAGCCTTGAAAATGTACTGCTACTGCTGCTGCTAAGTTGCTTTAGTCGTGTCTGACTCTGTGCGACCCCATAGATGGCAGCCCACCAGGCTAGTGTACCACAATCAGAAATCAACACAGTTCAGGGAGGGGAGTTTGGGGGAGAATGGATACATGTATACGCATGGCTGAGTCCCTTCGCTGTTCACCTGAAACTATCACAAGATTATTAATTGGCCGCTGCTCCTGCTGCTCGGTCGCTTCAGTCGTGTCCGACTCTGTGCGACCCCATAGATGGCAGCCTACCAGGCTCCCCCATCCCTGGGATTCTCTAGGCAAGAATACTGGAGTGGGTTGCCATTTCCTTCTCCAGTTAATTGGTTATCCAGCAATATAAAATAAAAGCATCTTTTAAGAAAAGAAATAAACACAATCCGTTACTGAAGGCATAAAACTGACCCTTGATACTAATACATTTTGGTTTATATAGATTAGTAA
This sequence comes from Raphicerus campestris, assembly GCA_006410735.1. Taxonomy (NCBI): domain Eukaryota; kingdom Metazoa; phylum Chordata; class Mammalia; order Artiodactyla; family Bovidae; genus Raphicerus; species Raphicerus campestris. Next base: position 41,345 of record SJYW01050966.1, on the reverse strand, counting down.
AAAATGTTTTTAGTCTAAAAGAACCTATTCTAGGTGTACCTTTCTTTTTTTTAAATAAAATGGTTAGAAAAATGATCAACTGTGTTGAGAGAATTTTTCTAGAATTTAAATTCAGAATTCAACAGATGAACGGCTGTTTGAATAAGGGGAGAGAATACAACAGGCCAACTTTCTCCTCTTTCTCATTATTGATGAGTTTGAATAAGAAACAACTGGAGCAGTTGTTCAGCAGCTGCAGCCGGGTCATAGCTGGACAACGTGACCTGGATGACCAGTCCACAGGATGGAACCCACTGTGAGTGTTTAGGGATGCAGTTTATTTAGCTCCATTGGCCTCTCCAAGGATGGAGACCTGAGTGCTGTTGGAACCCTCTCGTGAAGGAGATTTAGTGGATCTTCAGTGTCTTTGTTTTTCCCTTTTGGTTCTGAAAAGTAACTTGGTTGACCTCAGAGGTTGCCTGCTCATAGTCATAAAGGTATGCCTTCCCAGAGCAAGATGTTATTAATGAGTAAGTCAAGTCAAAGTCAAAACGTTAAGTTGCTTTGCGACCCCATGGACTGTAGCCTGCCAGGCTCCTCTGTCCATGGGATTTCCCAGGCCAGAATACTGGAGTGGGTTGCCATTTCCTCCTCCAGAGGCTCTTCCCAACCCAGGGATCAAACCCGGGTGTCCTGCACTGCAGGTAGATTTCTTACCCTGAGCCACCAGGGAAGCCCTGCTAGTGAGTAAGCCATGTCCTAAATGGTTTCTCGTTGTCCCAGGTGCACTGGATGCAAGGTCACCCAGCCACGTCTCCAGGTTGATGGCTCTGGAGGCCTCCCATCATCTCTGTCTTCCCAGACAGGGGCCCGTGATCCAGCCCTGGGGTCTGGACCAACCCAACCCCATCTCTCACCTTGTTAAAGCCTCCCCAACTTTCAAGTTTCCATAAAGATCCAGTGACAAGATTTTCTTGGCTCACCCCCAAGCCAAAGAGCTGGCTTCTTTTTCTAAACTTCCCTAGTATCTTTGTTTGCTTCTCTTGATGATACTTGCGGCTGTTTGTGGACATGCCTCATGAACCTCAATGGACTGGAAGTCCTGAGGGTGAGACTGGGCCCTGGTCAGCGTGTGTCCTTCATAGCACTGGGCATGATGTCTCATGTAGAGTAGGTATTTGATAAGTATTTGTTGAGTAGTTGAATGAATGGGACCTATTCACTGAATTTTACAGTAATAGAGAAAACTGCAGGGAAGTCAAGTCAGCCAGACCATCAAGATCACAATGTACTCTGTGTCCAGAACTTGCTTCTCTCTCTTCTAAGCTTGTTAGAACCTCCTTCAAATGGGTGCTAAGGATCTGTCCTGTCTAGGTTGCTTCTGCCCATGAGAAAAGTCAGGACTGCATCTGAGTTAAGTGTGTGCAACACTCTCTAAAGTTCTAGCAGATGAAATACCATTGTAGCAGGCAATCTCTGTATTTCAAAGGACAACGTTCAGTTACTCACTGAAGTCTTGGGCATGGGTTTGTATAAAAGAATTCAGATCCCCAAGCAAACAAGGAGATCAGGGCTACACTGACACCCTCAAGCTGCTGCTCAGAAAAAGCCGAGAGCATCTGCAGTCCTGCTGGTGAAGACTCAGGAATAAGCAGACCCAGCTCAGGATGGTGATCACCAAACCCCCAGGAGGAGCCAAGACTCATGGGAAAATCTCAGCCAACCCACAGCCACTGGCGCGACCTAATAGCTGAAGCACTGTGGGTGGCAAAGAAAATTCTTAGCTCGAGCTCAGACAACTTGAAAACGGCTCTTCACATTTCTGAGCAACCGTGGCTGGGCTCTCCAATTCTGAGAGCCATCTGTGATGAGGAAGACGCCTTCCCCCGAGGGCCTGGATCTGATACAAGACGAGTGTGCAGCTGCCAAAGATATAAACACCAAATGGAGTCCTCTCTCTCGGTCTGAAGAATTGTGACCTACATACAACCCAGAGCCTGTGGGTAGCCAGCTACAGCATCTTTGTCTTCATAAAGCTCAATGAGAAAGTGGCAGGAGGGAAAAAAAAAAAAAACGAAAGCATGCATTTTCATAACACAAAAGAAATGAGTTAATTTAGCACCAGACAAAACAAAGGCTATCACGATGAAAAGTTTGTATAATAATCCCCCTCCTGTGATATACATCAGTGAGCTGTTTGCCTTTAGATATGATGATTAAATATCTACTACAAGCTGTCAACTCACTCTACATCAGACGTNTCACGATGAAAAGTTTGTATAATAATCCCCCTCCTGTGATATACATCAGTGAGCTGTTTGCCTTTAGATATGATGATTAAATATCTACTACAAGCTGTCAACTCACTCTACATCAGACGTAAAGAAAGGTCCTTCTAGGTAATAATTAGACCATATAGCACTGAAAAAAGATTACAGGGAGTTTTTTCAGTTCTAATAGCAATCTTCTCAAATCTTTAAGAAAAAGAATTATTTGTATTTGTATCCCATACATGAAGAATAGAGCCATTTTCTAGGTGCCATATCATCTGAGACTATGCAATTAATGTATTTCCTAGTGGTTCAGATGGTAAAGAATCTGCCTGCAATGCAGGAGACCTGGGTTTGATCTCTGGGTAGGGAAGAGGCCCTAGAAAAGGGCATGGCAACCCACTCCAGTATTCTTGCCTGGAGAATCCCATAGATAGAGGAGCCTGGCGGACTACAGTCCACAGGGTCATGGAGAGTTCAACATGACTGAAGCGACTTAGCACACATGACAGAATTATTTCACCACCAAACAGCTACTGACCTTTCCAGAATCAATACTCTCATTAATTCTATATTTCTATTTAGAGAATGATTCTCAGGTTAGAATTTACTGGTGGTTAAAACTGATACTTCGTGTTAAAATCCTGGAACTAAACTAATGTCTTAAACATTTCACATAGAAAATCTGGAGCTCATTACTGGGTGCTTAGGGCTCTCTGTTTCCTCACATTCTTTGGGAGATTAGCTTTACTTGAAAACAAAAATAAAACAAAATGAAACAATATTAACAAGATGTAACAGAGACATTAAGAACATGTGGCCTTTGGAAAATCTTTTGCAATTGATCACAGATGTAGAATCTACCTGTCAATGTGAATGGCCCTTTGAAATACGGGAAGGTGAGCAGAAAGACACAATAAACATGTAATATTAATAATATTACTTAATAATAACAACAACAAAGTAGATAATCTTTTCCCATAACAAAACAATTTGAGTCATCTTTTAATATTTTGCTGGCAAATGGATACATATACAAAAAAAAATTCTCATTAACTGTAGCTCATGACCCCTGACTACAANTAGCTAAGCACAGGATCCTGGCTGCTGTGAGCAGAGGATGGAGCCCCAACACGTGGGGCGTGAGCAGTGGGAAGTGGCCACTCCATCCAAGAAAAGGCGTGGGCAGCTGAGAGGGGTATGGGGCCAGGTCCACGCACATGCAGGACACAAGGGCAGGGGCCAGAGCCCACCTGCTGGTTCCTGCGCCTCCAGGCGCTCACAGGGCCCTGCATGGCTCAGGACACTCCCTGAGCTTCAGTGAAACGAATGGGGAGCTAACACCTTAGCACCCCAAGGTCAAGAACTCGGGCTCTGCTTCCCGATTCCAGATGCTAAATAACCAGCTCCATAGTTTCTACACAGACCGGAGCTTGTGTTCCCGGACTTTGACAGCAAATGCTTAAGACTGTTCTGGCTATTTCAAAATTCCGTTAGGCCACACAGAGATAGTACAGGTTAGTTTTGCTTCAATATTAGGTAAAATTGTGGATTTTGCATGGATATAATGGATATATCCATTATATATAATGGGAGGGGGTGGATTCTGACAGATATAATGCTAAATTTTCATTTATGAAAAAAAGAGAATCTTCCTAAAATTGCCAGGTTATGCTTAACAAGTAACTTGCTTCCTGTGAGAAGAGGGTGGGGTGTGGAAAGCCCAAAGCCCCCTACTTACAAGAAGCCCAGTGTAGAACTGAACTTACTGTGGCACACACTCCTGTCAAGACAGTGAGACAGAGGACCTCAGAAGATACAGGTGCCAGGTAACACCTGGAAGTCTGCCTACGACTAAGTCCCATGATACACTTTTTCTGAAACTCTGAACTCACTGGAAAAAAAGACAAACAAAAATACCATGTTGCTACTGGCCAGTTAATGCCTTAGCCACCACCCCATTCATCAGCTGTGCCTTTCCAGTGACACTCTTTCGGGGTTAGACTTTCATGCTGTCTCTTGTTTTCTTCTAAGCCACGCACTTCTGAGATAAAAATCTTTTCAGTTCATTTTAAAATAGAACAGGTTCCTGAGGACTGCCCAGGGGCAAACACAGCTATTAGATAATTTTTTAAAAGAGGGGGTCAAAAGGCAGAATGAAGTTCATTAGTTTTGGGGGAAATCGTGGAGACAACCTTAAGGGAGACGGCGGAGACACATCTGGGAAAAAAAGTATTTAATAAAAGAGTCCCTAACAGGAATTCAGGCAAAGGAAACCATGCCTGGCTCTCCTGATGGAATTTTTGGAAGATGTTTACTGTCATGAACGGTACAATAAATTAAGTGACGGCGGCTGCATTCCTTGAGTTTTGTTTTGGTTTTTTTTTTTTTTTTTTGCCCAGCAGATGGCAAAGCTGGAGGGTCAACCAGGGAGCTGGAGAGTGAGACAAGGGGGAGGGAACAGACGCCAACATCTCCCACTGGACCAGGTCCTCATCATCCAGACTTTGGGCCCTACATCGTGCAGGGGGGTTAAACTTGTCAGTAGAATTAGCAGAGCCTCAAAGAAGTGTCAGGTTCTGGGGATGGTCTTCTAGATTTCCAGAGACACCCGCCTGACAGGGCTGTCTGCACGTGACTGCCAAATAGAAAGCCATCGCTCCATACCTTAAGCGCCCCTGAGGCTTTATGATGTCAAACAGAAGAGCTCCCCGAGCAGGGACACCGAAAAGAAGACCCTAGACGCTCTGGCTGTGCCTGCGTGTCCGGGGACAAAAATCTCCTGGCAGTCAGCTTATTCTGGCCCATTTCTTGAAGGATTTTTTTTTTCAACGAGACGCTTCCATCGGTGTGGCGTTTGCCTCCTCTTCCTCCCTGAGTGGGATGGGAGTGGCTGCTGCACTGAGCAAGATGGAAGGATCTTAATGTGGTCTAAATGCAATAGCAGGCTTTGCCAAGACGCTGCGTTCTTGAATAGGATGTCTGGGAGGAAACTAGGCAAACAGGCAAAGTGAGCAAAGGAATCTCAGTTGAGGCTGTTCTGCCAACGAGCTGATAGCTCAGCCCCTCCTGGGTGCGGGGAGCAGCGGGGGGGTCAGGAGGACCCCGGGTCTGGGAGGAGGTGGGGGCCCCAGGCAGCTGCCCTGGTGATGAGGATTGACGCTCAGCCCAGGTCCCCAGCAGCAGCAGAAGAGGCTGAGCCTTTACTCAGGCCTTAGACTCTTCAAAGGACTCATGACCCCAAAGTTTTATGAACGGCTCTGCTCCTCTTCGGAAGGGAGGTACACGTGCACCCATCTCCTTACACAGGAGTGCACATCCCAGTTGGCAAACAAAGTGAACGCCTGCCAGGCTGGGGCCTCCAGTGCTTACTGGCTAACTCAGCCATGAGCTCTGCCCACAGGTCTTAGGAAGTGGAACCAGCCTCCTCAGTGGAGCCCTGGTGCACACTCATGGGGCCAACCCAAGGCTGGGCTCACAGAATCCTGAGGGAGGGGCAGGCATGAAGCCCCTTCCTTGTCCCTGCTAAGCCTGAGGGTGGGCAAGACGCCTGGATGCTGAAAGGCCTCCTGTGTATGAAGAAGGAAACGAGCTCTGAGGTGAACCTGCAAGAGCGAAGAAGGTTCTGGAGGAAACTGAGGAGGGCACCATCCCCTCCCCTCAACCTTGCCTGGAGCCTGAGAACTTCACCTTGGTGAGAGCGAGTAGACTGATGGTTCAGACAAGACCGCGACCCACTTCCACCTGAGAACCAGGAGTCAGGTCCGGAGGGCCGCCGGGAAAAGTCCCGCAGGGCTGCAGGAAGGCCTGGGGCCTGGAATTGGACCGACTGGCTTCTGCTCTTAAGTCTGGCAGTAACTGTGTCAGCCCGACCGAGGGACTTCTTCTCTGGGGTCTGTTTCCTTAAGGGTTAAACTGGAACAACGCAAGCAACAGNGCAGCAGAAGAGGCTGAGCCTTTACTCAGGCCTTAGACTCTTCAAAGGACTCGTGACCCCAAAGTTTTATGAACGGCTCTGCTCCTCTTCGGAAGGGAGGTACACGTGCACCCATCTCCTTACACAGGAGTGCACATCCCAGTTGGCAAACAAAGTGAACGCCTGCCAGGCTGGGGCCTCCAGTGCTTATTGGCTAACTCAGCCATGAGCTCTGCCCACAGGTCTTAGGAAGTGGAACCAGCCTCCTCAGTGGAGCCCTGGTGCACACTCATGGGTCCAACCCAAGGCTGGGCTCACAGAATCCTGAGGGAGGGGCAGGCATGAAGCCCCTTCCTTGTCCCTGCTAAGCCTGAGGGTGGGCAAGACGCCTGGATGCTGAAAGGCCTCCTGTGTATGAAGAAGGAAACGAGCTCTGAGGTGAACCTGCAAGAGCGAAGAAGGTTCTGGAGGAAACTGAGGAGGGCACCATCCCCTCCCCTCAACCTTGCCTGGAGCCTGAGAACTTCACCTTGGTGAGAGCGAGTAGACTGATGGTTCAGACAAGACCACGACCCACTTCCACCTGAGAACCAGGAGTCAGGTCCGGAGGGCCGCCGGGAAAAGTCCCGCAGGGCTGCGGGAAGGCCTGGGGCCTGGAATTGGACCGACTGGCTTCTGCTCTTAAGTCTGGCAGTAACTGTGTCAGCCCGACCGAGGGACTTCTTCTCTGGGGTCTGTTTCCTTAAGGGTTAAACTGGAACAATGCAAGCAACAGGGGATGGCAGTCCGTGGGAGCACTTGTGAGAGGAGTCGCTGTGTGGAAGACCCTTAGCAGAGCCTCCGGGTTTAGGCTGTGCGTGTACGCGTGTTAAGTCACTTCAGTCGTGTCCAACTCTGCGACCCCAAGGACAAGGTTCCCCTGTCCATGGAATTTTTTCCAGGCAAGAATACTGGAGTGGGTTGCCATTTCCTCCTTCAGGGGATCTTCCCAACCCAGGCATCAAACCGGCGTCTCTTGAGTCTCCTGCATGGCAGGCAGGTTCTTGACCTCTCCCTCAATATTATCCCCTTCTTCCTAGGAGAGCTAGCCTTGCCCTTGTGTGGATTTCCGTAATTTTCCACACTTTCCCACTGTTCCTCATTTTGGTTTAGTCCAGCTGGCTTCCACGCAGTTTACCGTAAAAGCCCCTGACAGCTGTCCATTTGCTTCAGAGGCCAGTGGGGCTGGGAAGAAGAAGGCTTGGGCTTCCAAGCTCAGAGAGGAATTCAAAATTCAAACAGAGAAGTGACTGGTGGCCACTGCAAGCGTGAGTGAGTGGGCCACTTGGCCAGTTCCTGAGGCGTCTATGAGAGAGAGATGTGTGTGGGGACAGCCTGAAAGCAGCCGCCAACCCTGCGGCTTTAGCTGGCAGGAAGTCCCTTCCCCCATATCCAGTAACAGCGGTAGGGGTAGAGGGGGCAATATTTTCATGCCTTCTGATGCCCAGAATCGTAATTGAAACTCCACAGAAAGAAGTCCTTACATGGCACGGAGGTAGCCCCTGGGAGAGCTCCAGAGATCCCTGCCTCTCGTATTCACACTCCCCTTGACTTGGGGGTGGCCATAGTGACTTCTAGAAATAACAAGGGGTGGGGTATCACTTTTAAGATGAAGTTACAAAACAGACAGCAACTGCCCGGCTTGCTCACTGTCTCTTGCTGACTCTCACTGAGGGAGGCCTGGAGTCATGCTATGTGCTGTCCCATGGCGAGGCTCATGGGCTCAAGGTCATGAGGGTGGCCGCTGGCCAAGATGCACAAAGTGAGTCTGGGAGCAGACACTCCCCGCAAGCAGTGTGGAGACGCAGACGGCTCTGGTCCTGCCCCAGAGGATGCAGCTAAGCTGCACTGGATTTCCGACTCAGAAACTATAAGATAATAAATGTCTGTTGTTTTAAGCTACTAAATTCTGGGGTTGTTTGTTACACAGCACTAGCTCACAAACACACATGGGTCTGTCAGGCACAGACTAGATTGGAAGTTACCTATGCCAAATAAAATGGAATATTCTTCTTTCTACAGTCATAGAGCAGCATCAATGAATGAAATAAATCCTGAACATTCTTTCTACCTGTGACTTCCCCCACCTAAAAAAGTGGTATACAGAGATTCTTCTGGCTGAAAGGAAAACTTATGAATTATTTGTTTGGGTTCTGTTACGACTTAACTGAAACTTCAGCTACTTCTCCATGGTCTAAAGACTGTGCTCAAGGAGACGTGAGAATCTTACAGAAGCAATGACCAGAAAATGCAATTTTTTCATGTTTAAAAAAAGATACATATAAGGAACTAATATGGAAAAAGAAAATAGTTTATGCACAACCATATGCCACAGAAGAGCCATTACAATTAAACCGGGGAGCTAGAAAACACTGCCTATTAAAACACTGCAAATAGAAGTGAAGTTAATAATGAAGTGAACATCAATAAATCATTCTGGCATTTCCTACAGATAGTCTTAAATCTCTTTATTTCCCCACAGTAGTTCTTTAATCCTATGCTAGATACCACCAAACATGTAATTTCCTCCTCTCTTTTAATTTCTCAAGAAAATATTTCCATCTTTTATACAAAACAATAAGAAAGAAACATTACCAGTGAGCCTTTGTCTTTTAATGACTTAACAGAATAGTCTTTCCGGAATCAGGCAATGCCAACTTTCAGGCCCCAGGGTTTGAGGTTATCATGAGTAGCATTAAAAAGTCAAGTCTTCATGGTGGGGCTTGCATAGGAGTGGGCTAAACAAGTCTGATACTTTCTTCCCAGCCTCCCATTAGAACCCTCATGATGACACAGAAAGAAAAAAATGTCAATAGCAATGAAGGCTGAAGATAAGAGCACACCACAGGCCAAAGTCCAGGGGGTTTCCATTAATACACTGCTGATATGGCGGTTGTGGGGCAGGGGGTGTGCAGGAAGCTGAGAAAGGCGTGTCTGGATCACACATCTCAAGTCCAGAAGCTATAAAACAAGACAAAGCAGATGCCTGCCCCCCGCCCGCCAAGGGCAGGAAAGGACCTTAACTCAGAAGGAGAAAGTAAAATGGCCATCAACCTCCCTAGTAATCCAAGAAATGGAAATTAAAAATATCATTTGTAGATTCCCATTGACAAATGCCCCTAAGGCTTGAGAAAAGGAGGAAGTCGGTGGCAGACAAAGAGAGTGCCCGGCAGTGTGGACAGCGAGGCAGGCTTATTAGAGGGCACTCTGGAAATAAGAGCCCAGAGCCTGACCGTTTAAGGCCTCTTCTTTTTAAACCCTTTCTTTGTGGAAAGAAGGAAGGGGGATGGGAGGGAGGTGGAGAGAAAGAGAAGAGAAAAATTACAGAGTGTAGACTCCTAAAAATCATTTTAAAATTACTTAAAAATTACTTTTTAAATAAGAAAAAAATATTAAAAATGGTCTTGGTAGCTTTTTGAGATCAGAAAAGAAATAATTTCCTTAAAATCCATAACATTAAAAATAATACTGAACTTCCTTTTCTAAGCCTATATTTCCTAAATTAGTTATTTCTCTAAGATCACAGAAGAAGAAAATGGGAAAAAACAGCACAAGAGGGCCCCAAACAAGATCATGTGCCCCATGCTTAACAGAAGAGCTGATGTGAAAACCAGGGACACGGTGTCAAGTCCGTTCCTGTTCGGGAACAGATTTATCAGCTTCTCACAGACATCTGAATTTAATTGGAAATTGGGCATCAAGTCTAAACTCTAATTATCTGATGGTAGAATTTCTCAATTTTAGTTGTCAAAGCCATTTTATCTGTTTGGCATTTGACATAATACTTGTGTTTATAAAGGCAAGAACTAACATTTTTTTAATGAATAGGCCTAGGGACCTGAAACAAAGACTGCATTTAATTTTCACAGCATCCTATGAGTGGGTGTTGTGACTGATGACTAAAACAGTATCTAAGCACACTGTCAAAGGCCATCTAGGTAGAAGTGAAAAGCCCAACTCCAGGACCACCTCATGCCAAAGCTGGTGAAGCCCCACTTTGTGACTTCAAAAAAAAATACAATTTATTATCAACACATACTTCAGCAATTTTCAGGTAATTAGGTTAATGCAACCATCACAAATGTCTTCCCTTTATGATGTGGCCTTAGTTTCTAAACCAAGCATTCCTCGATACAGACGGGAAGCCTCCATCAGTCAACTGTCAGTGGAGGATCACAGTCAGTCTCTGTGCTCCCAGTAGGGGAGAAGTGTGGCTAGTGGTCCAACCAGGAATTCACGGTCAGCGCCTCCTTCCTCTTCACTCCAGGAAACAGAGGAGACTCTCCCCACACCCAAGACCTCTCCTGCCCTAAAGCTTAAGGTTCAGAGTGGAAACCACAGGAACCCCTTACTCAAGGCTGCTCTCCAGAATTTCCTGAGCCCATACTCTGAAACAGGAATGGTGCTGGATTGCTAGACCTTCACACTTTGCTATCATGCCTGACTCCACACCATGAAGCAAAATGAGAAAGGCCTGACTCACTGTGTGGGTCCCTGCGGCTCATCTGTGAACGGAGTTGGACAGACTGCCCCCACCGTGAGCCCTTGAGTCTTAACATTCTACGGCTGCAAATATATATCTGCATGTACATTTTGTCTTTCCCTTCTTCCCCAGTTCAGTTACCCACTGGCAAACAGAGTACATTTTATGTGGTTTTAAAATTGACATGAATTTGAAAGGTGTATGATTGTAAGTGAAGTGAAGTCNGTATGAAGAAGGAAACGAGCTCTGAGGTGAACCTGCAAGAGCGAAGAAGGTTCTGGAGGAAACTGAGGAGGGCACCATCCCCTCCCCTCAGCCTTGCCTGGAGCCTGAGAACTTCACCTTGGTGAGAGCGAGTAGACTGATGGTTCAGACAAGACCGCGACCCACTTCCACCTGAGAACCAGGAGTCAGGTCCGGAGGGCCGCCGGGAAAAGTCCCGCAGGGCTGCAGGAAGGCCTGGGGCCTGGAATTGGACCGACTGGCTTCTGCTCTTAAGTCTGGCAGTAACTGTGTCAGCCCGACCGAGGGACTTCTTCTCTGGGGTCTGTTTCCTTAAGGGTTAAACTGGAACAACGCAAGCAACAGAGGATGGCAGTCCGTGGGAGCACTTGTGAGAGGAGTCGCTGTGTGGAAGACCCTTAGCAGAGCCTCCGGGTTTAGGCTGTGCGTGTACGCGTGTTAAGTCACTTCAGTCGTGTCCAACTCTGCGACCCCAAGGACAAGGTTCCCCTGTCCATGGAATTTTTTCCAGGCAAGAATACTGGAGTGGGTTGCCATTTCCTCCTTCAGGGGATCTTCCCAACCCAGGCATCAAACCGGCGTCTCTTGAGTCTCCTGCATGGCAGGCAGGTTCTTGACCTCTCCCTCAATATTATCCCCTTCTTCCTAGGAGAGCTAGCCTTGCCCTTGTGTGGATTTCTGTAATTTTCCACACTTTCCTGCTATTCCTCATTTTGGGTTAGTCCAGCTGGCTTCCATGCAGTTTACCGTAAAAGCCCCTGACAGCTGTCCATTTGCTTCAGAGGCCAGTGGGGCTGGGAAGAAGAAGGCTTGGGCTTCCAAGCTTAGAGAGGAATTCAAAATTCAAACAGAGAAGTGACTGGTGGCCACTGCAAGCGTGAGTGAGTGGGCCACTTGGCCAGTTCCTGAGGCGTCTGTGAGACAGAGATGTGTGTGGGGACAGCCTGAAAGCAGCCGCCAACCCTGCGGCTTTAGCTGGCAGGAAGTCCCTTCCCCCATATCCAGTAACAGCGGTAGGGGTAGAGGGGGCAATATTTTCATGCCTTCTGATGCCCAGAATCGTAATTGAAACTCCACAGAAAGAAGTCCTTACATGGCACGGAGGTAGCCCCTGGGAGAGCTCCAGAGATCCCTGCCTCTCGTATTCACACTCCCCTTGACTTGAGGGTGGCCACAGTGACTTCTAGAAATAACAAAGGGTGGGGTATCACTTTTAAGATGAAGTTACAAAACAGACAGCAACTGCCCTGCTTGCTCACTGTCTCTTGCTGACTCTCACTGAGGGAGGCCTGGAGTCATGCTATGCGCTGTCCCATGGCAAGGCTCATGGGCTCAAGGTCATGAGGGTGGCTGCTGGCCAAGAAGCACAAAGTGAGTCTGGGAGCAGACACTCCCCGCAAGCAGTGTGGAGATGCAGATGGCTCCGGTCCTGCCCCAGAGGATGCAGCTAAGCTGCACTGGATTTCCGACTCAGAAACTATAAGATAATAAATGTCTGTTGTTTTAAGCTACTAAATTCTGGGGTTGTTTGTTACACAGCACTAGCTCACAAACACACATGGGTCTGTCAGGCACAGACTAGATTGGAAGTTACCTATGCCAAATAAAATGGAATATTCTTCTTTCTACAGTCATAGAGCAGCATCAATGAATGAAATAAATCCTGAACATTCTTTCTACCTGTGACTTCCCCCACCTAAAAAAGTGGTATACAGAGATTCTTCTGGCTGAAAGGAAAACTTATGAATTATTTGTTTGGGTTCTGTTACGACTTAACTGAAACTTCAGCTACTTCTCCATGGTCTAAAGACTGTGCTCAAGGAGACGTGAGAATCTTACAGAAGCAATGACCAGAAAATGCAATTTTTTCATGTTTAAAAAAAGATACATATAAGGAACTAATATGGAAAAAGAAAATAGTTTATGCACAACCATATGCCACAGAAGAGCCATTACAATTAAACCGGGGAGCTAGAAAACACTGCCTATTAAAACACTGCAAATAGAAGTGAAGTTAATAATGAAGTGAACATCAATAAATCATTCTGGCATTTCCTACAGATAGTCTTAAATCTCTTTATTTCCCCACAGTAGTTCTTTAATCCTATGCTAGATACCACCAAACATGTAATTTCCTCCTCTCTTTTAATTTCTCAAGAAAATATTTCCATCTTTTATACAAAACAATAAGAAAGAAACATTACCAGTGAGCCTTTGTCTTTTAATGACTTAACAGAATAGTCTTTCCGGAATCAGGCAATGCCAACTTTCAGGCCCCAGGGTTTGAGGTTATCGTGAGTAGCATTAAAAAGTCAAGTCTTCATGGTGGGGCTTGCATAGGAGTGGGCTAAACAAGTCTGATACTTTCTTCCCAGCCTCCCATTAGAACCCGCATGATGACACAGAAAGAAAAAAATGTCAGTAGCAATGAAGGCTGAAGATAAGAGCACACCACAGGCCAAAGTCCAGGGGGTTTCCGTTAATACACTGCTGATATGGCGGTTGTGGGGCAGGGGGTGTGCAGGAAGCTGAGAAAGGCGTGTCTGGATCACACATCTCAAGTCCAGAAGCTATAAAACAAGACAAAGCAGATGCCTGCCCCCCGCCCGCCAAGGGCAGGAAAGGACCTTAACTCAGAAGGAGAAAGTAAAATGGCCATCAACCTCCCTAGTAATCCAAGAAATGGAAATTAAAAATATCATTTGTAGATTCCCATTGACAAATGCCCCTAAGGCTTGAGAAAAGGAGGAAGTCGGTGGCAGACAAAGAGAGTGCCCGGCAGTGTGGACAGCGAGGCAGGCTTATTAGAGGGCACTCTGGAAATAAGAGCCCAGAGCCTGACCGTTTAAGGCCTCTTCTTTTTAAACCCTTTCTTTGTGGAAAGAAGGAAGGGGGATGGGAGGGAGGTGGAGAGAAAGAGAAGAGAAAAATTACAGAGTGTAGACTCCTAAAAATCATTTTAAAATTACTTAAAAATTATTTTTTAAATAAGAAAAAATATTAAAAATGGTCTTGGTAGCTTTTTGAGATCAGAAAAGAAATAATTTCCTTAAAATCCATAACATTAAAAATAATACTGAACTTCCTTTTCTTAGCCTATATTTCCTAAATTAGTTATTTCTCTAAGATCACAGAAGAAGAAAATGGGAAAAAACAATACAAGAGGGCCCCAAACAAGATCATGTGCCCCATACTTAACAGAAGAGCTGATATGAAAACCAGGGACACGGTGTCAAGTCCGTTCCTGTTCGGGAACAGATTTATCAGCTTCTCACAGACATCTGAATTTAATTGGAAATTGGGCATCAAGTCTAAACTCTAATTATCTGATGGTAGAATTTCTCAATTTTAGTTGTCAAAGCCATTTTATCTGTTTGGCATTTGACATAATACTTGTGTTTATAAAGGCAAGAACTAACATTTTTTTAATGAATAGGCCTAGGGACCTGAAACAAAGACTGCATTTAATTTTCACAGCATCCTATGAGTGGGTGTTGTGACTGATGACTAAAACAGTATCTAAGCACACTGTCAAAGGCCATCTAGGTAGAAGTGAAAAGCCCAACTCCAGGACCACCTCATGCCAAAGCTGGTGAAGCCCCACTTTGTGACTTCAAAAAAAAATACAATTTATTATCAACACATACTTCAGCAATTTTCAGGTAATTAGGTTAATGCAACCATCACAAATGTCTTCCCTTTATGATGTGGCCTTAGTTTCTAAACCAAGCATTCCTCGATACAGACGGGAAGCCTCCATCAGTCAACTGTCAGTGGAGGATCACAGTCACTCTCTGTGCTCCCAGTAGGGGAGAAGTGTGGCCAGTGGTCCAACCAGGAATTCACGGTCAGCGCCTCCTTCCTCTTCACTCCAGGAAACAGAGGAGACTCTCCCCACACCCAAGACCTCTCCTGCCCTAAAGCTTAAGGTTCAGAGTGGAAACCACAGGAACCCCTTACTCAAGGCTGCTCTCCAGAATTTCCTGAGCCCATACTCTGAAACAGGAATGGTGCTGGATTGCTAGACCTTCACACTTTGCTATCATGCCTGACTCCACACCATGAAGCAAAATGAGAAAGGCCTGACTCACTGTGTGGGTCCCTGCGGCTCATCTGTGAACGGAGTTGGACAGACTGCCCCCACCGTGAGCCCTTGAGTCTTAACATTCTACGGCTGCAAATATATATCTGCATGTACATTTTGTCTTTCCCTTCTTCCCCAGTTCAGTTACCCACTGGCAAACAGAGTACATTTTATGTGGTTTTAAAATTGACATGAATTTGAAAGGTGTATGATTGTAAGTGAAGTGAAGTCGCTCAGTCATATCTGACTCTTTGCGACCCCATGGACAGTGGCCTGCACCAAGCTCCTCTGTCCATGGGACTTTCCAGGCAAGAGTACAGGAGTGGATTGCCATTTCCTTTTCCAGAGAATCTTCCTGACCCAGGGATCAAATCCAGGTCTCCCGCATTGTAGACAGACACTTTACCATCTGAGCCACCAGGGAAGTCTGTATGATTGTAAAGGGGTTTATAATAAAGTTTCATTTTATGTGTGAAAATCCAAATTCCTCTAAATTAAAACAAAATTGTCAAGAGCCATATCATTTGGGGAACTTCCCTGGTGGGCCAGTGGTGACAGTGCCGTGCTCCCAATGCAGGAGGCCCGGTTTGATCCCTGGTCGGGGAACAGGAGCCCACATGCTGCAGTGAACACCCAGCACAGCCAGATAAGCAGATAAGAACTGTATCATTGCAAGACTAGCAGGAAGTGAACTGTCAGCTCTGTTACACTCCTGCCCCAAACCTGTTCAAGTACTTGCACTAACCAGACCAGGATAGGGCTGGGATGGAACCCTGGAAACCCAACACCTCAGTCAGACTCAACATTTCATATTGGAAGTGACCTTGTCCTGCAAATGCCCTTCCCTTCAACTCAGCTGAAGTGTTGTCCACTCAAAGAAGTCTTTTCTGAGTGACACTCTCAGCTCCCCAGTGTCCACCCTGGACCATCACATTATTTCCTTTCTCATCAGGAGCCCATGAGTTCCCTGGGGGCAGGGACCAGTTGGTTAGCTTTTCATCCCCACAATCTAGCAAAGAGACAGGCTCAAGTGGGTGTCCTATAGATGCCTGATCAATCAAAGAGCAGAATCCTTTCCATTTACAGAGGAAGATCTGAGAGGAGAGGGCCTTTCTTGGACCACACGTTCCCAAGGATGGGAGCTGAGACTGGTCCCAAATCTCCTGGCTCTAAGACCTTCACCTGCTGGTCACCTGGGACATGATGGTTCTGAACCTTCACTCGATCAGTTTAAGTCACCTCCAGAACTGATGCAAAGGCAATTAATGTCTCTAGAGCAACCAAGACAGGGCCTTTGAGAAAATTCTCTCTTCCCAAAGAGCCCATCCCTCTGGCCAAGCAGATGGAAACTCCTTGACACACGCTCACTTAGCACTTAATGTGAGGACCCAGTCTCTTTTTCCCTTGCAATGTCCTACTTGTCTTTGTGTTTCTTAAAATCAGACATTGTTTCCTATGATTGTTTCAAAGCAAAATTTGTCTCTCTGTCTCTAATTGGAGGTAGAGACATTACCATGGTTTTAATATCAGGAATGGAAAAACACAACATAGAAAACGGGACCGGAACTTAGTTGCTCATTTGCCCACTAACTTCAGGGAAAAGGAGAGAACTCCACCTCCACCCACATGCCTGAGCTGCTGGGGCTCCTGTCGCCTGGCAGAGCAGGTTCATCGTGAGTCAGCCCACAGAGCACTGGTTAGCTCAGGGGAGGTGCTGGGCACTGGGGCTCAGTAGGGAACCATGACGGAGTGATGCTCACGTAGCTTCTGGCACACGCAGACGTGCTCACACCGGCTGCTGGGCGGCGCATAGCCCTCCTCCTGCTCTGTGTCTCCCCCAGACCACAAATCACACGGTGCCAACTCTATGCTGATCTCAAGCCCGGTGATCAATTCACTGTGCACATCATCCCCAAGACCAGGACCCAGAGGTAGGGAGAGGTCTACAAACACAAGCGCTCTTGGCTTAAATCCAGGTTCCAGAAGACACATTTTGAGATGGCTTCTGAAAACCAAAGCAGAAAAAAGACTGAGTGGGAGAGACAGAGGGGAGGTCTGGGAACAGGAGGAGTTGGCCATACACAGGGCCCCTCTGGTGCCCATAAGTGACTGCTGTTAGGTACCACTTGCTGGAACCCCACATGTAACTACTTGAGGCAAACCCATCACCTTGTCTTGAGGAAGGTCAACCAGGAGCCACTTCTTTCACCCAAGCAGGACTAGACTCAGGGCCACAGTGGAGATCAAAAAGGAAAGAAAAGCAATGGCAGGTGGGTGGTCTTTGTTCTAGCAGGCCTCCCACCTGGCAAGGGAACCTCAAACTCCAGGAAAATAAACAAAGCTGCAAGCAGCCTGCTGTGTGTGCAGAAGCCAGCAAGGTCACTGACCCCTGCCTGCCCCACAGCTTCCTGCAGATGGTGTGTCCACAACCATGAGTGCTCGGGTGTGTATACACATGCACATACATGCATGCGCACACACATGCATGCAGGTGCACGTGTGCACACACACACACAAGTACATGGACACCTTTTCAAGTTGTCACAGGTGACGGCTTTTCGTACTGACCCGCTGGTGCTCAGCTGTCAGCTCACGCTGTGGCCAGCGTGGGGGCTTTGATGACAAATACANACGGTGTGTCCACAACCATGAGTGCTCGGGTGTGTATACACATGTACATACATGCACGCGCACACACATGCATGCAGGTGCACTTGTGCACACACACACAAGTACATGGACACCTTTTCAAGTTGTCACAGGTGACAGCTTTTCGTACTGACCTGCTGGTGCTCAGCTGTCAGCTCACGCTGTGGCCAGTGTGGGGGCTTTGATGACAAATACAGGCATTGCTCACAGCAACCCTTAAAAAAAAAACTCTCCTCTCGAGGTGATGACATTATCTTCTTGAAAAATAAAAAAGGAAAAGCAAATGCCAGCACTGCTTCTAAAATGTACTAAGTGCCGAGGCTGTAGGCGGCTCTGTGGCTGAAGGATGTGGGGTGAAGTACCACGGGTGCCCCCCGCCCCCGAATGGACTCTTGGTTCAGGTCTGAGCCAGGCTGATGTCCTTAGGGTTGGAGGTCACTGCTTTGGGTGTATTTGGCCGAGTTTCAAGGCGTACCATACGGCTGACTGCTCTGGGGGTCCTTTAGGGGGAGACGGGCCTTTGGGGCAACCCACTCCAGTGTTCTTGCCTGGAGAATCCCAAGGAGCCTGGTGGGCTGCAGTCTATGGGGTCACACAGAGTCGGTCACGACTGAAGTGACTTAGCAGCTTCCCCTATCACATTGGCTGGAAAGCCGCCAGTCCCCCGCTTTGGGGGAACTGTTCTTGGCTCACAGTTTCCCGAGGAAGGGCTCAGTAACATGGTGTTCGAGGCGACAAAGATCCATGTGATGAGTGAGGCCTTACTTGGGCCCCACGGTCACGTCGGTGCCATGGCTAGGTGACCGGGGACTGCTGCTTCCTGGGTGCAAATGACCCCTGTGCCCTCCACGCAGGTCTGTGGGTGTGCACTCTCACAACGTTGCTGGAGCTTTCAGAAAGGAAAGCAAAGGAAGCCCTGCCACCCCCCTCCTGCCCAGCACCACCATCTTGTGGTCTGTGTTGGGCAGATGGGGTGGGCGTGGGGCGCAGGTTTCTTTTGGAAGATGATGCTGCACCTGCAGGGGCTGAGACATTTATCAGCTCCACGCACCTCCCTGTGTCTGTGACTCACATGCTCCCAGGGTGGCCCATAGAGCCCCTGCATCTGCTAGCCTCTCAGTCCTCCTGCTCTGTTGCACTTCAGACCTGACCTTTTTCCTCCCTGATTCGGCCTTTCTTGCACCATTCCTGTTGCTGGTGGAATGTGGCAATGGTCAAACACAAATGTGTGGATCGCTCAGTCACGTCTGACTCTTTGCGGCCCCAGGGACTGTAGCCTGCCAGGCTCCTCTGTCCATGGTGATTCTCCAGGCAAGAACACCAGAGTGGGTTGCCATGCCATCCTCCAGGGGATCTTTCCGATCCAGGGATTGAACTCAGGGATCAAACCCAGGTCTCCTGCATTGCAGGCAGATTCTTTACCATCTGAGCCACCAGGGAAGGCCAAAGCCTTCATTTTCATTTTTTATGGCAGCCCAATATTTTAGGTCCCATTCTCTCATCAAAACATTCATCTAACTAATAATTATGGATTGGGGCTTCCCTGGTGGTCCAGTGGTTAAGACTCTCTCCACCTTCCAGTGCAGGGGGTAAGGGTTCCACCCCTGGTTGGGGAACTAAGATCCTGCATGTCACACAACACAGCCAAAAAATAAATAAATATGTAAATAATAAGATCACATCATAAAACAAAAAAATTTTTTAAATAATTACGCATTACTTAGTACATGGATTAACAGTCTGGGAGGAGAAGATAGGCCAGGTCCACATTTGGCACCATGGTACGGCCGAGAAGGGCACTCAGGATACTGTCGCCTGTCCACAGGGGTGACGGAAACATGCTCCCAGAACTCAGACAAAATTATTTTAAGAGCAAACTTAGATAGATTCAAAATATCGTTGATCTATGCCAGGAGCCTGCACAAAATGTTCACAGCAATACTACAAGCACGTCCATAGCAGGATGTATTCATAAGTTATATATCACTGTACAGTAAGGATATCAATGTACTCACCGCAATGCATGGACATAATTACAATATGATGTTGAGCAAAAAGAGTACACTGGGAGTTTCCTTTATATGAAGCTCAAAACAAGCACAATTAAACCTATGATTTATTAGAGAGCAGGACAGTTGTTGGAGAAGGAAATGGCTACCCACTCCAGTACTCTTGCTTGGAGAATCTCATGGACAGAGGAGCCTGGTGGGCTACAGTCCATGGGGTCGCAAGGGGTCAGACACGACTGAAGGGACGTAGTGTGCCCATAGGACAGCAGTCCCTCTTGAGAACACAGTGGCTTAGGGGGACTGGAAGGGGGTTTGTGGGATGCCGACAGTATTCTTGTTGCTCTGAGTGCTGCTCTATGACCCCATAACTTTTATTGAGCTGTGCTTATAACTTTCCTGCCTGTATTTTGATCAAATGTTTACTTCAAAGTGCCTGTGCACATCTGTTCGTACATGCAGTTGGTGCTAGCAGGCAGCTCTGGAAGTCACACCGGAGACTGTCTGTAAAAGGACAGCTGAGAAGCTTGGGGTGCTCTCCGTCTACTGTGTGTGACTGGCCTGAGCTCAGAAAAGAAAGCCTAACTGAGATTATAATCACGCCAGCCAGCGTGCACTCAGTGCTCGGCTCAAAAACACAGTGAAAGAGATGCGGAGAGGAAGTTTGCAGTTTGTGCCTCTTGGTCCATCAGGAGACCGGCAATATTCTGGTCAGCAGAGGTGTGTTCAGTGGAGGGGGTCATTGGGCCTCGCCATTCTCAGATGACATGTCAAGTAAGGTCATCTCTTCCTTCGCTCTCACTGCTGACTTGCCCAACTGCCTTCCAAGCGACCGTTCAGTGTCCCTAGCCCGGGACACACTGGAGAGGTGAGAAGGACATTCTGTCCTTATAAAACGGTCACACTAAATTGACAGGCAACTTTCTGATACCACAGATGCCTGAGAGGCCCCGGATGCAAACGCTGCTGAAAACAGTGACAAAGGGGAGCTCCTGGGCCTGCCAGGCTCAAGAACCAGACCTTGGACAGTGGAGACGTCACCAGAGCACAGAGCCCCGCTCCAGACACTCCCATCCTCCTGGAACTGGTGACTCAAGGCGTGTTTCCTGTGCTTGTATCCCAGGTGGCCACTCCCCACTGCCCCGCGGGAGCAGAGGCTGGTCAGCCTTCCCAAGGTCAGGTCCGGTGAGACTTATCAGTGGTCAAGAGGCTTCAGGACTCAAACAGCCAGAGTCAGGGGTCTGTCCCTAGCCTCAGGGGTTCCTTCGAGTAGTGTGACTTTTGTCATAGATCGCTCCTCCGTTCCCCTATCCACTAACACACACAGAGACTAAGTATCACACTGGGGTCCTGGCATCCTTTCCAGTCCAACCTCTCAGTGAGATCTGATTGTTAAACAACAGGCTCATCCAAGGATACTTCTGCTGTGTTGTCACTGTTGTTCAGTCACTAAGTCGTGTCCAACTCTTTGCAACCCCATGGATGGCAGCATGCCAGGCTCCTCTGTCCTCCACTATCTCCTAGAGCTTGCTCAAATGTATGTCCATTGAGTAAGTGATGCCATCCAACCATCTCATCCTCTGTCGTCCCCTTCTCCTCCTGCCTTCAGTCGTTCCCAGCATCAGGGTCTTTTCCAATGAGTCAGCTCTTGACATCAGGTGGCCAAAGCTTCACCTTCAGCTTCAGCAACAAGTTCTTCCAATGAATATTCAGGGTTGATTTCCTTTAGGATTGACTGCTTTGATCTCCTTGCAGTCCAAGGGACTCTCAACAGTCTTCTCCAGCATCACAGTTTGAAAGCATCAATACTTTATGATCCAGCTCTCACATCTGTACCT
The DNA here is from genome assembly GCA_006410735.1 of Raphicerus campestris. Taxonomy (NCBI): domain Eukaryota; kingdom Metazoa; phylum Chordata; class Mammalia; order Artiodactyla; family Bovidae; genus Raphicerus; species Raphicerus campestris. Next base: position 19,838 of record SJYW01050966.1, on the reverse strand, counting down.
GACTACTAGAAAAACTATAACTTTGATTATACAGAGCTGTCCTGTCCCATAAAACAAAGCCCTTCCACCCCTGCCTCCCCCTCCAGGAAGACCAAAGTCACAGCAGGGAATCAAGGGCCTGCTCTTTGCACAGCTCACTGTAAGCACAGCTGAAAGTGACCAGGAGTGCGGAAAGAGGAAAGTCACGTCATGCCAGCATCCTGACCATAGAGATGGACACCCCCACCGAGGGAGCAGGGAGACCTCCTTGCATAGGGGCAGTGACTCCCCGCTGGACCCTGAGAGGGCAGGGCAGCCGCAGCCAGTGCCAGCCTAACAGCCATGGGCTCCCAGAGGAAGAGCCCAGAATCCACTTACACTCGCTTGCCTTCAATATGCCACATCCCAGTTGTTTTTTTTCTTTTAATCTCTGAAACTATATTTTCTGCACTTTCCAATAAAAANTCGGCCTTTCTTGCACCATTCCTGTTGCTGGTGGAATGTGGCAATGGTCAAACACAAATGTGTGGATCGCTCAGTCATGTCTGACTCTTTGCGGCCCCAGGGACTGTAGCCTGCCAGGCTCCTCTGTCCATGGTGATTCTCCAGGCAAGAACACCAGAGTGGGTTGCCATGCCATCCTCCAGGGGATCTTTCCGATCCAGGGATTGAACTCAGGGATCAAACCCAGGTCTCCTGCATTGCAGGCAGATTCTTTACCATCTGAGCCACCAGGGAAGGCCAAAGCCTTCATTTTCATTTTTTATGGCAGCCCAATATTTTAGGTCCCATTCTCTCATCAAAACATTCATCTAACTAATAATTATGGATTGGGGCTTCCCTGGTGGTCCAGTGGTTAAGACTCTCTCCACCTTCCAGTGCAGGGGGTAAGGGTTCCACCCCTGGTTGGGGAACTAAGATCCTGCATGTCACACAACACAGCCAAAAAATAAATAAATATGTAAATAATAAGATCACATCATAAAACAAAAAAATTTTTTTAAATAATTATGCATTACTTAGTACATAGATTAATAGTCTGGGAGAAGATAGGCCAGGTCCACATTTGGCACCATGGTACGGCCGAGAAGGGCACTCAGGGTACTGTCGCCTGTCCACAGGGGTGACGGAAACATGCTCCCAGAACTCAGACAAAATTATTTTAAGAGCAAACTTAGACAGATTCAAAATATCGTTGACCTATGCCAGGAGCCTGCACAAAATGTTCACAGCAATACTACAAGCACGTCCATAGCAGGATGTATTCATAAGTTATATATCACTGTACAGTAAGGATATCAATGTACCCACCGCAATGCATGGACATAATTACAATATGATGTTGAGCAAAAAGAGTACACTGGGAGTTTCCTTTATATGAAGCTCANCCATAGACGGAAGCCCACCAGGCTCCCCCATACCTGGGATTCTCCAGGCAAGAACACTGGAGTGGGTTGCCATTTCCTTCTCCAATTAAGAAGGAGACTGAGGGCAAAGTACAGAAAAACTTCATGACTTTGAACTTCAAGACTCTCTGGCTTTGAAAAATGATTCCTGACTCTGGAGATGGAGTATGATGACAGTAATGAGAAAAGTGGGAAGGAATTTCCATTTTAGGAACAATTGTGAGTTCTGTTGCCAACGTCATTAACTTCAGGAATTGGAAAGTGTGGAGTTCTTAGGTCTCCAGAAGTTCAGTAGTTGTAGAGAGCCTGAAAGGTGTGGATTTGAGAAGATGATGGGATTTAGGCATTCACAGATTATGAATGAGTTTTTACTGCCCTGTGAGGATTCCCCCCAAAATATCTATTACTAGACTAACTGATGATGGGTCTATTACCACTCCCTCACGTGTGGTATGGTCAGCATTATGGGCATAATTCATGTTGTGCACGTGAATCCCAGGAGGGAGAAGTCAGAGGATTAGGTGGGCCCAGGGAAGCCTCCATCACATTTACAGGAGTTCTTGAATTTGGGGATTTGACCATTTGAGATTTGTGAGGCTCTCCTGATAGCACTGCCAGAAGGCCTCAGCCATAGACAAGCAGAGTCTGTGAGCATGTGGCTCATGAATTATGGGATCAGAGTCAGTGCCAGCTTTCAGCATTCCCCCGCATTTGGGCAGATGAGGAATCTGTGTCTTGGTGTCTTGCTGCCAGTTATACTGGTGATAGTGAGTCAGAATCAGAATCCAGTTTTTATGGCTCTTTCCACCATCCCAGTCAACAAACGTTTTAAAGTAATTGCCATGTGGCCAGCACTGGGAGACATACTTTCTCCTTTTCCTAACCTAGAACCTCATCAAAGGGACAAAGCCAGTCTCCCAGAGTTTGTGTGGTGAAGATAAACTCAACAGCAGCTCAATAGAAGGCAAGTGACCCCTTACACCAGAAAACTCAGGAAGCTTGCCTATTTCCTATCTATATCCTGGAATCATAATATTTGTCTTATGTCCCGAGCTAGTGATATGAGAAAGCTTTGAGAGCTATAAAATGCACTGCTATTGGAGTATTATTAGCAATGAGTGTTCAGAGAAGTGAGGAATCAGTGTAGACTTGAAGAGGCAGACTGAATGCGGTGTTGGTGATGGGTAGTTTTGACAGAAGACATCTGTGACTGAGGAGGGTGCCGAGGATGAGGGACCACGAGCAGAAATGGGGAAGTGTGAACTGGGGAGTATTTGGATCAGTTCACCAGTCTGACTGGGGTGGGGAGTCACCATGCCTCTTCCAGCCAGTAGTTGAGGTCAAGTTTAAGTCAAAGCCACTTGAGGGACTTGAGGCGGAAAAGCACCATTATAGATATCACCATTGCACAGATGATTATTTTTTATTTGTGCAAGGTCTTTAAGGCACATTGTCTCTGGAATCTCTTAACAAATGTCTGCCCCGCTGAGCATGGAGAAAAAACATGTTACTGAAACAGATGTTAGCGCTTTATCCATCTTCGTTCTTGTCCTCCTCTGTTTATTTCTTTTACATGTATAAAACATCAAAATAAAAAGTAGAAATTTCAAATAAAGGTGGTAGTATATGCAAAAATAGTGCCAAAACATCTGTTAATTTAAACCTAGGATTTTATTAATAGATTAAAGGTACCTATCTCTTTTATCTGTGTTTACTTAGAGTTGACTTCAATGGCTCTTAGGCAGGGACAGCTGGCCGGGCAGGTTTTGACCCCATCCGCTCAGTGTTAATTCAGTTCGAATGGGTTCTTAACTGCTTTGCTAAAATGGAACTGTGTATGACTCTGTTTTTGTTTGTGGCTAGCTGATGTATTCAGTTCTGAAAACTTGAAGAAAAAAATAAAACAGAAAGTGCTGACAGCCTGCCGAGTTTTAATCCCGTTTGCCCTCCTGCTCCTCATTAAAAAAAAAAAAAAGCTCTTGCAGCTAAACTTTCCCTAGGGATCAAAAACACTTGGTGTGTCGGCACTGCTACGGGATCCTTGGCCAAAGAGCATTCAGTCAGGGCTGAGCTCACCAGAGGCTTGGGTTACTGATGGGGGTCTTGAGGGAGGCTCAAGGGATAAGAGTGGCATAAAATGCTGTATGCCATGTCGCATGATGGACTGACTTTTCCTCACAGATCATCCCAAGCATACAAGTGACCAGCTGCTTATGATGTTGGTGTGATATAATATTGAAGAAATACAGATTTATTTGAATTTTGCAACTCTTAAGTCTGCCGTTTTTTAGGACACCAGTAGCTTCATTTAAGGGCTTTCCAGGTGGCTCAGTGGTAAAGAATCCACTTGCCAATGCAGGAGACACTGGAAACACAGGTTCAACCCCTAGATTGGGAAGCTTCCATGGAGGAGGAAATGGCAACCCACTCCAATATTCTTGCCTGGAAATCCCATGGACAGAGGAGGCTAGTGGGTTAGAGTCCATGGGGTTGCAAGGAGTTGGGTGCAACTGAGCACACGTGCGTGCGCGTGCGCACACACACACACAAACACAGATTTATTTATTCCTTCAACAGGTGTTCAGTGAGGACTGGGCATTGTTCTAGGACCACGTGCTAGCAATGAAGACAACAGTCTCTGCTTTCGGTGGGCTTAAGGTCTAGTAGGGGTCACAGACCGCATATCCACAAGTAGAGGTGTAATGCCATATCACGACTGTTGGGAGAAAATTCCAGAGGGGAAGACAACAGACCATGACTTGGGGTAGATTAGGCTGTTTTGGAGAAATCGCTGGGGAAAGTGTCTTTGAAGAGGTGACACTGAGCAGAAATAGGGAAGAAGTGTGGGATTCAGACTTGAGGATGTGGGGGGAGGGCATCCTAGGGAGAGGGGACAGGGAGAACAAAGACCCTGAGTGGGATGATCTTGGCCTGTTTGGGAATGGAAGAAGGTCATTGTGATCAGAGTGCTCTGAATGCAGGGGAAAGTGATAAAGATGAGGCCAGAGTGATAACCAGAGGCCAGATCAGGGAGAGCCTTATGGACCGTGGTGAGGATATTAGGTTTTGTTCTGAGTATAATGGGAAGTCATTAAAAAGAAATCACCCTAGCAGCTGCATGGAGTGTAGGGGAGCAGGAGGGGAAACAGGGAAACGCAGAAGCTTCTGCAAGAGTCCAGAGGACAGAGGAGGGCGGCCTTGATGGGGGGTGGTGATGGAGGAGATGAGGGGTAGTGGGATGAGGAGTATTTCGATGGTTGACAAGATTTACTGGTGGAGGAATGTGGGGTGCGGTTACCTGGGAAACGGCTTTACTCGAATTCTCCAATTAGTGATGCCCACAGGCCACAGTCACCAGCCCCCACCCC
>SJYW01050958.1:0-18223 GCA_006410735.1 Raphicerus campestris | reverse complement strand
TGCTCATTCCTCCGCCCGTCTGTGGCTGCTTTCCTACGGCATAGTTGAGTAGCTGCAACAGAGACCATTTGGCCCACAGTGTCTAAACTATATACTCTTTGGCCCTTTACAAAAAAAATTTCCCAACTCTGGAATAAGGCATCATTTTTGCCATGAGTTTGGGAAGCAATCCTGACATGTCAAATAGTTGCAGAATACAGAGAAAAGTGCTATAATAGAGTATAGCAGGGGAACAAACGCAAAGTGATCAGTTTTTGTTAGGTGGAAGCAGTGTCAGGGAAGTCCACTGGGCCAGGCCTCAGCATCTAGTCTGCCAAGAGCGTGTTGCGTTGGGATCATCTGCACAGCTTGTCCTGCATTCTTCAGGTCTCCTTCCCTGCTATATTTTTCTCTGTTGCGCTTAAAACCGTGTGACCCACTTGTATGCTGTCTGTCTACTCTAAAATGTAAGTTCCTTGGGAATTGCCTGGTGGTCCAGTGGTTAGGACTCTGCGCTTTTCACAGGGTAGGAATTCCATTCCTGGTTGGGGAACTAAGATTCTACAAGCTGTTTGGTGTACGCCCTCCCCCAGTGTGTGTGTGTGTGTGTGTGTGTGTGTGTGTGTGTGTGTGTGTGTGTAAGATAAGTTCCTTGAGGCTGAGTGCTTTATTTAGTTCATTGGGTATGCAGTGTTAAGAACAGGACCTGCTACATGGGAGGCACTCAGTATATGGTTTTTAAATGAATGTGAAGTAGCAGCCCCTGACTTAAAGTTGCTTAGGTCTCTTCAGATAAAGATGACTTGTATTCGTAACACCATGATAATTTGGTACAGGGTAAATCCTGGTGTGGTGAGTGGCCAGAGCTGTTAGGAGTGGGGAAGGAAGAGAATGAAATCAAGAATTAGACAAAAGCCTAGTTTTTTTCTTTTTAAAACGCTATACAGAGGCTTTGTGCATTCGTTATTAAAGATAAGCTGGTTTTTGAATTTTGCTCTAGGGAATTCTCAGGCTGTCCAGTGGGTAGGACTCCACGCTTCATTTTCACTTATTCCACCAGTGTGGCTGTTCTTATGTTTTGCTGCAGAAATATTAATGTGTTGGGTCACAGGGCACTGCTCCAGATNGAATTTTGCTCTAGGGAATTCTCAGGCTGTCCAGTGGGTAGGACTCCACGCTTCATTTTCACTTATTCCACCAGTGTGGCTGTTCTTATGTTTTGCTGCAGAAATATTAATGTGTTGGGTCACAGGGCACTGCTCCAGATTTTGCTCATGGGTTTTTCATAATACATGGGATGTGAGCTGAATTGCCTTTCTTATAAAAACACATTATGAGACATATCTGGACCCCAGATGTATGGAGCCAGAATGTGTTCAATGAGAAGACATAGAAAACCTAATCATTACATAGTTCAATACTGGTGGTAACTGCTCAGAAATGGCACTGAGAATAGGAAATTAAGGCAGCAAATAATGAGAAAAGACTTTTAGGAAATATTTTAGCTACTCGGGGGCAAAAAAACGCCCAATCCTATATAACAGAGAGATCAGTGTGCAGGCAGGAGTTTGACATTCATCCTTTCATTTAGGCCCTCAACAATATTTTTAAAGGCCCTCTGCCACAGTCTGAGCTAGTCACTGGGGATAATACTGTGGTGAACTAGATAAACACAGTAATGATAAGGAATTTTAAATTCCTTGACTCTGAATCTTTGCAATTAGTCTAATTCTTTACTTCTTTTAATTTTGAGTATTTATTTATTTGGCTGCAGCATGTAAATTTGGGTCTCAGCTGCGGCATGCAGGACCTTTGATCTTTGTTGAGGCCTGTAGAACCTTAGTTGCGGCACGTGGAATCTAGTTCCTGGGAATGAACTGGGCTGCCTATGTTGGGTGTGTGGAGTCTTAGCCACTAGACCACCGTGAAAGTTCCCACAATTAGTCAAATTCTGATGCATTTAATTAACAAAGCTGTTTCTTTGGAGGAAGAATTTTTATAATTCAGTCTCTTGCCTTCCTTTTTGGCTGGGTTGTATGTTCTCTTTCCCTCTTTCCCTCTTCCTTTATCCCTTTCTCTTCCTCTGCTGTTCCTTCCCCAACATCCCCAGGCTTCTCTGTTTCTGCCTCTAAATGAAGGTGTTCCAACATGCTTTCTCTTTCTCCTTCGTCATTCTCTGGTAATCCTGATCATTAACACTATTGAGTTGATTCACATGTTAGTATCTAGCCTTTATCTATCTTCTAAGTTGCTAGTAAATTACCCTTAGGTTGAGTTGCTTGACGTTACTGTGTAGATATCCTATCAGCACTTCAGTTTCCGCATATCAAATTGTACTCAGCATCTTTTCTGTCAGTCTTGCTCCTTCTTCAGACGTTCTTCTTTCTGGTAACACTACCACTTTCTTAGTTACCCAGATCTTCTTGTTCTTCTGTCTCACCTCTCTTTTACTGCATTGTCGTTTTTATTTTCTTAACATCTTGCTCGCCTCCAGGTTTTCATTCCCACCACGTTCCGCTTCAACCCATCCTGTCCTTCACACTGTCAGGTCTGTCTTCCTGAAACAGGGCATGGCTTTCACTCTTACTCTACTCAGATAATTTTAGTAGCTCCTCAGACTCCCTGATCCTTTTAAATGGGCTCCAGTCTCCCTTCTAGCCTCTTGATCCTGCACTCTTCATGGATAGTTTCTGGTCGAATTAAACTACTTGGCATTCTCTGCACACACACGTGCTTTTCCATCTTAGTGTTTTAGTGGATAACACTCCCTCCTCTTGAAATGACACACTTCTTTATCTCTTATCTACTGAAATGCAACTCATTCTTTATGTCCCCACTCAGATTTCATTTGTCTGGAAAGCCAGTTTAGTTTATCTTAGCCTGAAGAGAACTTGTCACTTGTCTGTACTCTTTTGTGGTTTGTGAGTCATCATATCAGTATATCTGTCATGTTTTGTCTCCCTTCTCAACTGTAAACTCTTTGAGGGTACAAACCTAGTTTATTCTAAGATTTTTATAATCTTCACAGCATCAAGAATAGTTGTTGTTTTTGTTTAGTGACTAAGTCATGTCCGACTTTTTTGCAACTCCATGAACTGTATCTTACCAGGCTTCTCTGTCCATGGAATTTTTCCAGGTAAGAATACTGGAGTGGGTAGCTGTTTGCTACTCCAAGGGATCTTCCTGACCCAGGGACCAAACCTGTGTCTTCTGCGTTGGCAGGTGGATTCTTTACCACTGAGCCACTGTACTGTAAGAATACTACATTGTGGAAATTCCCTGGCGGCCCAGGGTTTAGGACGACTCACGTTCACTACCGAGGGCTGGTGTTCGATTCCTGGTTGGGGAACTAAAACCCCATAAGTTGCGCAGTGCAGCGCCACCCTCCATAGTGTTTTGTACAGTTTCAGTAAATTTAATTCTTATAATTACTCAACACCATGTGCAAAGCCTTTTCTGAAAACGCTTAAAATTATGGAAGTGGTCCATNGACTAAATTATCCAATTGAGGTGATTTATCTATACCCAAATCCGAAGGTCTTTTGTTCAGCTAATAATTTAGTGAGAGAGTATAGGTTAAAGGCTTTTTACATGTTTGTAGTATAATCATAAATAATAAGGATTGGATTAAACACAAGCATTTTTTAAATTCCAAAAACATTATTTTTCATTCTAGGCACATAAGTAATTTTCAAGCAAAGAAGAACAGTCAGTCTTTAGTTACGATTAAAGCTCAAAATAAATGCTTATTGTTTATGAGGGGTTGGGCAGTTACTTCTTGGGTTTTGTCAGAGTTTGCTGATATATTCTAATATTTACCTAGTTTAAGATATACTATAAAGTATTTCAGCTTCTATTTAATAAAGAGAAGCATTTCTCTTTTGATAGTATAGGCTATGGTTCCAACAATTGTACTTAGACTGCAATAAAACTGGAGTTGCTTTTCTTTCAGCACCAGGTCACAAGCATGTACCCGACTGGGTCTGGATTGTAGTGGGCATCCTCAACTTCATGGCCTACACTCTAGGTAAGAAATTGGCAAATATTCATTTTAGTCAATGGCTGGCAAAACTGTCAGCAAGGGTAGCTACCCAGTAAGTTAACATTTTCTCCTATGCTTAATTCATTTTAACTAGGGTTTATTAATATCCTGTTTAACTTGATAAATATGTTCTTGAATTTCTCTGTGAAGAATATTGTCATTTGCTAGGAATTTGGAGAATAGGATAGGCGTTGGCAGACTACCACTTGTGGGCCAAATCTGGCCCGTTGTCTGTTTCTGTAAGTGGTGGTTTACTGCTCATTCCTCCGCCCGTCTGTGGCTGCTTTCCTACGGCATAGTTGAGTAGCTGCAACAGAGACCATTTGGCCCACAGAGTCTAAACTATATACTCTTTGACCCTTTACAAAAAATATTTCCCAACTCTGGAATAAGACATCATTTTTGCCATGAGTTTGGGAAGCAATCCTGACATGTCAGATAGTTGCAGAATACAGAGAAAGGTGCTATAATAGAGTATAGCAGGGGAACAAACGCAAAGTGATCAGTTTTTGTTTGGTGGAAGCAGTGTCAGGGAAGTCCACTGGGCCAGGCCTCAGCATCTAGTCTGCCAAGAGCGTGTTGCGTTGGGATCATCTGCACAGCTTGTCCTGCATTCTTCAGGTCTCCTTCCCTGCTATATTTTTCTCTGTTGCGCTTAAAACCGTGTGACCCACTTGTATGCTGTCTGTCTACTCTAAAATGTAAGTTCCTTGGGAATTGCCTGGTGGTCCAGTGGTTAGGACTCTGCGCTTTCCACAGGGTGGAAATTCCATTCCTGGTTGGGGAACTAAGATTCTACAAGCTGTTTGGTGTACGCCCTCCCCCAGTGTGTGTGTGTGTGTGTGTAAGATAAGTTCCTTGAGGCTGAGTGCTTTATTTAGTTCATTGGGTATGCAGTGTTAAGAACAGGACCTGCTACATGGGAGGCACTCAGTATATGGTTTTTAAATGAATGTGAAGTAGCAGCCCCTGACTTAAAGTTGCTTAGGTCTCTTCAGATAAAGATGACTTGTATTCGTAACACCATGATAATTTGGTACAGGGTAAATCCTGGTGTGGTGAGTGGCCAGAGCTGTTAGGAGTGGGGAAGGAAGAGAATGAAATCAAGAATTAGACAAAAGCCTAGTTTTTTTCTTTTTAAAACGCTATACAGAGGCTTTGTGCATTCGTTATTAAAGATAAGCTGGTTTTTGAATTTTGCTCTAGGGAATTCTCAGGCTGTCCAGTGGGTAGGACTCCACGCTTCATTTTCACTTATTCCACCAGTGTGGCTGTTCTTATGTTTTGCTGCAGAAATATTAATGTGTTGGGTCACAGGGCACTGCTCCAGATTTTGCTCATGGGTTTTTCATAATACATGGGATGTGAGCTGAATTGCCTTTCTTATAAAAACACATTATGAGACATATCTGGACCCCAGATGTATGGAGCCAGAATGGGTTCAATGAGAAGACATAGAAAACCTAATCATTACATAGTTCAATACTGGTGGTAACTGCTCAGAAATGGCACTGAGAATAGGAAATTAAGGCAGCAAATAATGAGAAAAGACTTTTAGGAAATATTTTAGCTACTCGGGGGCAAAAAAACGCCCAATCCTATATAACAGAGAGATCAGTGTGCAGGCAGGAGTTTGACATTCATCCTTTCATTTAGGCCCTCAACAATATTTTTAAAGGCCCTCTGCCACAGTCTGAGCTAGTCACTGGGGATAATACTGTGGTGAACTAGATAAACACAGTAATGATAAGGAATTTTAAATTCCTTGACTCTGAATCTTTGCAATTAGTCTAATTCTTTACTTCTTTTAATTTTGAGTATTTATTTATTTGGCTGCAGCATGTAAATTTGGGTCTCAGCTGCGGCATGCAGGACCTTTGATCTTTGTTGAGGCCTGTAGAACCTTAGTTGCGGCACGTGGAATCTAGTTCCTGGGAATGAACTGGGCTGCCTATGTTGGGTGTGTGGAGTCTTAGCCACTAGACCACCGTGAAAGTTCCCACAATTAGTCAAATTCTGATGCATTTAATTAACAAAGCTGTTTCTTTGGAGGAAGAATTTTTATAATTCAGTCTCTTGCCTTCCTTTTTGGCTGGGTTGTATGTTCTCTTTCCCTCTTTCCCTCTTCCTTTATCCCTTTCTCTTCCTCTGCTGTTCCTTCCCCAACATCCCCAGGCTTCTCTGTTTCTGCCTCTAAATGAAGGTGTTCCAACATGCTTTCTCTTTCTCCTTCGTCATTCTCTGGTAATCCTGATCATTAACACTATTGAGTTGATTCACATGTTAGTATCTAGCCTTTATCTATCTTCTAAGTTGCTAGTAAATTACCCTTAGGTTGAGTTGCTTGACGTTACTGTGTAGATATCCTATCAGCACTTCAGTTTCCGCATATCAAATTGTACTCAGCATCTTTTCTGTCAGTCTTGCTCCTTCTTCAGACGTTCTTCTTTCTGGTAACACTACCACTTTCTTAGTTACCCAGATCTTCTTGTTCTTCTGTCTCACCTCTCTTTTACTGCATTGTCGTTTTTATTTTCTTAACATCTTGCTCGCCTCCAGGTTTTCATTCCCACCACGTTCCGCTTCAACCCATCCTGTCCTTCACACTGTCAGGTCTGTCTTCCTGAAACAGGGCATGGCTTTCACTCTTACTCTACTCAGATAATTTTAGTAGCTCCTCAGACTCCCTGATCCTTTTAAATGGGCTCCAGTCTCCCTTCTAGCCTCTTGATCCTGCACTCTTCATGGATAGTTTCTGGTCGAATTAAACTACTTGGCATTCTCTGCACACACACGTGCTTTTCCATCTTAGTGTTTTAGTGGATAACACTCCCTCCTCTTGAAATGACACACTTCTTTATCTCTTATCTACTGAAATGCAACTCATTCTTTATGTCCCCACTCAGATTTCATTTGTCTGGAAAGCCAGTTTAGTTTATCTTAGCCTGAAGAGAACTTGTCACTTGTCTGTACTCTTTTGTGGTTTGTGAGTCATCATATCAGTATATCTGTCATGTTTTGTCTCCCTTCTCAACTGTAAACTCTTTGAGGGTACAAACCTAGTTTATTCTAAGATTTTTATAATCTTCACAGCATCAAGAATAGTTGTTGTTTTTGTTTAGTGACTAAGTCATGTCCGACTTTTTTGCAACTCCATGAACTGTATCTTACCAGGCTTCTCTGTCCATGGAATTTTTCCAGGTAAGAATACTGGAGTGGGTAGCTGTTTGCTACTCCAAGGGATCTTCCTGACCCAGGGACCAAACCTGTGTCTTCTGCGTTGGCAGGTGGATTCTTTACCACTGAGCCACTGTACTGTAAGAATACTACATTGTGGAAATTCCCTGGCGGCCCAGGGTTTAGGACGACTCACGTTCACTACCGAGGGCTGGTGTTCGATTCCTGGTTGGGGAACTAAAACCCCATAAGTTGCGCAGTGCAGCGCCACCCTCCATAGTGTTTTGTACAGTTTCAGTAAATTTAATTCTTATAATTACTCAACACCATGTGCAAAGCCTTTTCTGAAAACGCTTAAAATTATGGAAGTGGTCCATNTTTGTTGAGGCCTGTAGAACCTTAGTTGCGGCACATGGAATCTAGTTCCTGGGAATGAACTGGGCTGCCTGTGTTGGGTGTGTGGAGTCTTAGCCACTGGACCACCGGGAAAGTTCCCACAATTAGTCAAATTCTGATGCATTTAATTAACAAAGCTGTTTCTTTGGAGGAAGAATTTTTATAATTCAGTCTCTTGCCTTCCTTTTTGGCTGGGTTGTATGTTCTTTTTCCCTCTTCCCCTCTTCCTTTATCCCTTTCTCTTCCTCTGCTGTTCCTTCCCCAACATCCCCAGGCTTCTCTGTTTCTGCCTCTAAATGAAGGTGTTCCAACATGCTTTCTCTTTCTCCTTCGTCATTCTCTGGTAATCCTGATCATTAACACTATTGAGTTGATTCACATGTTAGTATCTAGCCTTTATCTATCTTCTAAGTTGCTAGTAAATTACCCTTAGGTTGAGTTGCTTGACGTTACTGTGTAGATATCCTATCAGCACTTCAGTTTCCGCATATCAAATTGTACTCAGCATCTTTTCTGTCAGTCTTGCTCCTTCTTCAGACGTTCTTCTTTCTGGTAACACTACCACTTTCTTAGTTACCCAGATCTTCTTGTTCTTCTGTCTCACCTCTCTTTTACTGCATTGTCGTTTTTATTTTCTTAACATCTTGCTCGCCTCCAGGTTTTCATTCCCACCACGTTCCGCTTCAACCCATCCTGTCCTTCACACTGTCAGGTCTGTCTTCCTGAAACAGGGCATGGCTTTCACTCTTACTCTACTCAGATAATTTTAGTAGCTCCTCAGACTCCCTGATCCTTTTAAATGGGCTCCAGTCTCCCTTCTAGCCTCTTGATCCTGCACTCTTCATGGATAGTTTCTGGTCGAATTAAACTACTTGGCATTCTCTGCACACACACGTGCTTTTCCATCTTAGTGTTTTAGTGGATAACACTCCCTCCTCTTGAAATGACACACTTCTTTATCTCTTATCTACTGAAATGCAACTCATTCTTTATGTCCCCACTCAGATTTCATTTGTCTGGAAAGCCAGTTTAGTTTATCTTAGCCTGAAGAGAACTTGTCACTTGTCTGTACTCTTTTGTGGTTTGTGAGTCATCATATCAGTATATCTGTCATGTTTTGTCTCCCTTCTCAACTGTAAACTCTTTGAGGGTACAAACCTAGTTTATTCTAAGATTTTTATAATCTTCACAGCATCAAGAATAGTTGTTGTTTTTGTTTAGTGACTAAGTCATGTCCGACTTTTTTGCAACTCCATGAACTGTATCTTACCAGGCTTCTCTGTCCATGGAATTTTTCCAGGTAAGAATACTGGAGTGGGTAGCTGTTTGCTACTCCAAGGGATCTTCCTGACCCAGGGACCAAACCTGTGTCTTCTGCGTTGGCAGGTGGATTCTTTACCACTGAGCCACTGTACTGTAAGAATACTACATTGTGGAAATTCCCTGGCGGCCCAGGGTTTAGGACGACTCACGTTCACTACCGAGGGCTGGTGTTCGATTCCTGGTTGGGGAACTAAAACCCCATAAGTTGCGCAGTGCAGCGCCACCCTCCATAGTGTTTTGTACAGTTTCAGTAAATTTAATTCTTATAATTACTCAACACCATGTGCAAAGCCTTTTCTGAAAACGCTTAAAATTATGGAAGTGGTCCATGTGTAAAGAAGTGACTGATATGTAACAGGATGAAACGGGTGTTATGACTAAAGTACTTGAGTGTTTTTGGATCCTAGAGCAAGGAGTATAAATTATAATAAACAACTATTGAGTATTCTCTGGAGGGTTAAGAATTTGTGGCTAGTGGAACAACTCAGTTACTAGGCAGATTTGGAGGAATTCAGAGTTCAGTGCGCAAGAGTTCAGAGTAGAATGCTTCTTCAGATGGAAAATAGACACCATTCAGTGTGACTTAACATTTTGACTTTTGGATTCAACTTTGAGAGATTACAGATTTTATTTCTGAAATCTTGGCATTGTAGGAATTAAAGGGTGGGTTTTTATAGTACTGTCTGATATTTTTACTTTAGTTAATTAACATTTCTGTGATACACTGATCCTTTTTGTTGCACTTCTCTCCATTTTATTAAAGACGACTTTCTCCATTCTGGTGCAGACGTTGACCTTTCCCCGTGTAATGTGTTTCGGTTGCAGATGGTGTGGACGGGAAGCAAGCCCGCAGGACCAATTCCAGCACCCCGCTGGGGGAGCTTTTTGACCATGGCCTGGATAGTTGGTCGTGTGTTTACTTTGTTGTCACCGTGTATTCCATTTTTGGACGAGGATCATCTGGTGTCAGTGCTTTTGTTCTTTATCTCCTGCTATGGGTGGTTTTGTTTTCTTTCATCCTGTCTCACTGGGAAAAGTATAACACAGGGATTCTTTTCCTGCCATGGGGATATGACATTAGCCAGGTGGTAAGTATGTGTTCTTCTTAAATTTTCAACATTGCCATACATTGTTGGGAGAATTTGTCATTCCTTCTTGCTTGACCTTATGCTTTTTTGGTTAGAGCTGATGGGTGCTTTAAATTTTTTTCCCTTTTTATTTTATATATATTTTTTTACTTATTTATGGAAAATTTCAAGTATGTACAAAAGTATATGTATATGAAACCCTTGTGTACCTGTTACTTAGCTTCAGCAGTTAACACATGACCAGTCTTGTTTCATATATATTCTTCCTTACCTTACCACCTTCCAATTATTTTAAAGGAAAATCTTGACATGTGATAAATAGGCTACTGTATATCCCTAAGTAGTAAGATTACTTTTAAAAAAATATAAACACAGTGCCATTATTACACTAAAAAATGAACAGTTTCTTAACAAACCTTCATTTAAACTGTTGATTTTATGAAGAAAGTTATACATATATAATTGTTGGCTTTTTGTCTTCATGGCCAGCTTTTTAGTGAGTAAAGAGTTTTCTCTTACTACCAAGGCTTGCTATTAACTCTCCCTGCCTTAAAATCCCGGCTTTTTGTGTCACCATTTTGCCCATCTGCATCTGAGGCTCCAGTAAAGAATCAGAAGTTGGAGTGTGTTTGAAGAGGGTGATTGGGTGGGCAGATTGGATCATCCTGTGGCTAAACCAATTTATGAGGTGCCTTAGGAGGCTAGCCGCTTGCATCGTCTAGAAGTTAGTTATTAAAGAAAAAACAACCAACTTGAAAGGCAAGAAGACTTGCCACAGTATCAAATTTAAGCATATGTTTTGCTGTTACTAAAACTATTTCCTAAACTTACGCTGCATAAAGCATTGTTGATTGCCTGATCTTTCCAGCTGTTAATGCTCTGTATGCTTTTGTCTGCATTTTCCTTCCAGACTATTTCTTTTGTCTACATAGTGACTGCAGTTGTGGGAGTTGAGGCCTGGTATGAACCTTTCCTGTTTAATTTCTTATATAGAGACCTATTCACTGCAATGATCATTGGTAAGAAGCTCCATGTTGAAGCCTGTTTTAACATCACTTTGTTATCAAAGCCAGTGTTTGGTTGTAACAAGCAACAATACTCTTTCCACTCCAGCAGCAGAACAACCCTACCACCTATAGGGTTTCAACCAAACCAATTAAGGAAAATAAGGTTTCTTTGTTTTGCTTTTGTTCAGCACCAAGCTGCATTTAATCAGAAGGAAATACCAAAATATATCACACAAACCTTGTAAAATAACTGTTCAAATTAATTTAGATCATATTGGAGGATCTGCATTTAGGTGGACATTCAGTATTGATTTCCACTGCATTTCTCGAAATCAAAGATGATTAGTTTGAGGAAATAGAATGACAAAGCACAGTGTTTATAGTACATCCACTTCAAAAATTTAGCTTCTTTTCCTCTCAAATCCTCTCTTTCTTAAACCTCTGAATGCTCAGTAAAGGTTTTGATCATGGTAATACTTCCTTTTTGATTTTAGACAGAGTGGATATCTATAGGATGATTGAGTCAGGGAGAAAACTTTTATGGAAAGAGGCAATGAGGAAGAGGAATCTGGGTTGTCATTTGGGGTACCAGGAGTGGCACTGAGAACTTTGTAGGGTTAAAACAACAAAAACACTTACTGGCTGTTCCTCTGTTCTCTTATCTAAAAAGAATCCTCCCCCCTCTCTCAGTGAACCTTGGTTGCAGAGTGGGGATTGAAGGCTGAGAAACAGCTGAGAAGATGGTGCATTAGGCACTGGCTTTAGGAAAAGGCGTAGTTTAGGGATTTTCTGTCGCTCTGGACTACACATATTTTAGGAACCCTGCTGTAATCTACCAAATGTTCGTTTTTGGGTGGCTGGATAACTGTGATTTCTTTACCTTGAAAGGGCTAGCTATTTTTCATCTGCTGCCATGAGTGAATCTTTTGATTTTGCAACTTGTCCTATGGCAGGTTTGCTGCATTTTACATTTAAATATTAATTTACAGATAAAATGGTATCTTTGATATGTAAGTTTNCCTTGAAAGGGCTAGCTATTTTTCATCTGCTGCCATGAGTGAATCTTTTGATTTTGCAACTTGTCCTATGGCAGGTTTGCTGCATTTTACATTTAAATATTAATTTACAGATAAAATGGTATCTTTGATGTGTAAGTTTTGGAATGTTAAGTAGATACTTTGCTACTGCTGCTGCTAAGTTGCTTCAGTTGTGTCCGACTCTGTGCGACCCCATAGACAGGAGCCCACCAGGCTCCCCGTCTCTGGGATTCTCCAGGCAAGAACACTGGAGTGGGTTGCCATCTTCTTCTCCAATGCATGAAAGTGAAAAGTGAAAGTAAAGTCGCTCAGTCGTGTCCAACTCTTAGCGACACCATGAACCATAGCCCACCAGGCTCCTCTGTTTATGGGATTTTCCAGGCAAGAGTACTGGAGTGGGTTGCCATTGCCTTCTCCGGGTAGATACTTTAATAGGCTACAGTTCTCTTTGTATATACATTTTTGGCAACAGTACTTATTAGGTAAGGATACTACCTATTGTATCACTAGAAGGCACATAGTATCTAATTGTCTCTCTTTTTATGGTATCAGTAGTGACCAGAGGGTTGAGGTTTTGTACTTCTGTTCAGAAGTTCTGCCTCAGCTCTTCAGCTAATGGTACTAACAGATACTGATGATCATTGCTTAGGAATCCGTTCTTTCAGTGAATAGGTGGGGGGATAAAGTTTGTTTTTTGATAAACTACCTCATAAAATTCATACTAATAAATACAAATCAAATTTGATAATACAGATTTCTTAACTTTGTTGATTTTATATTTGTTTTTCTTTTAAACTCTGACAAGTCTTTGCTTTCAGTGACACAAAAAATTCATTTGCTTTATTCCATAAAACAGTAACAGTCTCAGAATGTAGTACCCAAATCAGCAATGATGTTATTACCGAAAATCATTGCAGGTTTTTATTTTTTTGCAGTTCCGTTTGTCCTCATGGTTTATTCCAGTGGAGATGCCCAGTTGGGTTATTATAGTCTAAAGTTCCTATTCTGTGAATATGTATGTTTAAGTTCGTTTCATTTTACTTTTGATTTTTAGGGATTACTTTTTCCTTTCATATAATTACAAAGTCAGATCTATATATAAAGCAAGGTATATTCAAAGAAGTCTAGTCTCTGTCATGTTCTTAGTTTTTAATTTTTAACTTAATCTTTCATTTTTTTTTGTTATTATAAGTAAGTGTGCGTGTGTGGTTTTATCACCCTCTCTCATGGATAAATGGTAGCCTGCTATACGTATTTTACTACCTGTGCTCTTGTTTTCCCTTCACATAATAGTGTATCTTTAGAGATCACTGCGTAGTGATATGGAGAAGGCAGTGGCACCCCACTCCAGTACTCTTGCCTGGAAAATCCCATGGGTGGAGGAGCCTAGTAGGCAACAGTCCATGGGGTTGTGGAGAGTCGGACACGACTGAGTGACTTCATTTTCACTTTTCACTTTCATGCATTAGAGAAGGAAATGGCAACCCACTCCGGTGTTCTTGCCTGGAGAATCCCAGGGACTGAGAAGCCTGGTGGGCTGCCGTCTATGGGGTTGCACAGAGTTGGACACGACTGACGCGACTTAGCAGCAGCAGCAGCACAGTGATGGATAGCCATCTTCCTCAGTTGTTCTTACAAATGCCTGGTACTTTGTTGCGTGATTGTGCGATTGTTTATTCAAACAACCTCCTACTGATGGACATTTGGATTATTTCCAGTTTTTTGCTGAGATACAAATTGCTGAAGTACATCATCTTGTCTATGTAAATGTCTTTTTCATATTTTTGCCAGGGTATTTTGGAAGGGATCTCTAGAAGTAGACTTGTTAGTAAAGGGCAAAGGTGTACAGTTTCACTAAATGCTCTGTTCCCTTCCATATGGCTTGTCTGATACTGAATTCCCACCACTCATAAATGAAAGTACCTGTTTATTTAGCTTTCCCAGTGTAGTATGTTGTCATACTTTTGGGTTTTTGCCAGTTTGGGATAAGAAATGATATATCTGTATAGTTTTAATTTGCATTTCTCTTATTATGGATGAACTTTCCTTGTGTTTGAGAGCCATTTATCTCTTTTTCTAGTCAATTTTTGCTACAGAATTGTTAATGACTTTATTGTTAGAAGCACCTTATTAGGTATAATCTTATTTTCCCTCTTATTTGTCGTTATGTCTTTTTTTACTTAAAGCATTTTTTGTCTTGGTGTTTTTTATTGAAATTCTTATTTAATAAATATGCCTAGAAATGAGGAACCATTGATAAGGAACCAGAATATTTGTTGTGATCATGCTATCCTTGGTGTTCATCTCATCCTACTCAGTCCTTTTTTATGAATTCTAACTTTTTGATAGCCAATGCTTCCTATATTATGAAGCCTAGACCTTCCTATGGTAATAAGAAAAGCAGGTCTGCATATGTGTGGGTTCTATCATCCTCATATATAGAATTTACTAGATAAGTATTTAACAATTAAATACTCTTTACAGAAAGTATATCAAGTACTACTTAGAGTTGTTGTTCAGTCGCCCAGTTGGGTTTCTTTGCAACCACATGAACTGCAGCACACCAGGCCTCTCTGTCCCTCACCATCTCCCGAAGTTCTTGCCCATTGCATCAGTGATGCCATCCAGCCATTCTATCCTCTGGAGCCCTCTTCTCCTTCTGCCCTTAATCTTTCCCAGCATCAGGGACTTTTCCAATAAGTTGGGTCTCCTCATCAGATGACCAAATACTGGAGCTTCAGCTTCAGCATCAGTCCTTCCAATGAGTATTCAGGGTTGATTTCCCTTAAGATTGACTTATTTGATTTCCTTGCTCTCTAAGGGACTTTGAGGAGGCTTCTCCAGCACCACAGTTTGAAGGCATCAGTTCTTTGGCATTCTGCCTTCTTTACAGTCCAGCTCACACAGCTATACATGACCACTGGGAAGACTATAGCCTTGACCATGTGGACCTTTGTCGGCAGAGTAATGTCTCTGCTTTTTAACACGTGGTCTGGGTTNGCACCTTATTAGGTATAATCTTATTTTCCCTCTTATTTGTCGTTATGTCTTTTTTTACTTAAAGCATTTTTTGTCTTGGTGTTTTTTATTGAAATTCTTATTTAATAAATATGCCTAGAAATGAGGAACCATTGATAAGGAACCAGAATATTTGTTGTGATCATGCTATCCTTGGTGTTCATCTCATCCTACTCAGTCCTTTTTTATGAATTCTAACTTTTTGATAGCCAATGCTTCCTATATTATGAAGCCTAGACCTTCCTATGGTAATAAGAAAAGCAGGTCTGCATATGTGTGGGTTCTATCATCCTCATATATAGAATTTACTAGATAAGTATTTAACAATTAAATACTCTTTACAGAAAGTATATCAAGTACTACTTAGAGTTGTTGTTCAGTCGCCCAGTTGGGTTTCTTTGCAACCACATGAACTGCAGCACACCAGGCCTCTCTGTCCCTCACCATCTCCCGAAGTTCTTGCCCATTGCATCAGTGATGCCATCCAGCCATTCTATCCTCTGGAGCCCTCTTCTCCTTCTGCCCTTAATCTTTCCCAGCATCAGGGACTTTTCCAATAAGTTGGGTCTCCTCATCAGATGACCAAATACTGGAGCTTCAGCTTCAGCATCAGTCCTTCCAATGAGTATTCAGGGTTGATTTCCCTTAAGATTGACTTATTTGATTTCCTTGCTCTCTAAGGGACTTTCAGGAGGCTTCTCCAGCACCACAGTTTGAAGGCATCAGTTCTTTGGCATTCTGCCTTCTTTACAGTCCAGCTCACACAGCTATACATGACCACTGGGAAGACTATAGCCTTGACCATGAGGACCTTTGTCGGCAGAGTAATGTCTCTGCTTTTTAACACGTGGTCTGGGTTTGTCATAGCTTTCCTGCCAGGAAGCAGTCGTCTTCTGATTTCATGGCTGCAGTCACCATCAGCCGTGATTTTAGAGCCCAAGAAGAGGAAATCTGTCACTATTTCTACCTTTCCCCTTCTATTTGCCATGCAGTAATGGGGCTGGATGCCATGATCTTAGTTTTTTTTTTTAATATTTAGTTTTAAGCCAGCTCTTTCACTCTCCTCCTTCACCCTCATCAAGAGGCTCTTTAGTTCCTCTTCGCTTTCTGCCATTAGAGTGGTATTATCTGCATATGTGAGGTTGTTGATGTTTCTCCCATCTTTCTTGATTCCAGCTTGATTCCATTTGATTCCAGCAAATGTTGGCAGTATGATTTCTGGTTCCTCTTCCTTTTCTAAAGCCAGCTTGGACATCTGAAAGTTCTTGGTTCACATAATGCTATTTACTATTTAGAGAAAAAATAGTAAATACAGTGTTTTTCTTTGGCATCCTATACAGAGCTTAGGCATTCTACATGCTTACTGTGCTTAAGATTTATCTTAGTTAAGTGCTTGAAAGCTACAAGTGATTCTGGGTTAATACATTTAGCCTTGCTCCCTACCAGTGCTCCCCAGCTTAACATGAAATAAGCTACTGAAAGTTTCTGAGGACATTGAAGACATCTTGTCTTCTCCTTCCATCCCCTCTGAGATTTTCTAATCTGGGAACATTGTTCCAGTTGGGCTTGGAAGTAGCAGAGTAATTCCTCTTTTGAGGTGAGATTTCTGATTGGTGAATTATATTTTTTTTCACGTGTTTTTAGCAAGTTGTGTTAGGAATTATTTGAAGGAATGTTCTTCTCTCCTTAATTCTTAATGTCATAGCTGCATTGACAACACACCTCCCCACCCCCAGAATGGGCTAATAGGTTGAGTGACAAGGAAATATCCAAATGAAATGTGCAAAAGTTGCCACATGTATTGGTTTGGAGTTTGAAACAGAGAAAGATTAGGACTTTACATCACTATAGATCACAGAATCAGAGAATTTAAGATTCAGGGGTCCCTAGAAAATCATTTAGCCCATCCTCATGGTTCAGTTGTTTTCTCTGAAGCTCAGAGAGATTATCTGATTTGCCCAAAAGTATTAAGATTTTGGGGATCAACTGCAAGGAGCTTATGGTTAAAGCTGTAAGAGAAGATTCTCTGAGGGAGAGTAGATGCACCTTCAGTCAATCAGTTAGGAATATGCAGGAGGTAGATTATCATTAAAGGACATCATTGAATGGTTGGATGGCTGACAGGAACATTGGGCAAATGGGATCACCAAGACCAAGTGAGGAACGAATTGCAGTTAGTGGGTAGTCAGCAGAGTCAGCTTACTTAGAAGTCAGGAATGAAGAAAGGATACTGAGAGTTTCTTGGACTATAAGGAGATCAAACCCGTCAATCCTAAAGGAAATCAGTCCTGAATATTCATTGGAGACTGATGCTAAAGCTGAAGAAGCCCCAACACTTTGGCCACCTGGTGTGAAGAACTGACTTACTGGAAAAGTCCCTGATGGTGGGAAAGATTGAGGGCAGGAGGAGAAGGGGGACAACAGAGGATGACATGGTTGGATGGCATCACTGACTCAATGGACATGAGTTTGATCAAGCTCCAGGAATTGGTGATGGACAGGGAAACCTGGCATGCTGCAGTCTATGGGGTCTCAAAGAATTGGACATGACTGAGCGACTGAACTGAACTGAGTAGGAGAGCTTGATAAATTTCAAGAGTGCAGTTTCTACAAAAGGGAGGCAGAATTACACTGAGTGCTGAGGAGCTGCGGAGAAGACAATGGCACCCCACTCCAGTACTCTTGTCTGGAAAATCCCATGGACGGAGGAGCCTGGTGGGCTGCAGTCCATGGGGTTGCTAAGAGTCAGGCACGACTAAGCGACTTCACTTTCACTTTTCACTTTTATGCATTGGAGAAATAAATGGCAACCCACTCCAGTGTTCTTGCCTGGAGAATCCCAGGGATGGGGGAGCCTGGTGGGCTGCTGTCTATGGGGTCGCACAGAGTCGGACACCACTGAAGCGACTTAGCAGCAGCAGCAGCAGCAGCTGAGGAGTTGAAGACAAGTTTGTTGGGTTGTAGGAGATAACAGAGTAAGATAGTAGATAGTGAAAACAGCAGGAACAATGGTAACGTTTCTTCGGAAGACTGTCTTTTTAGCTTTGAGGAGGAAGAATTAGTGTATAGAGTAGGGGGAGAAATTAAGAACACTAGGGAGGTCAAAAGAAGTGTAAAGGAAGCAGCAGGATCTGTTAATATTAATGCTTCCCTCTT
>SJYW01050956.1:0-13242 GCA_006410735.1 Raphicerus campestris | reverse complement strand
CAGGTTGGGGGGCAGGGGAGGGGGGAGGGGTGGTGTGGAAGGTGAACAGAAAAAAAAGCCCAAGAGAGGAAGAAAAATCAGAAAGTATACATGGAAAACAAACAGCCAGATGGTAAACACAAACCCAACTATATCAACAATTACATTAAATATAAAAGGACTAAACCATCCAATTAAGAGGAAGAGATTGACAGGCTGGATAATGAAGCAAAACCCAACCATATGCTCTCTAAAAGCATTTTAAACATAAAGACATAGGCAGCATGAAACCACAGGGATGGGAGAAGATAAACTACATACATAGTAAGCACAAAAAAAGCTGTAATAAATCATTAGGTGAAAGGATAAATAAACTAATTTGTGTGTTCTTACAATTAAATGTCACTCAGTAATTTAAAACAAACCGATACATACTATAACAGGATGAGTTTCAATATACACTGAAAGAAGTCAGACACTAAAGAATACATATAATATGAATGCATTGACATGAAATTCCATAACAGGCAACACTCGTCTATAATGAAATCCATCACATCAGCGGTTGTCTGGAATTGGGAGCAGAGCACAAAGACTGGCTGCAGAGGGCGCTGAGGAAAGTTTCTGGGGACAAGGAATTAACAGGGTAGCGGTGGCTACACCGGCCAAAAGCCATGGACTACACATGTAAAATGTGTGAATTTTACCAAATGCAAATTATAGTACAATGGCATTGCTGAGAAACAAGTTTGGCTGATGGGTCACCTCATTGGTGAGGACTGCTCCGCTGAATCTCCCAATTTTTTTTTCTCTCTCAGATTCCTATTAGTTGCTTTCAATAGCCCTCACCATAATCTGTGACTTACTTATTTACCTGTTTATTAACTCCATAAGGGTAACAACCCTGGCTCTCTTCACTGATAAATCCTCACTGTTTAGCAGCTCCCAGTACTGCAAAGGTCAGTAATGTGTGAAATGAACAAACCTACCCTATTCACCTCATTTGAATATATGTGAAAGCAAATTAAATCCATACAGACATATATTATTAATCTGAATCAAAAATGTCAGAAGGTCCATTTGCATTACAAGGAATGATTCTAAGGACCACTTTACTCTGTTCTAACTTTATATGTGTTCAAATGAACTTGATCATCTGGTCTCTCAGTACACAGCAAAGTAGCAGGACGGAGGAACAGGTAGGAACATGCTGCCAACTCTGAGATATGCAGCAGACAGACAGATAATTAGAACAACAAAAAAAAAAATCAGACATCTAGGTTGCTTCCATGTCTTGGTGGTGGTTTAGTCGCTAAGTCGAGTCTGACTCTTGCACACAGACTGTAGCCTGCCAGGCTCCTCTGTCCATGAGATTCTCCAGGCAAGAATACTGAAGTGCGTTGCCATTTCCTTCTACAGGGAATCTTCCCCACCCAGGGATCAAACCCGGGTCTCCTGCACTGCAGGCAGATTCTTTACCAACTGAGCTATGAGAAGCCCCTGCATGTCCTAGATATTGTAAATAGTGGTGCAATGAACACTGGAATACATGTGTCTTTTTCAGCTATGGTCTCTCCAGGGTACATGCCCAGTAATGGGGCACAGAAGCAACCTAGCTGTCCGCTGACAGATGAATGGGTAAAGAAGTTGTAGTGTAATACAATGGAATATTATTCAAAGCCACGAAAAGGAATGCATCTGAGTCAGCTCTAACAAGGTGGATGAGCCTAGAGCCTATAATACAGAGTGAAGTTAAGTCAGAAAGAGAAAAACAAATACTATATATTAATACATATATACGGAATCTAGAAAGATGGTGCTGATGAACCTGTGTGCAAGACAGCAATGGAGACACAGACAGAGAGAACACACTTGTGAACACAGTGGGGGAAGGAGAGGGTGGGATGAACTGAGAGAGTAACACTGAAACCTGTGTCACTGTATGTAAAATAATCAGCCAGTGTGCAAACGCTGTGTGACGCGGGGAGCTCAAGCCAGTGCTCTGTGGCAGCCCCGAGGGAGGGGACTATGTGTACCTGTGGCTGACTCACGCTGATGTACGGCAGAAAGCAACACAACACTGTGCAGCAATCATCCTTCAATTACAAATACGCAAATTAAAAAAAAAAAGAAAGAAAGAAAGAAATCACACCAAGAAATACCCAAGACCAAAGCGATTCTTAAGAGCCTTGGGTCATTTAGTTTTGAGGAAGAGTACACACCCTTCTCTACATCTAGAAGGTGTCAGCTTTCTGAATTAAGACAGTTTTAAATATATTGTTTCCCCATTTTAACCAAAAATTATTAACATCATAAAGGAATGCTGTTAAAAGTCAGAGCAAATCTATTTACGCACTCACGCTAATATTTTAACTTTGCAATCAGGGAGCTTCGTCTAAGTAAAACATCTTCATAACCCCCAAAACTCAGTCACTTACACAATAATTCAAAAAAAAAAAGTTCACTGAGCAAATGTCACTGTGCTTCAGGCCCTGCTGTATAGGAACTAAGGCTATAGGAGCAGGGACCTGTTCTCAAGGGGCTTCCTTTCCCAGGAAAGAAGACATGCAAACAAGCAAACCTGTAAACAGACATAAAACCATACAAAATGATCACGCTCGCTGGAGAAGCCAACACGGAAATGTGGCAGGGCACCTGGAAGCTCCTCCATGGGGTGGTGCTCGGGGTGGTATCTTTTAAGCTGAGACCTGAGTGGCAGGAAGGCAGTGACCCAGAGGGAAGGCCCTGAGGCAAGCTGGCACATTCTGACAAGTCCAAAAGTCTTTGGAGGNAGCCTTGGGTCATTTAGTTTTGAGGAAGAGTACACACCCTTCTCTACATCTAGAAGGTGTCAGCTTTCTGAATTAAGACAGTTTTAAATATATTGTTTCCCCATTTTAACCAAAAATTATTAACATCATAAAGGAATGCTGTTAAAAGTCAGAGCAAATCTATTTACGCACTCACGCTAATATTTTAACTTTGCAATCAGGGAGCTTCGTCTAAGTAAAACATCTTCATAACCCCCAAAACTCAGTCACTTACACAATAATTCAAAAAAAAAAAGTTCACTGAGCAAATGTCACTGTGCTTCAGGCCCTGCTGTATAGGAACTAAGGCTATAGGAGCAGGGACCTGTTCTCAAGGGGCTTCCTTTCCCAGGAAAGAAGACATGCAAACAAGCAAACCTGTAAACAGACATAAAACCATACAAAATGATCACGCTCGCTGGAGAAGCCAACACGGAAATGTGGCAGGGCACCTGGAAGCTCCTCCATGGGGTGGTGCTCGGGGTGGTATCTTTTAAGCTGAGACCTGAGTGGCAGGAAGGCAGTGACCCAGAGGGAAGGCCCTGAGGCAAGCTGGCACATTCTGACAAGTCCAAAAGTCTTTGGAGGTATTATTTTTCTACTCTTCAAATTTGGTGGTAAGAGTTAAACTTGCAAACAGAGGGAAAATGCAGGTCTGTGGCAAATCAAACAAAGGACAATCATCAATCTAGTACTGCTGATGAGCTAGCACCTCAAGTAAACGAGCCAGACAAGCCCGTGGCCCAGCAAAAAGCAAACACAACCAGGACAGAGAAACTCATATGCGTCTGCCCCAACAGAAGCATGCATGCGCTGCCATTTAACTCCTAAATTAGCTACTGTGTTTGAGAAACTATACGGAGATTAAAGATTTCCTGCAGCTTTGAAGCCAAAGTCTCGGGTACCAAAAAACTCAAAAGAGCTGGTTGCAAACAAGGAAGTCCTGTCGCAACTCCCAATTTCTATACCAGAATCACGCTCTACACCTCCTTCCAAAGAGGGTCTGAGGCAGGTTTGAGCTTACAAAAGAAAATTAAGCAAAATGAATATATACACATAGAGAGATAATGGGGGACAGGGAAGCCTGGGGTGCTACAGTCCACAGGGTCCCCAAAAGTCAGAGATGACGGAGCAACTGAACAACAGAGATAACAGAGACAGACACCCAAAGACATAACTTTTTCCCCACAAAAACACACCCACAAAGCAGGATAAAAGGAAAAGATGAAGTCATGGACATTCAATGCATAGAAAGGCAGCAAGGACAGAGATTAAGTGCTCAGAAATATACAACTAATTATTAATAGTGTTTCAACCCCAAATCAACCTTTTTTCTTTTTTAAAAAAAATAAGCAATAAGACACTAAAGGAGGTTGTCTTATTTCAGGTCTGGAGCTATTAATAAAAAATAACTTTAAAAAAAATTCTACTCTTTAAGCCTCTGTCTTCATTAACACACAAGATCTTAAAAGCAAAATAGGAAAAGAGCGGCAGAAATGTCAGAGTCAGTTGTAGAACAATAAAGTAGTATCATGACACCATTCAATCAAAGGATATTATAAAAAAAAATCAATTTGAGTCTATGAAAAGACCGTCAAATTTGTGGCACAGAAAGAAGCTGGACAGGCAAACAGGCTGCTCACTGGCTCATTCTCCTCGCCTGAAGCAGGTGGGATCTTGCTCAGCCTGCTCCATTAACTGATTTACACTTCTTCCTGAAATCTCAAAGGACTTTCGTATCTACTAAGTCTTGTTCTCGCAGAGAAAACACTACCTTTTATTGCTATAAATGGACAAACTGATGCAAGTAAGCCTCCACCCTTGGAGGAGAGAGAACCTGTTTTCCTCATCTGAACTCGAACACCACGTTGCCATATTCTACCTTGTAAAATACTTTGTGTAATTCCCTTATGTAGAATGTGACACAGAACACAGTTAAGAGCCTGGTTTCTGACAATAAAGGATTCAAACTCCAGCTAAGCCACTTATTAGGGGGAAGTGAATTGGGGCAAGTTTTGCAACATGGCCAAAGCTCCACTCCTTCGTGTGTAAACTGGAAGAGTAAGAGTGTCTGTGTGTGTGTGTAAGAGTGTGTGTATGTGTGTAAGAGTGTGTGTGTGTGTCTCTCTCTCCAGACTTTGCTTGGTGACTTAAGTGACCCATAACAGGCTCTCAGGTCAAGTGTTAAATGCATTCATGGAATCTGTAGTTCTCAAACAGGTGACTCTGTTCCCCAGAGGTCATCAGGTACGATCTGGAGACATTTCTTATTGTCACATTGTGGGGGGTGGGAGGTAAGAGCAGGTAGTAGGTAGAGGCTAGGGATGCCGCTGAACACCTCAGAATGTACAGGGCAGCCCGCTACCACAAGAATTATCTGAGTCAAAATATCAACAGTACCAAGGCTGAGAAACCCAGCTGGCAGGCTGCACCTGGCACAATGGCAAGTGCTCAATAAGGTTTCTTGTTTAGTTTTGTTTTTTTACTATATGACTTTTTTTCAATTAGGGGTATAGTTGTTTTACAATGTTGTGTTAGTTTCTGCTATACAGCGAAGTGGATCAGCCATACATATACTTCCATGTGTCTATATATGCTCAGTAACTCAGTCATGTCCAACTCTCTGCGACCCCATGGACTGCAGCTCTCCAGCCTCCTCTGTCCATAGATTTTCCTGGCAAGAACACTGGAGTGGGTTGCCATTTCCTTCTCCAAGGGATCTTCCTGATCCAGGGATCAAACCCATTGCACTGGCAGGTGGATTCCTTACCACTGAGCCACCTTGGAAGCTCACAGGTATCCAAGATCTCCTCCTTTTTGGATTTCCCTTCCATTTAGGTCACCAGAGAGCATTATGTTGAGTTCTCTATGCTATACAACAGTTTCTCATTATCATCTATTTTATACATATTAGCGTATATACTGGAGAAGGCAATGGCACCCCACTCCAGTACTCTTGCCTGGAAAATCCTATGGATGGATGAGCCTGGTAGGCTGCAGTCCATGGGGTCGCTAAAAGTCAGACACGACTGAGTGACTTCACTTTCACTTTTCACTTTCCTGCATTGAAGAAAATGGCAACCCATTCCAGTGTTCTTGCCTGGAGAATCCCAGGGACTGTGGAGCCTGGTGGGCACAGAATGGGACACAATTGAAGCGACTTAGCAGCAGCAGCAGCGTATATATGTCAATCCCCATCTCCTAATTCATCAGTGATAATTATTATAATTTCTTCTTTCCACTAAAATCTCCAATCTTTTGACATCTCTTTGACAACAGGGGTCATATATTGTCCTAAACAGACTCCATAAAAATGTTCCAAGTTGAAATCTTCCCAGTGGCCACTATGCCAGTCAGTGGCACCACAAACTTATAAATAAACTGGAGTCCCAGGAGACACACTGTGGACACACCAACATACGAACAAACACTAGACACGCTAAAACATAAAGCAAAATTTGTACTTGTGTCCTTTTCCAAAGCAAGACACATTAACTGTCTTTCCCTCCCCCACCCCACCCACTAGCTCCAGCCTACTCAGGCCTTTCTTCCAGTTTCAGGAAAACACCAGTCCACCAGTCTTGTCCAGCCCCAGGACCTTTGCACCTGCCGTTTCCTTTACCCTGGACATTTCCCCCCGGATCTCCCCAGTGCTGGCCCCTTCCCCTTCTTGGGTGATTCTCCTGTGTAGCTCCCCAGGGAAGGTCTTTAGGCCCCACCCTCATTGCTTCTATTCCCTGCACAGCACTTACAGAAACCCTTTAAGATTATATTAAGGCAAAAAAAAAAAAAAAAAAAGATTATATTAAGGCTACTCGTTTACTGCCTGTATACCACTCCCTGGAATGGAGAACAGGGACTTCTGATATTCATCACACACCCTCGAGGAGCCGTCCGGATACAGTAGGTGCGGATAAATAATCGTTAGATCCCTAAGTGCATGAATTCTCAACGTCCGGGACGCTAATGGTCTTCTACGCCTACCCGAGGCATAGGGAAATAAAATGCGTGATAAATAAGGGTCCTACAGCATGGGCAAAAGTGACCGGTGCACCCCCCCAAGAAATCCCAACAGGTGACAAGCACATCAGAACCTGGCCCACCTTTCCTGGTATGAAAATGGTAGGAAGGGCGCCGGGCAGCACCTCGGAGCCTCGCCTGAGGGCTCGCTGGACGGCATGCTGCAGGCGGGAGGGTCAAGTCCACCGGCCAGGGCAAAGTCAGGCCCGACTTCCGGAGGCCGCTTCGACCCTAGACTCTGAGGCTCCCAAGCCGGCCACACGCCGCCGGCCCGGCCGAGGGGCGCCGGCCCGGGGCAGGGGGCCGGGGTGGGGTGCGGGCCGCCTCACCTGCAGGTAAACTTGAGGGCGAGGAGCAGCGCGCAGCCGAGCGCCACAGCCCCGCAGAGCAGCTCGGGCCGCCGGCGCGCCATGAGAGAGGCGCCGCGCAACCCGCGGCGGAGCCGGCCCTCCGAGGACGCAGCCGGCGCCGGGCTGAGGGAGCCGGAGCCCGCGGGGCCGCCGCCGCCGCCCTCGTCCTCGGCGTCGTCGCTGCTGCTGCTGCCGCCGCCGCGGCCTCCGCATTCCGACATTACATGCTCCCCGTCGCCGGCTTTATACCGCCGCCGCGCCGCCAAGGGCCCGAAGGCCCGGCCCGGGCCGGCCCGTCGCTCCCCAATCCCGCAGCTCGCCGCGCCCGCTAACCCCGAGCCTCCACGTCAGCCCCGCCACCACCGCGGCTCCCGCCCACTCCGGGCAGAGGGCGGAGCCGGACACCGCTCGGAAGCCCCGCCCCCGAAGAGCCACACCCCTCGCTCGAGGCGTCTGCGCGGCCCCACCCCCTACCTGCACCGCCTCCGAGGAGTGTTCTTCCCACAGGCCCCGCCCCGTCCCTGGAGTGCGCGCATGCCGCTGTTGCCACGTGCTCGCCCCGGTTACGTCCGTCCGTCCACTGAGTCTGCGCAGGCGCCGCGGCTAAGTGTCCGGCTGCTCTTACTGCGGGTTGAACCTAGCGCTTCCTTAGAGCTGCTCCGGGCTGCGGATAGTCACCGCCTGGCTCCGGGAGCTTAAAAGACCTGTGATGGTGACAGCAGTCGTGTCTGGGACACACCTGTGGAATTGCAGTGGCGTTAGCACTGACCTCACAGAGATGCTTTGAAGGTTAACTGAGGTCCTTGATGGAAACTGCTGGGCCCATAGTGAGTGCTAAAGTCTTAGGGACTGTTCTCTCCCAGTGTCCATTTCCTGCACAGTGAAGTGCTGTGCACCACGGTACCACGTCCCTACACCACGGCCCTGGGAAAACGGTCTGTGCATCCTGTATTCACTTTAGAGCTGGGAAAACCGAGGCTTTGAAAAGCCGCTTGACCGCGTCCACTAAGCATTACGGGAGTAGACTCGAAAGCAATTTGGTTAACAAGCCGCTCAGAGCGGTCTGCTGCCGACTCTTAAATCCTTTCTGATTCTAAATGTTAATGAAAGTGAAAGTCGCTTAGTCGTGTCCGACTCTTTGCGACCCCATGGACTATGCAGCCCTTTGAATTCTCCAGGCCAGGATACTGGAGTGGGTAGCCTTTCCCTTCTCTAGGGGATCTTCCCAACCGAGGGATCGAACCCAGATCTCCTCTCATTGCAGGCGGATTCTTTACCAGCTGAGCCACAGGGGAGCTCCAAATGTTCTAAATAAATGTTAGGTCACTTCTAAATAAGTTGTTGTGATTAAAAAGGAGAAGTTGGAAAAGGATGAAATATGATTTGAGAGTGACTGGGATTGTTTACCTGGGACACGTGTGCCTGGAGCTAAGAGAATGTCCATAATTACCCAGCATCTGGGGCCAAAGATCTAGACTACAATTCCGCTGTCAATAACTACAAACCAAGTAAATAAAACGCAGAGAGAACTAAGGCAGTATGATAACCACACAAAAACAAACAAGAAAAAAAACCAGAAGATAAGTCACCTATGCCACAAGCCAGCGTGCTAACCCTGGTGCAAGGTTTCCAGGGAGGTAAAGGGCCTTTANTACCACACAATTGCACTCATCTCACATGCTAGTAAAGTAATGCTCAAAATTCTGCAAACCAGGCTTCAGCAATACGTGAACTGTGAACTCCCTCATGTTCAAGGTGGTTTTAGAAAAGACAGAGGAACCAGAGATCCAATTGCCAACATCTGCTGGATCATGGAAAAAGCAAGAGTTCCAGAAAAGACATCTATTTCTGCTTTATTGACTATGCCAAAGCCTTTGACTGTGTGGATCACAATAAACTGTGTGGAAAATTCTGAGAGAGATGGGAATACCAGACCACCTGACCTGCCTCTTGAGAAATATGTATGCAGGTTAGGAAGCAACAGTTAGAACAGGACATGGAACAATAGACTGGTTCCAAATAGGAAAAGGAGTATGTCAAGGCTGTATATTGTCACCCTGCTTATTTAACTTACATGTAGAGTACATTATGAGAAACACTGCACTGGAAGAAACAAAAGCTGGAATCAAAGTTGTCAGGAGAAATATCAATAACGTCAGATATGCAGATGACACCATCCTTATGGCAGAAAGTGAAGAGGAACTAAAAAGCCTCTTGATGAAAGTGAAAGAGGAGAGTGAAAAAGTTGGCTTAAAGCTCAACATTCAGAAAACCAAGATCAGGGCATCTGGTCCCATCACTTCACGGGAAATAGATGGGGAAGCAGTGGTTACAGGGTCAGACTTTATTTTGGGGGGCTCCAAAATCACTGCAGATTTTGATAGCAGCCATGAAGTTAAAAGACACTTACTCCTTGGAAGGAAAGTCATGACCAACCTAGACAGCATATTAAAAAGCAGAGACATTACTTTATCAACAATGGTCTCTCTAGTCAAGGGTATGGTTTTTTCAATGGTCATGAACGGATGTGAGCATTGGACTATAAAGAGCTGAGCACTGAAGAATTGATGCTTTTGAGCTGTGGTGTTGGAGAAGACTCTTGAGAGTCCCTTGGACTGCCAGGAGATCCAACCACTCCATTCTGAAGGAGATCAGCCCTGGGATTTCTTTGGAGGGAATGATGCTAAAGCTGAAACTCCAGTTCTTTGGCCACCTTATGCAAAGAGTTGACTCATTGGAAAAGACTTTGATGCTGGGAAGGATTGGGGGCAGGAGGAGAAGGGGACGACAGAGGATGAGATGGCTGGGTGGCATCACTGACTCGATGGATGCGAGTCTGAGTGAACTCTGGGAGTTGGTGACGGACAGGGAGGGCTGGCGTGCTGTGATTCATGGGATCGCAAAGAGTCAGACACAACTGAGCAACTGAACTGAACTGAACTAAGTTGGTTTCTGTTATGTGTACTTAAACTGATAAATAAAAGATAAATGCTCTACTAGGGAAAAGGAACTGAANTATATTGTCACCCTGCTTATTTAACTTACATGTAGAGTACATTATGAGAAACACTGCACTGGAAGAAACAAAAGCTGGAATCAAAGTTGTCAGGAGAAATATCAATAACGTCAGATATGCAGATGACACCATCCTTATGGCAGAAAGTGAAGAGGAACTAAAAAGCCTCTTGATGAAAGTGAAAGAGGAGAGTGAAAAAGTTGGCTTAAAGCTCAACATTCAGAAAACCAAGATCAGGGCATCTGGTCCCATCACTTCACGGGAAATAGATGGGGAAGCAGTGGTTACAGGGTCAGACTTTATTTTGGGGGGCTCCAAAATCACTGCAGATTTTGATAGCAGCCATGAAGTTAAAAGACACTTACTCCTTGGAAGGAAAGTCATGACCAACCTAGACAGCATATTAAAAAGCAGAGACATTACTTTATCAACAATGGTCTCTCTAGTCAAGGGTATGGTTTTTTCAATGGTCATGAACGGATGTGAGCATTGGACTATAAAGAGCTGAGCACTGAAGAATTGATGCTTTTGAGCTGTGGTGTTGGAGAAGACTCTTGAGAGTCCCTTGGACTGCCAGGAGATCCAACCACTCCATTCTGAAGGAGATCAGCCCTGGGATTTCTTTGGAGGGAATGATGCTAAAGCTGAAACTCCAGTTCTTTGGCCACCTTATGCAAAGAGTTGACTCATTGGAAAAGACTTTGATGCTGGGAAGGATTGGGGGCAGGAGGAGAAGGGGACGACAGAGGATGAGATGGCTGGGTGGCATCACTGACTCGATGGATGTGAGTCTGAGTGAACTCTGGGAGTTGGTGACGGACAGGGAGGGCTGGCGTGCTGTGATTCATGGGATCGCAAAGAGTCAGACACAACTGAGCAACTGAACTGAACTGAACTAAGTTGGTTTCTGTTATGTGTACTTAAACTGATAAATAAAAGATAAATGCTCTACTAGGGAAAAGGAACTGAACACACAAAATATAGTTTTAAAACTGTAAAAGTCAAAAAAGAACAAGTATTGAAAATACATAATAATAGTAATAAATTTAAACAAACTGCCAGTATTAAAACGTGAAGATACAAAAATTTAAAGACAAAGGATAACACTCAGTGTGGTGGTAAATGTGAAACTGTTATATATGGCTAGTGGGAGTATGCATTATTAAAATCATTCATAAAGCATTTTTTCAGTACATCTCACTACACATTAAAATATGCATGTTCCTTGATTCATAGTTCCAAAGGTAAGAATAAAGCTTTAAAATTTCTAAACTAAAACACAAGAGAAAGTCTCTGTGATCTTAGGTTACATGATGAGTTTTTGGACACAACACTAAAAGCATATTCTGCTAAGAAAAAAATTAACAAGTTGTACTCTCTCCAAATTAAAGACTTTTTCTCTGTGAAAGACATCATGAAGAGAGTGAAAAGCCAAGCCACAAGCCAGAAAAAAATATTTATAGATCACATATCTGATCAAGATATCTCCAGGTCAGATAAACTAACTCAACTAAATAATAAGAAAACAACATGAGAAAAAATATGGTGTAAAAGAGATGTACAGTCACGTCATCAGAGAAGAAACATGGATGGCAAATGAATATAGGAAAAGATGCTCAACATTATTAGTTAGGGAAATAAAGTTAAAATAACAATGAAATACCAACATGCACTTATAAATATTGTTTCAGTTTCAAAAGAAAACCAAAGAGACCAAAAAATAACAACTGCTGATGAAGATTCTGATCAATAAGAATCTCTCATTCACTGAAAGCAGCAATGCAAGATACTATACAATACAAAATACTGGTACAATGCCATTTTGGAAAATAGTTTATTATAAAAGATAAACATATACTTACAATGACAATAAAATCTAGAGTACACTGAGAATGAATGGACTATTACAAAACTACACACAACAAACTGGATAAATCTCACACTGTTAAGGGAGAAGCCAAATTCAAATAAGTACATATGGTATGATTTCATTTATATAAATTTCTAAAATAGCCAAGACTAATCTACAGTGTCAGAACAGTTACTGCCCTGGAAAATAAGGTAGTTATTTGTACACAGGGTGGATTTATAAGAAGACTTTTGGAATGTTGATAATGTTTTGCTTCTTGATCTCAGAACTAGTTACATGAGTACAATCATTTTGTGAAACCATAAGCTGTACATGTATTATTTATAAACTTATATATATATATGTTCTTCTTCAACAAATTATTTACCAAGAGGGTACAGGAGGTTGTTTAAATCATCATTTATTCATGCAATGATATGTTCTTCAACAATTAAAAATATTACAGTATGTTATTGATATAAAAATATAAGTAAATTATGAAATGATACATGACCTTATTTTATAAAAACTTTAAAAGTATATAAATGACAAAAAATGTGGAAGACTATAAACTCAGTTGGAAATTTAGATTGGGTCATGGATGCTTTGTGTTCTTTGCACTAACATTCATTATTTAATGCTTATGTGATGAGCATATATTAATTTTACATAATAAAAATTTTACTTCATATGAAAACTTAAAAAGGGGTCTTATACTACAAAATATAAAATGATATAATAATTAAATAGCATGAGGTGAAGGTGAAGTCGCTCAGTCGTTTCCGACTCTTTGCTATCCTGTGGACTGTAACCTACTAGGCTTCTCTGTCCATGGGATTCTCCAGGCAAGAATACTGGAGTGGATTGCCATTTCCTTCTCCAGGGGATCTTCCTGACTCAGGGATCGAACCTGGGTCCCCTGCATCAAAGGCAGGTGCTTTAACCTCTAAGCCACCAGGGAAGCCCAGTAAATAGCACAGGAGTGTATATATAAATGGAAAAGAATAGACAGAATTCTCAACAACAGAATTCTTACTGTGGCAAAAGTAGTACTATAAATATACATAAAAGGAGGGATACATTATAAATAGCACCAAGAGAACAATTTGAAAAAAAATAAATTTATGTATACTCCAGGTAGTATTACTCAGCCCTTAAAAAGAATAAATTTGAATCAGTTCTAATAAGATGGATGAAACTGGAGCCGATTATACAGAG
>SJYW01050955.1:11010-23526 GCA_006410735.1 Raphicerus campestris | reverse complement strand
ACAGGTGCAATAGATTAAAACCCTGTAGTTAGTACCAAATACATAGGAAGGGGCCTATAGATCTTGAGAAATATAAGCCAGATCAAGGAACTATCTGAAACTGAACTGACCCCATACTGCCCACAACACCAGAGAAAGTCCTAGATATATTTTTTACTATTTTTACTATCATTATTTTTAAAAAAATTTTAAATCCTCTATTACTCCTTTAATTTTAATTTTTATAACCTACTATTACTTTGAAAAAAAAAGAGACCCTATTTTTTTAAAGCAAACTTCATATATATATATAATAATTTTTGTGACTTGTTTTCTTTAATATTATAGTTTTGAAAATCCAGCCTCTATTCTAGATTCTTTATCTTTGCTTTTTGGTATTTGTTATTAATTTTGTATCTTTAAGAACTCAATCTTCAGTACCCATTTTCACTTGGGAGTGAGATAGCTGGCTTGACTGCTCTCTCCTGCTTTGGACTCTCCTTTTCCTCTACCAGGTAGCCTCTATTTCCTCCCTTCCCCCTTCTCTTCTCTACCCAACTACTGGCTGGATCTATCTCTCTCCTTTGGATTCCCTTCTTTATCCTCCTGGCCACTTCTGTCTCCTTCCTTCCTCTTCTCTTCTCTAACTCTGTGAACATCTCTGAGTGGTCCAGACTGTGGAATTCACATAAGGAAGTGGTTACTGGCTAGCTTGCTCCCTCCTTTTTTGATTCCAACACATCTCTTCCGGGTCACCTCTATCTCCCTCCTCCCTCTTCTCTTCTCCATGTAACATTGTGAACCTCTCTGAGTGCCCCTCACTGTGGAGAAACTTTTCATCTTTAACCTAGATGTTTTATCAATGGTGCTGTATAGATGAAGAAGTCTTGAGGCTACTGTAAAGATAAGACTGAAAACCAGAAGCAGGAGGCTTAAGTCCAAATCCTGAGAACATCAGAGAACTCCAGGGAACATTAATCCATAGGAGCTCATCAAACACCTCCATACCTACACTGAAACCAAGCACCACCCAAGGGCNGACTGAAAACCAGAAGCAGGAGGCTTAAGTCCAAATCCTGAGAACACCAGAGAACTCCAGGGAACATTAATCCATAGGAGCTCATCAAACACCTCCATACCTACACTGAAACCAAGCACCACCCAAGGGCCAACAATTTCCAGAGCAAGACATACCATGCAAATTCTCTAGCAACACAGGAACACAGCTTTGAACTTCAATATACAGGCCCCAAGTCACTCCAAAACCACTGACATCTCATAACTCATTACTGGACACTTCACTGCACCCCAGAGAGAAGAATCCAGCTCCACCCACCAGGACACCGAAACAAGCTTCCCTAACCAGGAAACTTTGACAAGCCACCTATACAACCCCACCCACAGTAAGGAAACTCCACAATAAAAAGAACTCCACAAACTGCCAGAATAGAGAAAGGCCACCCCAAACGCAGCAATATAACCAAGATGAAGAGACAGAGGCCTCCTTTATTCAGCAGGTAAAGGAACAAGATAAATGCCCACCAAACCAAACAAAAGAGGAAGAGAGAGGGAATCTACTGGATAAAGAATTCCAAATAATGATAGTGAAAATTATCCAAAATCTTGAAATCAAAATGGAATCACAGATAAATAGCCTGAAGACAAGGATTGAGAAGATGCAAGAAAGGTTTAACAAGAATCCAAAAGAAATAAAAAAGAGTCAATATATAATGAATAATGCAATAAATGAGATCAGAAACACTCTGGAGGCAACTGAAGAACCTAAGCCACCCCATTTTGTTTAAAAAAAAAAAAAGACTCCATTTTAGAGTTATGAGGAAAGAGTCTTTGGAAATCCCCTGACCTCACCCCACCACCGGCGAGCCAATCAGATCCCAGATCAAGATCTCTTGACTTTACGTTCAGGACTTATGACCTGCCCAGGAAATTTGAATTAAGCCTGGGAAATGAAAACCAATCAGAACCCAACACCTAGCCCTTCCACAGAAGGTAACATTTTTCATGCGAGAATACCCTATATAAGCAATGAAACCCAGAGTTCGTGGCTCCTCTCCTTAGCCGCTGCGTCAGTAATGGTGGGAGCCCCAGCTCGAGCTTGGTAATAAAAACTCTCTTGCTCTTGCATCGGATGCCGGCTCCCTGGTGGTCGTTGGGAGATTTCGAGACTTGGGCATAATATTTGGGAGCTTGTCCGGGATCTCCCATCGGCCTCGTAGGGAAACCGATCCGGAGAGTTATCTGCGGCCGGTAAGCTCTTCTCTCTCTTTGTTTCTGATAAGGCCTATTTTCTGAAGCTGGTATATGACTCAGGCAGACGCACCGGCGGGTCACCGGTGCGAGTCGTTGGGAGATGACCCCGACCAGTTCAGAGGGGACAGAGTGTTCCTGTTCTCTGTAGACAATAGCGGGTCACTCCTGAAGAACGGCCGGAGGCCGTCATCTTATTTTCAGTTTTGCCTCCAGACTTCTGGAGGTCTGTATGTCTGTCTGTATGGCTATCTGTACTGTCTGTGTTAATTTACCGACATCTGACTGATCTAGGAATGATGGGGCGAAGTCAGTCTAACCCTACCCCTCTATCCCTGATCACTGACCATTTTAAGGAGGTCAAGATGTGCACACGTGACCTCAGTGTGGAAATTAAGAAAGAAAAATTAATCACTTTTTGCAGTGCAGAATGGCCAACATTCCACGTGGGATGGCCCCCAGAGGGCACCTTTGATTTGGAAACCATGCACCGAGTCTGAGACATCATCTTTCAACCTCGGAGTGGACACCCTGACCAAGTTCCCTATGTCATAGTGTGGGAAGATCTCATATTGTGCCCCCTTCCATGGGTAAAACCTTTCTTGCCTCAACAGGGATTTTCCACCACACAGGTGCTGGTGACATGTGTGGGAAAGAACCTGAAAGATTCCAAGGAACTTGAACCACGGTGCCACTGTACCCCATTTTACAAGGGGGAACAGAGGAAGAACTTCTCTTCCCACCCCCTTACTAACCTCTCGAGCCACCACGGGCCCCTGCATCAGTCCCTCCACCTAGGGCCAATGCATCAGAAGCGGGGCCTGCACAAAATACTCGCCATAGGCGAGCCATGTCTCTGGCAGGGCCAGTAGACTCAACTGTTGCCCTCCCTTTACAAGTGGCCAGGCCCCCCCGACAAGGAAGGGAACCAACCTCATCAATACTGGCCCTTCTCTACTAGCGACCTCTATAATTGGAGGTCCCAGAATGCTAAGTTCTCAGATAACACTAAAGATCTAAATAACCTTCTTGAGACTGTGCTTTTTACTCATCAGCCCACCTGGGACAACTGTCAACAGCTGCTCCAGATTCTCTTCACCATGGAAGAAAGAGAGAATACAGAATGAGGCCTGTAAAAGGGTCCCTGGGGCTAA
Organism: Raphicerus campestris; assembly: GCA_006410735.1. Taxonomy (NCBI): domain Eukaryota; kingdom Metazoa; phylum Chordata; class Mammalia; order Artiodactyla; family Bovidae; genus Raphicerus; species Raphicerus campestris. The sequence continues at coordinate 20,125 of SJYW01050955.1, read as the reverse complement.
TGGAGAGCCCACTAATAATATAGATGAAATTAACACCTCCTTCCCTTTATCACGACCCGACTGGGATTACAACATGGCACAAGGTAAGGAGAGGTTCCAGGTCTACCGCCAGACTCTGTGGGGTGGCTCAAGGTAGCTGCATGGAAACCCACTAACCTAGCTAGAGTAGGAGATGTTCAACAGAGCCCCACTGAGAGCCCAGTCGCTTATATGGAAAGGCTGATGGGGGCCTATAGACAGTACACTCCCATGGACCCAGAAGCAGAAGGCACTCAGGCTGCTTTGATAATGCATTTTGTCAACCAGGTGGCTCCAGACATTAGGAAGAAGTTACAAAAGCTAGAATACTTGGGTGAAAAGAGTATCCAGGATTTAATAACAGTGGCAGAAAGGGTCTACAATACTCGAGAGACCCCCAGGGAAAAACAAGCCAAAGCAGCAGACCGCCAGAGCCACAATATGGAGCACATGTTGCTAGCGGCAACAGTTCCTGATTCGGGAGAAAGGGAGCACCAGCTGCGTCACTTAGCAGCTGAAGTAAGAGCTGCCTCCATACGCGACCAGCATTAGGAAAGAACCAATGCACCTATTGTAAGGAGGAAGGACACTGGGCCAAAGAATGCCCTAAGAAAAAGAAGGGACCACGAAAGACCCCTATCCTGACCATTGATGAACTGAGCGACTAGGAGAGACAGGGTTCGGTGCCCCTCCCCGAACCCAGGGTAACCCTAAGAGTGGAGGGGACCCCAATTGACTTCCTTGTCGACACAGGGGCTCAATATTCAGTTTTGCTGGAGCCCCAAGGGAAACTGGCCGAAAAGACTTCATGAGTGCAGGGGGCCACTGGGATGAAACAATATCAATGGACTACCTGAAGATCGGTGGATTTGGGCACAGGCCAGGTAGCCCACTCCTTTATGGTCATCCCAGTGTGCCCCTTCCCACTGCTGGGAAGAGACTTGTAACCAAGATAGGAGCTCAAATTCACTTCCTCCCAGGAGAAACTAAAATACTTGATCAGGCAGGCAGGCTGATTCAAGTACTGACAATTCAATTAGAGGATGAATATCGGCTGCACCAAAAACTGACCTCTCCCCAAATGGACATCCAGGAGTGGCTAGATGAATTCCCTGAAGTGTGGGCCGAGACAGGGGGAATCGGCTTGGCTAGGCACCACTCTCCTATATATATAGATCTCAAGCCAGGGGCCGATCCTATCAGAGTCAGACAATATCCTATGACCTTAGAGGTCCAACAGGGAATCACCCCCCCCCCCCATATCCGCAGGCTCCTAGCCCAGAAAATCTTGAGGCCCTGTCAGTAGGCATGGAATACTCCCCTGCTCCCTGTTAAAAAACCAAATTCTCATGACTATTGGCCAGTACAGGACCTGCGGGAGGTTAACCGCCGAGTTCTCGATATTCATCCTATGGTGCCAAACCCATACAACTTCTTGAGTTCACTCCCGCCAGATCACTTGTATATGGTCCTAGATCTAAAAGACTCTTTCTTTAGCCTTTCCCTGGTACCCAGAAGCCAGGAGCTTTTTGCCTTTGAATGGTCAGATCCAGAGGAAGGGATCAATGACCAGCTGACCTGGATGCGACTGCCACAGGGATTTAAAAATTCTCCCACTATCTTTGATGAGGCCCTCTATGAAGACCTGGGTGAGTTTAGACAACAGCACCGCCAACTAACCTTGTTGCAATGCGCAGATGACCTCTTAATTGCAGCAAAGGACCAGCAGACTTGCCTCATGGGCACCCGAGAACTATTGTGGGCCCTTGGAAAATTAGGGTACTGAGCCTCAGCCAGAAAGGCTCAGATATGTCAACCAGAGATCACCTACTTGGGGTATGTATTAAAAGAAGGGCAGAGGTGGCTGTCAGAGGCACGGAAAGAGACAGTACTCAAAATACCAACCCCAGATTCACCTCGAAGGGTGAGAGAATTTCTGGGGTCTTCTGGCTTCTGCCGTCTTTGGATTCCAAACTATGCGGAACTGGCTAAACCCTTATATGAAGCCACAAAAATACCATCCCTTTCAGTTGGACAGAACAGATGGAGACTGCTTTCAAGGCCATTAAAAGGGTGTTACTGTCAGCCCCTGCCCTGGGACTACCTGACGCCACCAAACCCTTTCTTCTATATGTAGATGAAAAGCAAGGGTGNTATACAACCCCACCCACAGTGAGGAAACTCCACAATAAAAAGAACTCCACAAACTGCCAGAATAGAGAAAGGCCACCCCAAACGCAGCAATATAACCAAGATGAAGAGACAGAGGCCTCCTTTATTCAGCAGGTAAAGGAACAAGATAAATGCCCACCAAACCAAACAAAAGAGGAAGAGAGAGGGAATCTACTGGATAAAGAATTCCAAATAATGATAGTGAAAATTATCCAAAATCTTGAAATCAAAATGGAATCACAGATAAATAGCCTGAAGACAAGGATTGAGAAGATGCAAGAAAGGTTTAACAAGAATCCAAAAGAAATAAAAAAGAGTCAATATATAATGAATAATGCAATAAATGAGATCAGAAACACTCTGGAGGCAACTGAAGAACCTAAGCCACCCCATTTTGTTTAAAAAAAAAAAAAGACTCCATTTTAGAGTTATGAGGAAAGAGTCTTTGGAAATCCCCTGACCTCACCCCACCACCGGCGAGCCAATCAGATCCCAGATCAAGATCTCTTGACTTTACGTTCAGGACTTATGACCTGCCCAGGAAATTTGAATTAAGCCTGGGAAATGAAAACCAATCAGAACCCAACACCTAGCCCTTCCACAGAAGGTAACATTTTTCATGCGAGAATACCCTATATAAGCAATGAAACCCAGAGTTCGTGGCTCCTCTCCTTAGCCGCTGCGTCAGTAATGGTGGGAGCCCCAGCTCGAGCTTGGTAATAAAAACTCTCTTGCTCTTGCATCGGATGCCGGCTCCCTGGTGGTCGTTGGGAGATTTCGAGACTTGGGCATAATATTTGGGAGCTTGTCCGGGATCTCCCATCGGCCTCGTAGGGAAACCGATCCGGAGAGTTATCTGCGGCCGGTAAGCTCTTCTCTCTCTTTGTTTCTGATAAGGCCTATTTTCTGAAGCTGGTATATGACTCAGGCAGACGCACCGGCGGGTCACCGGTGCGAGTCGTTGGGAGATGACCCCGACCAGTTCAGAGGGGACAGAGTGTTCCTGTTCTCTGTAGACAATAGCGGGTCACTCCTGAAGAACGGCCGGAGGCCGTCATCTTATTTTCAGTTTTGCCTCCAGACTTCTGGAGGTCTGTATGTCTGTCTGTATGGCTATCTGTACTGTCTGTGTTAATTTACCGACATCTGACTGATCTAGGAATGATGGGGCGAAGTCAGTCTAACCCTACCCCTCTATCCCTGATCACTGACCATTTTAAGGAGGTCAAGATGTGCACACGTGACCTCAGTGTGGAAATTAAGAAAGAAAAATTAATCACTTTTTGCAGTGCAGAATGGCCAACATTCCACGTGGGATGGCCCCCAGAGGGCACCTTTGATTTGGAAACCATGCACCGAGTCTGAGACATCATCTTTCAACCTCGGAGTGGACACCCTGACCAAGTTCCCTATGTCATAGTGTGGGAAGATCTCATATTGTGCCCCCTTCCATGGGTAAAACCTTTCTTGCCTCAACAGGGATTTTCCACCACACAGGTGCTGGTGACATGTGTGGGAAAGAACCTGAAAGATTCCAAGGAACTTGAACCACGGTGCCACTGTACCCCATTTTACAAGGGGGAACAGAGGAAGAACTTCTCTTCCCACCCCCTTACTAACCTCTCGAGCCACCACGGGCCCCTGCATCAGTCCCTCCACCTAGGGCCAATGCATCAGAAGCGGGGCCTGCACAAAATACTCGCCATAGGCGAGCCATGTCTCTGGCAGGGCCAGTAGACTCAACTGTTGCCCTCCCTTTACAAGTGGCCAGGCCCCCCCGACAAGGAAGGGAACCAACCTCATCAATACTGGCCCTTCTCTACTAGCGACCTCTATAATTGGAGGTCCCAGAATGCTAAGTTCTCAGATAACACTAAAGATCTAAATAACCTTCTTGAGACTGTGCTTTTTACTCATCAGCCCACCTGGGACAACTGTCAACAGCTGCTCCAGATTCTCTTCACCATGGAAGAAAGAGAGAATACAGAATGAGGCCTGTAAAAGGGTCCCTGGGGCTAATGGAGAGCCCACTAATAATATAGATGAAATTAACACCTCCTTCCCTTTATCACGACCCGACTGGGATTACAACATGGCACAAGGTAAGGAGAGGTTCCAGGTCTACCGCCAGACTCTGTGGGGTGGCTCAAGGTAGCTGCATGGAAACCCACTAACCTAGCTAGAGTAGGAGATGTTCAACAGAGCCCCACTGAGAGCCCAGTCGCTTATATGGAAAGGCTGATGGGGGCCTATAGACAGTACACTCCCATGGACCCAGAAGCAGAAGGCACTCAGGCTGCTTTGATAATGCATTTTGTCAACCAGGTGGCTCCAGACATTAGGAAGAAGTTACAAAAGCTAGAATACTTGGGTGAAAAGAGTATCCAGGATTTAATAACAGTGGCAGAAAGGGTCTACAATACTCGAGAGACCCCCAGGGAAAAACAAGCCAAAGCAGCAGACCGCCAGAGCCGCAATATGGAGCACATGTTGCTAGCGGCAACAGTTCCTGATTCGGGAGAAAGGGAGCACCAGCTGCGTCACTTAGCGGCTGAAGTAAGAGCTGCCTCCATACGCGACCAGCATTAGGAAAGAACCAATGCACCTATTGTAAGGAGGAAGGACACTGGGCCAAAGAATGCCCTAAGAAAAAGAAGGGACCACGAAAGACCCCTATCCTGACCATTGATGAACTGAGCGACTAGGAGAGACAGGGTTCGGTGCCCCTCCCCGAACCCAGGGTAACCCTAAGAGTGGAGGGGACCCCAATTGACTTCCTTGTCGACACAGGGGCTCAATATTCAGTTTTGCTGGAGCCCCAAGGGAAACTGGCCGAAAAGACTTCATGAGTGCAGGGGGCCACTGGGATGAAACAATATCAATGGACTACCCGAAGATCGGTGGATTTGGGCACAGGCCAGGTAGCCCACTCCTTTATGGTCATCCCAGTGTGCCCCTTCCCACTGCTGGGAAGAGACTTGTAACCAAGATAGGAGCTCAAATTCACTTCCTCCCAGGAGAAACTAAAATACTTGATCAGGCGGGCAGGCTGATTCAAGTACTGACAATTCAATTAGAGGATGAATATCGGCTGCACCAAAAACTGACCCCTCCCCAAACGGACATCCAGGAGTGGCTAGATGAATTCCCTGAAGTGTGGGCCGAGACAGGGGGAACCGGCTTGGCTAGGCACCACTCTCCTATATATATAGATCTCAAGCCAGGGGCCGATCCTATCCGAGTCAGACAATATCCTATGACCTTAGAGGCCCAACAGGGAATCCCCCCCCCCCCCCATATCCGCAGGCTCCTAGCCCAGAAAATCTTGAGGCCCTGTCAGTAGGCATGGAATACTCCCCTGCTCCCTGTTAAAAAACCAAATTCTCATGACTATTGGCCAGTACAGGACCTGCGGGAGGTTAACCGCCGAGTTCTCGATATTCATCCTATGGTGCCAAACCCATACAACTTCTTGAGTTCACTCCCGCCAGATCACTTGTATATGGTCCTAGATCTAAAAGACTCTTTCTTTAGCCTTTCCCTGGCACCCAGAAGCCAGGAGCTTTTTGCCTTTGAGTGGTCAGATCCAGAGGAAGGGATCAATGACCAGCTGACCTGGATGCGACTGCCACAGGGATTTAAAAATTCTCCCACTATCTTTGATGAGGACCTCTATGAAGACCTGGGTGAGTTTAGACAACAGCACCGCCAACTAACCTTGTTGCAATGCGCAGATGACCTCTTAATTGCAGCAAAGGACCAGCAGACTTGCCTCATGGGCACCCGAGAACTATTGTGGGCCCTTGGAAAATTAGGGTACTGAGCCTCAGCCAGAAAGGCTCAGATATGTCAACCAGAGATCACCTACTTGGGGTATGTATTAAAAGAAGGGCAGAGGTGGCTGTCAGAGGCACGGAAAGAGACAGTACTCAAAATACCAACCCCAGATTCACCTCGAAGGGTGAGAGAATTTCTGGGGTCTTCTGGCTTCTGCCGTCTTTGGATTCCAAACTATGCGGAACTGGCTAAACCCTTATATGAAGCCACAAAAATACCATCCCTTTCAGTTGGACAGAACAGATGGAGACTGCTTTCAAGGCCATTAAAAGGGTGTTACTGTCAGCCCCTGCCCTGGGACTACCTGACGCCACCAAACCCTTTCTTCTATATGTAGATGAAAAGCAAGGGTGGCAAAAGGGGTGCTGATGCAGCATTTGGGACTCTGGAAGTGGCTGGAGGCCTACTTGTCTAAACGCCTAGACCCTGTGGCTTTGGGCTGGCCCCCGTGCCTCCGTATGATTGTGGCTGTGGCCCTAATGGTTAAAGATGCAGACAAGCTGACCCTGGGGCAAGAGTTACACATTACCGCCCCCCATGCCACTGAGGGCATACTGAAGCAACCTCCGGACAGGTGGATCAGCAAAGCTCGGTTGACCCACTACCAAGGACTATTATTAAACCCCTCCAGAATCATCTTTCTACAGCCTATTGCTCTCAAACTGGCAACATTGCTTCCTAACCCGGACTTGGAAGCCCCGATCCATGACTAGTGACATACTAGCCCAGGTGCATGGGACGCGAGAGGACTTGCAAGATCGCCCCCTAGCGGATGCTGAGGTCACCTGGTATACGGATGGAAGCAGTTTCATTCCAGATAGACTCAGGTATGCGGGGGTGGCTGTAACCATGGAAAAACCCAAATTGTGTGGGTGGAAGCACTACCTACAGGTACTTCGGCTCAAAGGGCTGAACTAATCGCTCTAACAAAAGCCCTTCAGTTGGGAAAGGACAAAAAACTTAACATCGTCACCGATAGATGATACGCCTTTGCAACTGCCCATATACACGGGACTCTGCCCATATACAGAGAGAGGGGACTCCTCATGGCCGAGGGTAAGACAATTAAAAACAAAGAAGAAATAAAAGCTCTCCTCTTGGCATTATGGCTACCTCAGAAACTAGCCATAATAAACTGCCTGGGGCACCAAAAGCCAAACACCCCGATCTCAAGGCGAAACAACTTAGCAGCCAGAGCAGCCAGAGATGCAGCCCAGAATACCATGATAGAGGCCACTCTTCAGCTGCCTGGCCCTGGGAGCCCTGTTCTGCCAGACTTGCCCAATTACCCACCAAGAGACTTAAACTGAATAAAAAGCCTGCCTATGGCCCAACAGCTGGCCTGGTGGTAGAGAGCAGCAGATAGCTCTCTAATCCTCCCAGAAGAGCTAGGAAAACAAGTACTTCTAAAAATGCATCCCGCCACTCACCTAGGAACTCGAAAAATGCAAGACCTAATTAGACATGCCAAAATTACCATGAAAAACGTCAGGATGATAATAGAAGACATCGTATCAAACTGCAAAGCATGCCAGCTCACGAACGCTGTCCCTCATCTGGCCAACCAAGGAATTAGAATGGGGGACAAGATCAGGAGCATACTTGGAGGTGGACATCACTGAGATAAAACTGGGTAAATATGGATACAAATACCTGTTGATGTTCATAGATACCTTTTCAGGGTGGGTAGAAGCTTTCCCCATCAAGAAAGAAACAGCACAGGTGGCAGCCAAAAAGCTGATTGAAGACATCTTGCCATGGTTCGGGTTTCCGGCACAGGTGGGGTCAGATAATGGGCCAGCCTTCGTGTCTCAGGTAAGCCAGAGGGTAGACTGGGTTTTGGGGGCTAGATGGAAGCTGCACTGTGCCTATAGGCCCCAGAGCTCAGGACAAGAAGAAAGGATGAATAGGATGCTTAAAGAGACATTAACAAAACTAGTTGCTGAGACTGGCGGGGACTGGGTGGCTCTCCTCCCGTTTGCCTTACGCCAAGTGCAGAAGTCACCCTACCAACTGGGACTCACTTCCTTTGAAATCATGTAGGGGATACCTCCCCCAATAATCCCTAACCTAAAGGCAGAAGTGTTAAAAGAAACAGATGATCAGAAGTTACTTTTTTGTCTCTGGTCCCTACAATACTCCCACAGGGACACATGGAAGTGGCTCAAAGAGCTACATGAATCAGGCCCTCCACCTGAACCTCACTGCTACCGGCCAGGAGAATAGGTGTACGTGCGCGTGCACTGTCATCGCTAACAGACCCTAGAACCTAGGTGGAAGGGACCATTCCTTGTCATCTTGACGACACCAGCTGCTCTCAAAGTTGACGGCATCTCTGCTTGGGTCCACTACACCAACACACGGCCTGCGGACCTGTTTGCCTTACGAGAAGAGTTCCTCCCCCAGTGGAAGGCCAAATTGGACAAAACTAACCTGGTCAAGCTAAAACTGTGAAGACAACAAAAATACTCACGTTTGGGCCATGTTTATTGAACAAGTTAATGACCTTCATTAAGAGCCACATCAACACTGTGCAGCTTATGGTGCTCAGGCCCCAATATACAGCTCTGCCAGCGGCCCCCTTAGCGGAAGAAAATATAGAGCTGGACCCATGATTGGGTCTGTCTTGGGACCTTGAGAAGGGGGAATGAAGAACCTAAGCCACCCCATTTTGTTAAAAAAAAGACTCAATTTTAGAGTTCTGAGCAAAAAGTCTTTGGAAATCCCCTGACCTCACTCCACCACCTGCGAGCCAATCAGATCCAGGATCAGGCTCTCCTGACTTTATGTTCAGGACTTATGACCTGCCCAGGAAATTTGAATTAAGCCTGGGAAATGAAAACCAATCAGAACCCAACACCTAAACCTTCCACAGAAGGTAACATTTTTCATGCGAGAATACCCTATATAAGCAATGAAACCCAGAGTTCGTGGCTCCTCTCCTTAGCTGCTGTGTTGGTAACAGTGGGAGCCCCAGCTCGAGCTTGGTAATAAAAACTCTTGCTTTTGCATTGGATGCCGGCTCCCTGGTGGTCGTTGGGAGATTTTGCGACTTGGGCATAACACAACAAATAGTAGAATAATGGAG
>SJYW01050951.1:29957-46567 GCA_006410735.1 Raphicerus campestris | reverse complement strand
ATGGTTAAGTACCTTGCTGTAGGCAAATTTTTCTTTTAAATTTTTGTCCTGTTGCATAGCCAGTGTGTTTATACATAATCTGTGAGATTTTATAGAAAGTATATTATTCTTTAAAAAGATCTTCTGTATTTTTCTCTAAGGTAGGAAACTTTTTCTCTTTAGCAAAATAGTATATGAAAAAATGTAACTGTGAATAATTTCTGAAACATTATCATAAGGTGTATGGAGAAAAGTGAACAATGACCCAATATGCCATATAGCCTAAGAAAAATAAAAGATTCAGCTTTACCGAATTCATGCTGGGTGAAACTGAAGATGAGTGCAATGGAATGTTTTTTAGTTTTAAGGAATAAAAATCTCATGAAATATACATACATCTTGGTAAGTAGCACCACAGGAGCTAAAAATCTTATACCAGCCTTAGAGACTAAACACCTTACAGGTCACTTGTTATTATATCAGAAAGCTATCATTACCAACAGAAGGACCTTTTTTTTTTTTTTTTTTTCAACCAACAGAAATTATCATGTGCTTTCTTGAAGGGCAAGAATGGAGGTTAGGCATATGGAAGCAACAGAAAGAACAAAACCAAGAAACTGGAAGTCTGGTCTAGTGGCGTGTGCTGATGCCATTAGCTTGAGGAGAATCAGCTTTGGATGTGACTAAGATGAAGGCTGTCAGTTTTTGTCATTTTGAAAATGAACTTGCCAGTCTTAACTGATTAGACATTCTGTGTATGTAATGAATATTTTTGTCAACTAATTCAGGCTTCTACAGCAGTTTGTCCCCAATCCATATATCCACAGAGGAGGGTATTTTTTAGTCTAAATCTGTATTTTTAAATAACTTTTAATTAAAGTTTTGTTGGACATAGTTTCCCATGTTTTTTATTTTGTTGCCTGTGTTTCTTGGTTTCATATCCATGAAATCATTGCCAACACCAGGGGCATGCAGATTTCCCCCTATATTACAGGCATTTTGCAGCTTGAGGTCTTATGTTTAAGTCTTTAATTTTGAGTTGACTTTTGTATGTGGCATAAGGTAAAGGTTTTAGATATGGATATACAGTTTCCCAACACACTTTGTTGAAGAGACTATCCTTTCCCCACTATGCATTCTTGGGACCTTTATTGAAGATGAGTAGGTAGCTATATATGTGTAGATTTATTTCTGATCTCTCTATTCATTTCCATTGCTCTGTCTATTCACCATAGTACTGGAAATCCTAGCTGGAGCAATTAAGCAAGAAAAAGAAATTAAAGGCATTCAAATTGAAATGATAGAAGTAAAACTGTTCATACTTACAGATGACATGATCATATATAGAGAAACCCCTGAAGATACTGTTAAAAAAAAAATAGACCTAATAAATGAATTTAGTAAAGTTGCAGGATACAAAATCAATGTGCAGAAATTCAGTGTGTTTTCTATATGCTAATAATTATCTAAAAAGGAAATTAAGAAAACCAAATTAAGAAATTTACCAAAAAATTTAGAAATTAAGAAAAAACAATCAAGAAATTAAAAATTTACAATAGCCTCAAAAAGTATAAAATACTTAGGCATAAACTTAACTAAAGAAATGAAAGACTTGTAGCCAAAAACTATAAAATATTCACAAAAGAATTTGAAACACAAATAGATATCCATGTTTATGGATTGGAAGGCTTAATATTGTTAAGAGGTCCATACTACCTGAAGCAATTTGCAGATTCAGTGCAATTCCTATCAAAATGTCAATGGCAGTTTTTATAGAAATGAAAAACACAATTCTAAAATTCATATAGAACCATAAAAGATCTTGAATAGCCAGGCAAGACAGTCTTGAAAAAGAACAAAGCTGGAGGCATCACATACCCTAATTTCAAAATATATTACAAGGCCACAGTAATTAAAATGGTATGGCACTGGCGTAAAGATAATCTTTTTAGTTTAGAATAGTTTTAGGTTTACAGAAAAGTAACAAAGATAGTACAGAGTATTCTCATGCACCCTTCACCTAGTTTTTCCCAAAGTCGACATCTTATATTACCATTGTACGTTTATCAAAGCTGAGAAACCCACTTTGGTACATTACTGTTAACTAAACTCCAGACTTGATTAAATTTCACCAGATTTCTGCTCATGCTCTTAGTTGCAGGATTCAATCCAGAATACCACGTATTGCATCTTGTCTGGTTCAGGTTTTTAATAGTTGCCTGTTTCTTCTCATAGTTCCCAGTATTTCCATGTTGTCAGGTGAAACTCAATATTGATGTCTTTGTTTTCCTTGTAGCGGGTTTTTATCTCCTCCCATTTGTGCATCTCTGCAAAGGTAATCACACCTGTTAGAATATGTTTGGGAAAGAAGAATAAATAATTTGATTTTATAGGATTCTTCTGTGACTAATTTGTTTAAGTTTGGCCATGTAGGTGCCAAACTGTTTTGATCATTCATCTTTAGAAGTTAACTCCTTGCCTCCCAGTGTATTCTTGGTCATTGAAGTTGCCAGATTAGTGATCTCTCTAGTTTATGAACTGTTACTATTCATGTCCTCCACTGATGACATCTTGTAAAACTGCAACTTCACAGCCAGAATGTTGAAATTACTGAATGAAGATTTGGAACCCTTTTATAATTACACCTACTTCCCTCTTGGCCCTCTTGGCCACGACCCCTGCTTTTGCTTGGTGTTATGAGTGATGGCCATTTTTAGTATTATGTTATGAGACTCTGAGTCTCATTTAAACCTTCTGTTTTAACTGTTTGTTTGTTTGTTTTTCCTGATCCTGTTCTGGCAGGAGAAGTAGATGTGCCACTTTGTTACTGCCAGGTAGGGGAAGAAGGCCATGTTCCCCACAGAGCCTCCACTGATAGCTCCTGAGGTGAGAAAGGAGAGAGTTCAAGATCCCCAAGGGCTTCTCGCGCATGGGAGAGGCTCGGGTCCTTGTGAGCACAGTGTGAGTGGGCCAATGTACTCGGTGATGCTTGTTGAAGTAGAGCAGTTATTGTCTAAGTGTTTTTGTCTTGCTGTGTGCTCCCTTTCCTGGTCCTTTGGCTAGAGATCTTGTAGATATTTTGTTGGAGACTTCTGTGCTCGTTGGTGTTGCCAGTTGCTGGCTTCTTCGGCCCCAAACCTGAATTTATTAGGCAAGAAGAAAGAGCACCCAACACTGTGTTGTTCCTTGCGTGCTGGGCTCCCTGCTCTGCCTTCTCTCCACCCTTTGGAGCCTCCTTATGTTGGTTTATGTGTAATGTCCAGAATCTTCCTAGTTCCACTTTACTTACTGCATTAGAAAACTATTTTCTAGAGAACATACCACTTGGTAAACATGGTGGGCATTTTGTATATTTTCACATTAAATCAGATAATTAATTACATTAAGTGGACATTATTTGTATAAAAGTAATAGTTTTAAAAATGTTGTTAGTGACTTCAGGGTCTCTTAATTTTAGTGACTACAGGCATTTTGGGGTTTTCCAGGTGACTCTAATGATAAAGCATCTGCCTGGGATGCAGGAGAGGCAGGTTCGATCCCTAGGTCGGGAAGATCCCCTGGAGGAGGACATGGCAACCCCCGCCAGTATTCTTGTCTGGAGAATACCACGGACAGAGGAGCCTGGTGGGCTACAGTCCATAGGGTCACAAACGGTGGGACGCTACTGAAGTGACTTAGCACACACATGCATAGGCATTATTACATTCAAAAAAATAATATCTGGATTTTTTTGTGTGCTTGTGCAGTGATAATTCTTCTCTAGGGAATCATTTGGTCAGTCTGTTTTATTTCTTCAAAATAAGGTATTACTAGCCATGTTAATGAATGTCTACCATAAGCCAAAACAGACATTTATTTGCTAATGTGTATTTTTTTTTAATGAAATAAAGTGGGTTTTTTTTTAAGATCCTTTGAGGTATACAGTTAGGGCTTCCCAGGTGGCTCAGTGGTAAAGAATCCACCTGCAGTCCAGGAGATTTGGGTTCAATCCCTGGATCAGGAGGATCCTCTGGAGGAGGAAATGGTAACCCACTCAGGTATTCTTGCCTGGAAAACCCCATGGACAGAAGAGCCTGGTAAGCTACTGTCCACGGGGCTGCAAAGAGTCGGACGTGATTACTGAGCACCCATGACGCGTGCAAGGTGTGCAGTTAGGGATTCTGTATGGTTTTTTTTTTTAATTCTTTCTTCCCTCCACAACTGTCCTTACAAAGCAGATACATGTTTTTAATCTTCTCATGACTGATCAATACACTTTTGGAGAATATGCTGATGTAGTGTTCTGCCGCATCTGGTGGGGTTTTGTTATTGTTCAGTCATCAGTTGTGTTTGACTCTCTGCGACCCTGTGGACTGCAACACCTCGGGCTTCCCTGTCCTTCACTATCTCCCAGAGCACGCTCAAACTCATGTCTGTTGGATCGGTGATGCCATCCAACCATCTTATCCTCTGTCGTCTCCTTCTCCTTCTGCGTTCAATTTTTCCCAGCATCAGTGTCTTTTCTAATGAGTTGGCTCTTTGCATCAGGTGGCCAGAGTATTGGAGCTTCAGCTTCAGCATCAGTCTTTTCAGTGAATATTCAGGAGTGATTTCTTGTAGGATTGACTTGTTTGATCTTGTATTTGAAGGGACTCTCAAGAGTCTTCTCCAACACCACAGTTCAAAACTATCAATCCATTGATGCTCAGACTTCTTTAAAGGCCAAATCTCAGATCCATACATGACTGCTGGAAAAACCATAGCTTTCACTATGCAGACCTTTGTTGGCAAAGTAATTTTCTGCTTTTTAATACACTGTCTATGTTTGTCATAGCTTTTCTTCCAAGGAACAAGCATCATTTAATTTCATGGCTGCAGTCACCATCTGCAGTGGTTTTAAAGCCCAAGAAAATAAAGCCTGTCACTGTTGCTGTTGTTTCCCCATCTGTTTGCCATGAAGTGATGGGACTGGTGATCCCATCATCAAACGAAGGTGCCATTATCTTAGTTTTTTGAATGTTGAGTTTTAAGCCAACTTTTTCACTCTCTTTTTTCACCTTCACCAAGAGGCTCTTTAGATCCTCTTTGCTTTCTGCCATAAGGGTGGTATCATCTGCATATCTGAGGTTATTGATATTTCTCCCAGCAATCTTGATTCCAGCTTCTGCTTCATTTAGCCTGGCATTTCTCATGATGTACTCTGTATAGAAGTTAAATAAGCAGGGTGAGAATATACAGCTTTGACACTCCCCTTGCCCAATTTTGAACCAGTCCATTGTTCCATGTCCGGTTCTAACCGTTGCTTCTTGACCTGCGAACAAGTTTCTCAGGAGGCAGGTAAGGTGGTCTGGTATTCCCATCTTTTTAAGAATTTTCCACAGTTTGTTGTCATCCACATGGTCAAAGTCTTTAGTGTGTNGCTTCATTTAGCCTGGCATTTCTCATGATGTACTCTGTATAGAAGTTAAATAAGCAGGGTGAGAATATACAGCTTTGACACTCCCCTTGCCCAATTTTGAACCAGTCCATTGTTCCATGTCCGGTTCTAACCGTTGCTTCTTGACCTGCGAACAAGTTTCTCAGGAGGCAGGTAAGGTGGTCTGGTATTCCCATCTTTTTAAGAATTTTCCACAGTTTGTTGTCATCCACATGGTCAAAGTCTTTAGTGTGTTCAGTGCAGCAGAAGTACATGTTTTTCTGGAATTCTTTTGCTTTTTCTGTCATCCAACGGATGTTGGCGATTCAATCTCTGGTTCCTATGCCTTTTCTGAATCCAACTTGAACACCTGGAAGTTCTCAGTACACATACTATTGAAGGCTAGCTTGAAGAATATTGAGCATTACTTTTGTTAACATATGAAATAAGTGCAGTTGTACGGTAGTTTAACATTCTTTGGCATTGCATTCTTTGGTACTGGAATGAAAACTGACCTTTTCCAGTCCTGTGGCCACTGCTGAGTTTTCTTTTCTTTCTTTATTAGTTGAAAATTAAAGTGGAGATGTGATAAGCTAACTGCTTCCAGTGTCATATACCAAATTGAAACCGCATTTAAACCAGACTGTTAATCTTTGTTTCAGTAACTGGAGTGACTTGTTGAATGAACATCAGCTTGAAGCTCAGTTTATTTTCACTCATATTGTAGTAGATGGCTTTAGCTAGAGATAACTCATGATATGTCAACAAAGTTCACACCCTTTTTAAGAAGAGCTCTATTTCCTATTCATTAAAGTAATATTGAACATTATTACTTGTTGCTTAGGAGAGCATGTATTTTTAAATGTTCAATTTCTGTACATTTTGTAGAATAATCTCTTTAGGCTTGTCAGTTCTTGCTGTTCTTTCTCCTACCCATTTTCCAGAAGAATGAGTATTGAAATTGCCCCGGCCATGAATTTGCTCTCTAATTCTGGAATAGTCACAGAAGGAATTCAGCTTCCCATTCCTGGCTCCTATGTCTCTGCCTCTCAGTTACATTTTCTCTGTGTGGTCATTATCTTAAAATCTACTTACATTGCTCAAACAGCAGATCTGACTCAGCTGCTTCATCTGCATAGAGATACTTGAGCCCCAGTAAGGAAGGATAATTTCTCACACAGAAACTTTACTTAAAGCCTTGTACATGTTCAGCATTATTGATAATGAGAGCAATATACAGCTTAAAGCAAAGATGTGTTATTTTCAGTTCTTGAATTTGAAGTAAATACTGACAATATCAATGCTAACAATGTCACAAGCTGAAAACTCATATACCTTTTAAGTTGGTACAAACCATAGGAAAAACAACTTGATAATATGTATCAAGAGTCATAAAATCATGTATGTACTTTAGTAATTCTTCTAAAATTGTGACAGATGTCCTCAAGAAATAATCTGAAATGTAGAGGAAAGGCTGTATACATAGTAACATGGAACATTATTCATGAAAGATCATTCAGCAAAATTATAGTTAAAATTGCAAAAAAAATTTACATTTAAATTAGACTGATTACTTCAATATGCCTATAACCAAAAAAAAAGACAAATATATTTAGAATCCTTAAATGTATTAGAGTACAGTTTTTTGTGTGATAATTTTAAGTGCAAACAGCAGTATTGATTGTGTATTTATATGTACGTAGGTGCATGCCACAGGCCAAAGAGGCCAGAATGTTTTCTGTCGTGACTGTTATCTTTAGGAAGTGGATGGATGGGTTCTTNGAGTCTTTCTTAGGCCTCATACCAAGGTATCAAGAATAAAATAGTATAACAATAAAAAAAAGTATCTTGCCTTTGTCACTTGTGATTAAACTTCTCTCAAGGAGTTTTCAGTTTGGAATGGAAGTGGTTTGTGCACAAGTCTGACATTTCTGTATCCCATGCACTTACATTATCCTAATACCATTTAGAACAGTTAATGTAGCAGTTAAGAATGAAGGCTCTGGCACCCAACTGCTTGGGTTTGAAATACGACTTTGTCTCCTGCTAGTTGTATGACGTTGGGCAAATTACTTAACTTCCCTGTGCCTTTGTTGCCTAAATGTGTGTAAAAATAGTGCCTTTTTCTCCCCAAAAGTTGCTTAAAGGTTAGATAAGGTAATACCTGTAAAGCACTTTTAGGGCAGTGCCTGATATATTTTAAAATGCTTCATTGTTGGCTGCTACAACAATTGTCATTATTATATTTTAGTAGCTAAATATCTAAAAGATTATTCTACTCCATGGATAAAGAAACTGAGTTCAAATGTGGGTGGTTGTGGCCAGAGATAATTGGAAAGATTTGAGCCGGGTGGTGGACTCTGGGCATAGTAGGTGGGAGAGGAGGTGGAGGAAGAGGAGCCGGCATGTGGAGTCAGGAGAACTTGTGGTGTGGTCAGGGGACAGCAACAAGACCACTCTACTAACGATGATGAATTCAGTTGGAGGAACGTGGGCAAGAGAGACTGGGCTGGCCATGGTGAAGAACATGGGGCAGAAAACATCTGGAGGGTCTCCTATAGCTGGCTTTCTCTCTCAGCTGCCTGCCCGAGCTCTCTCTGCATCCAAGGAGGATGTCTGTTTTCCTTGTCGGGCTGGGGAAAGAGCTGCTGTGTCTTTGAGAGTCTGCACCCGCACTCTTTCCAGTGAGGCAGAGCCTTTGGTTAAGGTTCTTGTGTNGTGTGGTCAAGGGACAGCAACAAGACCACTCTACTAACGATGATGAATTCAGTTGGAGGAGCGTGGGCAAGAGAGACTGGGCTGGCCATGGTGAAGATCATGGGGCAGAAAACGTCTGGAGGGTCTCCTATAGCTGGCTTTCTCTCTCAGCTGCCTGCCCGAGCTCTCTCTGCATCCAAGGAGGATGTCTATTTTCCTTGTCGGGCTGGGGAAAGAGCTGCTGTGTCTTTGAGAGTCTGCACCCGCACTCATTCCAGTGAGGCAGAGCCTTTGGTTAAAGTTCTTGTGCGCTGGGCAGGTTCCTGGGAGAGTGCGTCTCCATGTCCAGGGTGCGTCCCACCTCCCTGGCAGAGAGGTTTATTTCAGTCTCAGCTTCCGTTTCTCCAAGAGTTCTGACTCCACTATTGTGTGGATGGAACTCACTTCAGACTGGCTTAAGAAAGATGGAAGTTTATCGGCTCTCTTAATTGACATTTGTGGGAATGTATTGGTTTCAGGTGCTGTCTGATCCAGTGTTGTGACAACCCNTGTTTCTCCAAGAGTTCTGACTCCACTATTGTGTGGATGGAACTCACTTCAGACTGGCTTAAGAAAGATGGAAATTTATCGGCTCTCTTAATTGACATTTGTGGGAATATATTGGTTTCAGGTGCTGTCTGATCCAGTGTTGTGACAACCCAGTTTCTGGCCGTTTCTTGGCTCTGCTTTGCATAGTGTTGGATTCCTGGGCAACTCCAGGTATTTGTCATCTTCCTTACGGAAATTCCAGCAGAAAAAGTGCTTTTTCCTCTGCTGCCCCAGCAGATGTCTTTTTGTATCTGACTGGTTCTTGTTGGACCTCTGACTTAATTCTGAACCAATCACTGGGGCAAAAAGAACTTGCTGCCCTGATGGCATGGCAAACCTGTGTCCTGCGCCAGCGTTTGGAACCAGAAACAATTGCCAGGATGAGGACTGAACCCAGGGAGGCAACTCCCAGGAGAAGGGCTGAAACAAGACACAAACAAAAGTAGCTTCTCTGCACTGAGCCAGAGAATGGCTGGTAAGCATGGGATTTGTGTGTCTGGAATATAGATCCACGGGGCATTTAGTCTTTGTCGTCCTGGAGAGCAGCGTCTGCAGCTGTTCTTTTCCTATTTGCTGTCGGATTCCTTGGACTTTGCCACGTGGGCCCTGTTCTCACTGCTGTTTGCTTATCTTGAAGCCTGACCACTTGTGGTTATCTACCCTGCTGCTGCTGCTGCTGCTGCTAAGTCGCTTCAGTCGTGTCCGACTCTGTGCAACCTCATAGATGGCAGTCCACCAGANTCGTCCTGGAGAGCAGCGTCTGCAGCTGTTCTTTTCCTATTTGCTGTCGGATTCCTTGGACTTTGCCACGTGGGCCCTGTTTTCACTGCTGTTTGCTTATCTTGAAGCCTGACCACTTGTGGTTATCTACCCTGCTGCTGCTGCTGCTGCTAAGTCGTTTCAGTCGTGTCCGACTCTGTGCAACCTCATAGATGGCAGTCCACCAGAATTCTCCAGGCAAGAACACTGGAGTGGGTTGCCGTTTCCTTCTCCAGTGCATGAATGTGAAAAGTGGAAGTGAAGTCTCTCAGTTGTGTCCGACCCTCAGTGACCCCTTGGACTGCAGCCTTCCAGGCTCATCCACCCATGGAATTTTCCAGGCAAGAGTACTGGAGTGGGGTGCCATTGCCTTCTCTGGGTTATCTACCCTAGAACACAATATTCAAGCTCTGTCTTTCTAATTGGAATTATATGACATGCGCTCTTGTCTCTTGCCCTGTGATCTTGAACTCGCAGTCTCTCTTGTTCTGCCGCAGTCTGAACAGAAAGCTGCTCTCCAGTGGGGGACCCAGCATGGCGTCACTCTCATCCAGACTTGTCCGCTGCCTCACGATGCCACTTACGGTGTTTCCTCACTTTGCCCACCTGGACCTGAGTTAGCTGATAAGCTCCTGGGGTGCGTGACTAAGCTCCATGATGAAGGGGCCCCTTGTCATTTAATTCTTAAATCCTCTCATATAGGCTGTTTGACATTTCTGGGTAGGACTAAGGCTGCCAAGATGTAAATGCAGTGAATAGTTAAAAATGTAAGCAGAGGCCTCGCCAATGACAGGCTTTCAGTGCCAGGCAGGGTGTCTGGACTTGTGTCCTGTTGACAGCGAGGAGCCACTGACTGTTCCTGAGTAGAGAGAGACAGCCCCTCCTCATGACTGCTGCTCACCGAGCACATACTAAATGTCAGGCCTGGCGCATGTGTCCCTTACCATGTGGTCTTACTTCACAGCCAAGGTAATTCAGCAAGAGAAGTCTCTTTTCATATGGCACCTACTCACCTGAAATTATACCTTGTTCTTGGCAAGAATCCCTGAAAGCACAGCGGACGTACAAGAAAACCAACCATCCCCCCAACTCAACGCACCAAGCGACGTTCCCTTCTCATCCTGTACCGTGTAAGCGGGGGAGGATTCATCCTTCTCACTGTTTGTCTGGACAGCTGAGGAAGACGTCACACAAGGGTTAAAATAACAGTGGAAAGGAGATGACGCACTTCCCTCCCAGCCAGGGTTTCCCTCCTCTCGACCTCTTTTCCAGAGTGGAGATAATCTGTACTCCCATCTTCCCATTCCTTCCTCTAGCCCCCACTCTCCACCATTGATTTCCCTGTTCATTTCACACCCCTTAGTCCTGATCTCCACTTGCTCGCCCCCCTTCTTCATGGCCCTTTCTGCCACAGAGTGGCCTTTTGGACTTGTTGACTCAGTCCCCCAGCTCTTTCATCTGCATCACTTTCTCTGTGTCTTTCCATGCATATCTGCTGGCCTTTGTTGATTGGCTTCATCCCTTGTCTTTTAAAGTCGTATCCTCTTGTCTGTTTTGCCAGATTTACTCCCCAGTGGAATTGCATTTCCCCTGCCGCTTATCTAGCATTGTCCAACTTTCATTTCTGTCAAAGACAGCCCCGAGCTGCATACTAGCATTCTCCGTCTTGTTTCTCCCTTGTGATATCCTGCGTTCAGACTCCAGCTCCGCCGCGCCCTGGCTCTGTGGTCCTGCAGCATTGCCTGACCTCTCTGCACCTCTGTGTCCCCCTCTGTTAAAGGGGGATGCTGTTACTATTTCCCCAGTAGGATTCCTGTAAAGATTAAATGAACTATTCAGTACATGAAAAGGGTTCAGAACATTACCTGCACAAAGCAGTCCTTGGATGAGTATCCGCTCTCACTGTTGTTTGGGTGCTGGGGTCCCATTGTTCTGATGTGTTGGTTCACAAGGGTTCCTCAAGAACAGCAGACACGGAGCTGCCTCCATTCTGGAGGGACACAGGTGAGTTTGAGGGTGACCAGGATGAAGGACGGCGTGTGTGCTCCTTTGCCAGCTTGGTGTTCTCGTGAACTCACTTTTGCAGGCTTGGGAGGAAAGTTGCCTGTGCTTCAAAGGGAAAAGACCGTTCTTGCATACCAGTTAAGTAATAAAATGAAAATTCAAGTAGTTTGGGTAAATACTGACTTGGTAGGATTGGTACTCCATCTGTTTTGTTCCCTTCTGATGGCCCAACAATATTCCTAAACGCAGTTTGGATTTTGAAAACATCTGGAATCAGCCAAGCACATTTCTGAAGCTGGTGAGTGCTGACACTGTAATCTGTATTTCTTGCTGCTCAGCTTGCCTGCCTGCAGTGCAGCGACCTCCAAAGATAAGGCCAGTGACAGGCTTCTTCAGACAGCATCCCGCCGTGGGGGGACTGAGGGTCCTTATGAGTGTCTTCTGTGTGTGTGCGTGCACTTTATCTGTGCTTCTGATTATAAATGTAACAATGTTCTTTGTTGAAACGCTGCAAAATAAAAAGATAAAGAAGCAGCAACTCATAATCCACTCACCCAGAAATAACCACTCTTAAAGTTGTGATGTGTGTGTGTGAAGGATTTTGTGTATACACACATGCCTTTTACTATATGTGGTTTTTAAAAAGACAAAGCTAGCATTGTTTGCATATACATTGAGAATACTGGCATTTTTGATAGCATTATATCCTATTTTTCTATCATTTAAAAAAATAAATATAGTATTTGAAAACTGCCTTAATATTTGGTGGGTGGGTGTTCTGTTGGTTCAGGTCCTCCAAGATGCCAGGAGAAGATTAACTGCACAAGGAACACGTAGGGAGAAATCCCTGTGAAGGACAGAGGGCAAGGGAGCAGGAATGGGCAGGTGGGGTGGTGAGAGGAGATGAGGAGGAGGGGTTGGCCAGGAGGAGAATCATGGTCCTGGAAGGGCTTGTGCAGGCTGGTGGGGGTCAGCCCCTGGCAGAGGTTGCCCTTCACACAGTTCTCATGCTGGGGAAGAATGGCCCGACTCTAACATCTCCATCTGTCAGTGGTGGAGTGGGCAGCAGGGAGAAGGCATGACCTCGACGTGAACACAGTGGGGAGCCAAAGGGATGGCAGCCGAGAGCCTCCAGTCAACAGTCCCTCTTGAAAGATTCTGTTGAAGGAGATCTGAATGGCACTGCTTCCTGGTCGCCACAGGCATACCCTAAATTCTTTAACCCTTTATTGTTAGCTATTTTAACCATTATCATTTTTTGTCATTATACATTAAGAAGCAATAAATATTCCTTGACATAAATGTTGGTGTTCTTCATTGATCATTTCTTTAGGGTAAATTAATATGTGGACTTCTGGTTGAACGTGATGCATTGAAAGTAAGTTTTCTTGGGCTACCTCTGAAACTCAGTTTTGATTTGAATAAATCAACAATCGAAATTGACAAACTTAGTCCTAGAGAGAGCCGTGGATGAGATCATTATAAAAAATTTAGAAGACAGAAAAATAGTAAGATGAACGTTCACAGATTAATCAAAGAGAATACTGAAACCCAAGGTGCCTGAAGAGGAGGCCAGTAAGTTGTAAAAACCTTGAAGGGCTTAGGAATTGGAGGTACCACGTGTCTTAGAAGAGTGTGAAGACTGAGAGCAGGATTGCACGGACATCTGCATAAGAAGGCAGGCCTCCTGATGACCTCCACTGCCTCAGGAGGCCTCCTGTAATCTCAAAGCGGCTGCAGACTTTGGTATGCTAACCGGAGAGGGCTGAGCATAGGTATAAAACAGAGATCATGTGTGAGTCTACAGACTAACCCTGACCCATGCTCCATTGTATAAAACAGAGATCATGTGTGAGTCTACAGACTAACCCTGACCCATGCTCCATTCCATTTCCTTGGTTTCTGTTTTTCCATCTGTAAAAATTGGAATATNTTGGGTAAACTCCAGGAGTTGGTGATGGACAGGGAGGCCTGGCATGCTGCAGTCTGTGGGGTTGCAAAGAGTCAGATACGACTAAGCTGAACTGAATCCTTACTAAGGAATGTAGAAAAAAAAGTGTCTTTTCTTCCTCCTTGAGAATTCCAGACCCCTATCTCCTCTTTGAGAGCCCCAGACCCCTTTCTCCTCCTCGTGGACCCCAGACTTCTTATCTCGCTGCTTAGGAATTGGCTGTCTCATTACTCTGCTTCTTTCCCCTCCATGGCTTTAGCCTCTGTACATCCAAGCATTCACAAAATATCTGTCTCCTCTGTTTATGCTCTTCAGTAACACAGAAGGATCGGGATGATTAGATTTGACTTTCTAGGTCTCCAACCACCCCACTCCAGTACTTTTGCCTGGAGAATCCCATGGACGGAGAAGCCTGGTGGGCTGCAATCCATGCGGTCGCTAGAGTCGGACACGACTGAGCAACTTTCCTTTCACTTTTCACTTTCATGCATTGGAGAAGGAAATGGCAACCCACTTCAGTGTTCTTGCCTGGAGAATCCCAGGGACGGGGAGCCTGGTGGGCTGCTGTCTATGGGGTCGCACAGAGCTGGACACTACTGCAGCGACTTAGCAGCAGCAGCAGCAGCAGCAGGTCTCCAACCAGTCTCCAGATGGAATGGCACAATGTGTAATTTTCTCTACTGATAGAAATCATGTAACCTCACATACTTAGAAGTCAAGGCAGCCACTGTCACCTTTGTCTTTGCATATTTTTTCATTCTGCTGCTCACATATAATTCCATGTAGCCATTACAGCTGATGCTATATTGTGAAGTGAAAAAAACAAGCTATTGAATTGTATCCCAATATGGTATCCAAAATACACAAAGATGCATAGAAAAAAGATCTGCTGATGTGCACCATAAAGTTAACAGTGAATGGTTATTGTAGATATTTGTTTTCTTTTATATTTATATTGTATTATATTTATATATTTTCTGTATCATAAAGGTATCTGTAGTGAACATGTTTTAGTATTATAAATGGAAAAAGAAAGATTATTTTTCAAGACAGTTCTATTGCCTAAATTAAGCAAAACCAGGAAAGCAGATATTTTACCAAATTCTGTCTTCCTAGAGTCTATTTTTCTGTGGTTCAGATTTGCTGAACTCTTTCCTCTGGGTTCAGAAGCAGGAATAATCCTGCTGTCCCAAAGAATGGGGACAGTAGGGGGAACTTGGGGGAGCCAGGCTAGCTTTTGAACCCTGGATTTCATTATTTAAGCATGTGTCCTGAGATGGCCCACCCTGCAGTACACTTGATCTTCTTTATTTGCCTGTTCCTCTTATTTCAGATCCCGCATAGTCAATTTCTTTCTTTCTTTCTTTGGTCTGAAGTTTTGTGAGAAGATTTTATTTTGTTTTGGTGAGTTTTTTTTTAAAATTATTTACTTTTTAATTGAAGGTTAATTGCTTTATAGAATTTTGTTTTCTGTCAAACCTCAACATGAATCGGTCATAGGTGTACATATGTCTCTCTCCCTTTTGAACCTCCCTCTCATCTCCCTCCCCCTCCCACACCTCTAGGTTGATATAGAGCCCCTGTTTGAGTTCCCTGAGACATGCAGCAAATTCCCATCAGCTATCTATTTTACATATGGTAATTTAAGTTTCCATGTTACTCTCTCCATACATCTCACCCTCTCCTTTCCTCTTCCCGTGTCCCTAAGTCTCTTCTCTATGTCTGTTTCTCCATTGCTGCCCTGCAAATAAATTCTTCAGTACCATCTTTCTAGATTCCATATATATGTGTTAATATATTATATTTAGCTTTCTCTTTCTGACTTACTTCACTCTGTATAATAGGCTTTAGGTTCATCCACCTCATTAGAACTGACTCAAATGTGTCCCTTTTATGGCTGAGTAATATTCCATTGTGTATATGGAACCACAACTTTTTTATCCCTTCATCTGTCGATGGACATCTAGGTTGCTTCCATGTTCTAGCTATTGTAAATAGTGCTGCAATGAACCTTGGGGTACATGGTCTATTCTTTACTATGACCATTTTTTAAATTTTTTGGCTGAATGGCATATGGGGCCTTAGATTCCTGAGCAGCTATTGAACCTGATGCCCCTGCACGGGAACTGTGAAGTCAACAACTGGACCACCAGGGGAGTCCCCCCATGGGGTCTGTTCTTAATGTCAGATTTACAGAAGATGGAGGGTAATCTAGTTTGTCCACAAGGATCTATTAGGGCTTCAGTTCAGTTCAGTCACTCAGTCATGTCTGACTCTTTGTGACCCCACGGACTGCAGCATGCCAGGCCTCCCTGTCCATCACCAGTTCCCCTAATTTACCCAAATTCATGTCCATTGAGTCAGTGATGCCATCCAACCATCTCACTTTCTGTTGTCCCCTTCTCCTCCTGCCCCCAATCTTTCCCAGCATCATGGTCTTTTCAAATGAGTCAGCTCTTCGCATCAGGTGGCCAAAGTACTGGAGTTTCAGCTTCAACATCAGTCCTTCCAGTGAACACCCAGGACTGATCTCCTTTAGGATAGACTGCTTGGATCTTCTTGCAGTCCTAGGGACTCTCAAGAGTCTTCTCCAACACCACAGTTCAAAAGCATCAATTCTTTGGTGCTCAGCTTTCTTTTTAGTCCAACTCTCACATCCATACATGACTACTGGAAAAACCATAGCCTTGACTAGACAGACTTTTATTGGCAAAGTAATGTCTCTGCTTTTTAATATGCTGTCTAGGTTGATCATAACTTTCCTTCCATAGAGCAAGCATCTTTTAATTTCATGGCTGAAATCACATTCTGCAGTGATTTTGGAGCCCCCCAAAATAAAGTCTGACACTGTTTCCACTGTTTCTCCTTCTATTTGCCATGAAGTGATGGGACCAGATGCCATGATCTTCGTTTTCTGAATGTTGAGCTTTAAGCCAGCTTTTTCACTCTCCTCTTTCACTTTCATCAAGAGGCTCTTTAGTTCTTCTTTCACTTTCTGCCATAAGGGTGGTGTCATCTGCACATCTGAGGTTATCGATATTGCCCCCAGCAATCTTGATTCCAGCTTGTGCTTCATCCAGTCCAGTGTTTCTCATGATGTACTCTGCATAGAAGTTAAATAAGCAGGGTGACAATATACAGCCTTGACGGACTCCTTTTCCTATTTGGAACCAGTCTGTTGTTTCATGTCCAGTTCTAACTGTTGCTTCCTGACCTGCATACAGATTTCTCAAGAGG
>SJYW01050951.1:12962-25655 GCA_006410735.1 Raphicerus campestris | reverse complement strand
GCTTCCTGACCTGCATACAGATTTCTCAAGAGGGAGGTCAGGTGGTCTGGTATTCCCATCTCTTGAAGAATTTTCCACAGTTTATTGTGATCCACATAGTCAAAGGCTTTAGCATAGTCAATAAAGCAGAAACAGATGTTTTTCTGGAATTCTCTTGCTTTTTCAGTTATCCAGTGGATGTTGGCAATTTGATCTCTGGTTCCTCTGCCTTTTCTAAATCCAGCTTGAACATCTGGAAGTTCACAGTTCACGTAATGCTGAATCCTGGCTTGGAGAATTTTGAGCATTACTTTACTAGTGTGTGAGATGAGTGCAATTGTGCAGTAGTTTGAGCTTTCTTTGGCATTGCCTTTCTTTGGGATTGGAATGAAAACTGACCTTTTCCAGTCCTGTGGCCACTGCTGAGTTTTCCAAATTTTCTGGCATATTGAGTGTAGCCCTTTCACAGCATCCTCTTTTAGGAATTCTATCACCTCCACTAGCTTCCAAGGTGAAGGATAAAGTTTGGAGTATTCTGAGCTATTCTTAGATAGGATGCTCCTGGCAATTTTTATGTGAGCCTTCCTTTCCTCTTATGAAATTACAAACTGCTGGCTGGAGAGTTGAAAGTATTGTTTGTCACCTTAACAGAAAACAATCTTCCAAATCTATTCCTTCCATAGTTAAGAGTACGAATTTTGGAGCTAGATTATTTGGACTTAAGTCCCAACTCTATCACTTACTGTCTGAGTGACCTTGTTGTTGTCCAGTTGTGTCCAACTCTTTGTGTTCTAATGGACTGCAGCATGCCAGAGTTTCTTCTCCTTTACTGTCTCCCAGAGTTTGCCCAAACTCATGTCCATTGAATTGGTGATGCCATCCAACCATCTCATCCTCTATCATCCCCTTCTCCTCTGGTCCTTAACTGTTCTCAGTATCAGGGTCTTTTCCAGTGGTCAGATCTTCACATCAGGTGACCAAAGTTTTGGAGTTTCAGCTTCGGGAGCAGTCCTTCCAATGAATATTCAGGGTTGATTTCCTTTAGGATTGACTGGTTTGATCTCCTTGCTGTCCAAGGGACTCTCAAGAGTCTTCTCCAGCACCACAGTTTGAAAGCATCAGTTCTTCAGAGTTCAGCCTTCTTCATGGTCCAACTCTCACATGTGGACATTACTACTGGAGAAACCATATCTTTGACTATACGGACCTGTGTTGGCAAATTAATGTCTCTGCTTTTTAATATACTGTCTAGGTTTGTCATAACTTTTCTTCCAAGGAGCAAACATCTTTTAATTCATGGCTGTAGTCACCATCCACAGTGACTTTTGGAGCCCAAGAAGATAAAGTGTCACTGATTATTTGCCATGAAGTGATGGGACTGGCTGCCATGATCTTAATTTTTTGAAACTAATTTATTTGCCATGAAGGGATGGGACTGGATGCCATGATCTTAGTTTTTTGAATGCGAATATTAAGCCAGCTTTTTCACTTTCTGCTTTCACCTTCATCAAGAGACTCTTCAGTTCCTCTTTGCTTTCTGCCATTAGGAGTCTGAGGTTATTGATATTCCTCCTGGGAATCTTGATTCCAGTTTGTGCTTCATTTAGCCCAGCATTTCACAGGATGTACTGTGCATATAAGTTAAATAAGCAGGGTGAGAATATACAACCTCGATATACTCCTTTCCCAATTTTGAACCAGTCATTTGTTCCATGTCTGATTCTAACTGTTGCTTCTTGACCTGCATATAGGTTTTTCAGGAGGCAAGTAAACTGGTCTGGTATTCCCAACTCTAAGAATTTTCTACAGTTGGTTGTCATCCACACAGTCAAAGGCTTTAGCAAAGTCAATGAAGCAGAAGTATGACCTTGGGAAATTATTATTATTACTTTTTAAAATGGTATATTCTTCCCTGGACCCTCCTCATAGTGTCTGGTGAACCTCTGGATGCTCTGTCCCAACATAGCTCTGTTGGACACTCTACCAAAGATCCAGAGACTGGAGGCAGAAGAAATGGCGGCTGCGAACCTACCGCTTCTTGCCTCATGACCTTGCTCCTCTCGACCTTGGGAAATTATTAACCTCTCTTGCCTCAATTTCTTCATCTGTAAAATGAGTGTGGAATGCTTTCTATATCCTAGAGTGGCTAGAAAGATCAAATGAGTTAGTACTCATCAATAGCGCCTAACAGGGCATAAACACCATATAAATATAATTTTGATAAATAAAGAACTATGAGTAGTGATTCCCATGTGGCGCAGTTGGTAAAGAATCTGCCTGCCAGTGTAGAAGATACAAGAGACACGGGTTCGATCTCTGGGTCGGGAAGATCTCCTGGAGGAGGGCATGGCATCCCACTCCATACTCTTGTCTGGAGAATCCCACGCACAGAGGAGCCTGGTGGGCTACAGTCCATGGAGTTGCAAAGAGTCGGACATGACTGAGCACAGACCCACAGTCCTAACTCAGTGAGGTCAGAAGGCTGGTCCTCTGCCTACTTCTCTTCTCAGGAGTCTCTGGACACTGGTAAACCGAATGAAATGCTGTATCCATGTACTATATCAAATTCCCAGTGATAGGAGATTCCCCAGTTTCAGGAACTGTTACAGCCCAGAGGCCCTCAGAGTTGCAGTTTGGCCCCTTTATTTTGTACGTGGGGAAATGGAGACCCAGGGGCTGTCAGTCANTGTATCCATGTACTATATCAAGTTCCCAGTGATAGGAGATTCCCCAGTTTCAGGAGCTGTTACAGCCCAGAGGCCCTCAGAGTTGCAGTTCGGCCCCTTTATTTTGTACGTGGGGAAACGGAGACCCAGGGGCTGTCAGTCATTTGCCCAGCTCCACACACCTAGTTGATGGCATGGCCACCCCCAGGGCATCCACTCCAAATGTATTTTTATATTAAGTTCAAATTACTTCCCCCCCTCCATAAGTACTTAATGTAGTCAAACAAGCATGTAGTTTGGTGAGAATTCATGAATAAGTCTCTTTCTGAATAAGTAGATTTCATTAATTAGCATGCTTTCTTATTACAAATTATCTAATCATTATCCTTATTGGAAACATTCAATGCCAAACAGAAACTGCAGCTCGGAGAATGTCAATATGTTGTTAGGGAATTTAATCTTTGGCTAGGGCCTTTCTTCTCCCTTTAGTCTTCTCACTTCCCTCTTTCCATTCCTGTGGAATCTGCCAAATAGCACCCCTACTTTTAATAGTGCTAAGTTAAAAGTAATCCACTGCCTTAACACATCTGGCTGTCTGTTTCATTATCTTTGAATATTATCTTTTTTTCTTGTCCATATGTACATAGTTTTCATAGTTATAGATGTAGTACTCATAAAACTTTGAAGTGAGCTCTTCTCATCTAATATTATTAATAAATATTTTATATATGCACACATTTCCCATAAATATCTACTCTTTTATGCCACTTTATTTTTTAACTGAAAGATAATTACTTTACAGAATTTTGTTGTTTTCTGTCAAGCATCAACAAAAATCAGCCATTGATACATCCATGTTCCCTCCCTCCCATCTCCCTTCCCATCCCAACCCTCTAGGTTGATACAGAGCCCCTGTTTGAGTTCCCTGAGTCAAACAGCACATTCCCATTGGCTATTTTACATATGGTATTGTAAGTTTCCATGTTACTCTTTCCCACAAATATCTACTCAATACATTATGATACCTAATATATTATGATCAAACTAATCATAAAGTTAAAAAATAATTTCCCTATAATTGATATTTGAATTATTTCCATTTTACATTTTAATGTATTGAATGTGGTACCTTCTGGCAGAAGACGTGTGTGAGCACTGCCTTCCAGAGAGAGAGAGAGAGAGAGAGAGATTTTTAAAAGGTAGAATGGGATAAATGTCGTAAGATTACTTCAGATAAGGTCNTCATTGATATTTGAATTATTTCCATTTTAATGTATTGAATGTGGTACTTTTATACTTTTTTTTCTGTTGATTTATTGCCAAAGGACATAGTCTCAGGATTCCAGTTATATGATCAAACATATAAATATTATTATAGCCAAACAGTTACATTGCTGGATACTTTTTCTGGTGATAATGCCACCAGCAGTGTATGAGTGTACCATTTTCACCATACTCTCATCAACAGGGAGTAGCTAACAGCTTGTACTCACAAACACATGTGCTTGTGCCGGGAAAATGTTCACTGAAGTGATGACAAAGCATCACTGAGTGTTATATGGAGCGAACTTGATAGTTTCCCTGACTGGATAATTCCCTGTTTCATTTCATACTGAATTAGTAAAATCTATAAGCACCATAACTTTTAGATCCGTAACAACGCCGCGCATAGTGGGTATCCAATAACTTATTGATCGAATTTTGTGTCCTATAAGATGCTGACCTATAGTAGGTATGCTACCCGCACCTACAGTAGAAAAGAGCAAAGTGAAAGAGAGGCGAGGCGGGAAAAAGTGGAAGAAGCACTATCCGATTTCTCAGGAGGGAAAACAGGGAGCCTCCCGCCCAGATGCAGGGCTCGCCTTGTCCCTGGTGACCTGGGCATCAGCGAGTCTGTCGCGTCTGCTCCCTGGCACCTAGACNGTTCCCTGAGTCAAACAGCACATTCCCATTGGCTATTTTACATATGGTATTGTAAGTTTCCATGTTACTCTTTCCCACAAATATCTACTCAATACATTATGATACCTAATATATTATGATCAAACTAATCATAAAGTTAAAAAATAATTTCCCTATAATTGATATTTGAATTATTTCCATTTTACATTTTAATGTATTGAATGTGGTACCTTCTGGCAGAAGACGTGTGTGAGCACTGCCTTCCAGAGAGAGAGAGAGAGAGAGAGAGATTTTTAAAAGGTAGAATGGGATAAATGTCGTAAGATTACTTCAGATAAGGTCGCCTGGGAGGTTTCTTCGTGGCGTCGAGACTGGGTGGTGAGGAGCTGCAAGGATTGAGACGGTGGATCTGACGACGCCCCCAGCTTCTCAGGATCCTGGGCGCCCTCCAGATTTTTACTGCTCCAGTCACCGACAGGAGTGTCTTGGAGAGCGGAATGTGCCAGGGCCGTGCCAGAGGTTCAGAAACGTGCCTGGTGTATTCCCTTCTCAATTTAGAAAAATGGTTTTGATTCTTTTTTAGTGGGGTGAAACATATTGTTTGAAAAGTAAATATGCTTGAGCTGGTGAGGCAATCCAGGGGCCACCGGTGTGGTGCCCAGGTATGTGGAGGGAAGGCAGCTGGCGGGGGATTGCCCTGGGGTTGGAGACTGGCAGGAAGTTCTGCCAGAAGGTCTGAGATCTCCCAGATGCCGGTATCTGAAGTAATCTTAAGACGTTTATCCTATTCTGCCTTTTAAAAATGCCTCTCTCCTCTCAGGCTTCAGATTCCTTCAGACTGGTCCATGCCTGTGCCTTACTGATCACTGTGTGTTTCATTCACCACTGACTGTGCTGGACTGGTTGTTCAATGTTTTGCTTATTATCCCTGGGAGGAGGGACGCTAGGATTTCTTGTAATCTGTGGAGAATGCAGGTGTGATCTGTGAGGTTAGGTGACCAGGGCTGTACTGCCAACCCTAGAGGCTTGTGTCACAAAAGAATCTGGGTTGTTGATTCTAAGTGTATGAGAACCGAATCAGGTATATCTTCTCTTTAGTTGCTGTTGTCTTCTCTGCCTGTTCCTCCTCCGTGCCAACTCAAGCCTCCTCAGCTGTTTCCTTTTCTTTAATTGCAGAGCTCTGTTAACCTATGTACATTATATTTGATNCTTCTCTTTAGTTGCTGTTGTCTTCTCTGCCTGTTCCTCCTCCGTGCCAACTCAAGCCTCCTCAGCTGTTTCCTTTTCTTTAATTGCAGAGCTCTGTTAACCTATGTACATTATATTTGATTTTTTCCTCATTCTCCCTGGATTTACCAGGCAGGGGTTTCATTATAGATTTAAAGGGGTGTCATCTGAAGTGATGTGTTGGAGGAAGAAGCTCAAAGCCCTGGAACTTATAAATGTTTCTAAATGCATAGTTCATTTCAGTGTCTCAGAATACTAGAATTGCTGTATCATGATGACACAGTATGGGCAGACCCTTTTNAGCAATCATTTCACCTCTTTGGAGGCAATGTGATTACATTTGGAGTCATAAGGACCGAGCTCAAATCTCTGTGAAATATTCCCGGAAGTGTAATTTTGATTAAGCTGCATAAACTTTGTGAGCTTCAATTTTCCACATGTAAATGGGGAGCATATCCCTTCCATATGTAAAATGGGAATATTGAATAAATTAAGTACCACCATATCTTCTAGAAGCAGCCAGCACAGTGCCCAGGCTATACAGTAAGTCCTTGCTGTTTATCTGTTTTATATATTTTACTGTGTGGTGTTAATCCTGAATTCCTGGTTTATCCCTCCCCACTTTTCCTCTTTGGTAACAAACATAGTTTGTTTTCTATGTCTGTGTTTCCCTTTCTGTTTTGGACATTTGTTCATTTGTATTTTTTCTTAGACTCTGCATGTAGATGATATCATATGATATCTGTCTTTTTCTGAGCTCACTTACTATGATAAATGCTAGGTCCATCCATGTAGCTGCAAATGACATTATTATTTCATTCTTTTTTATGACTGAGTAGTATCCCACTGGATATTTGTATCACATCTTCATTATCCATTCCTCTGCAGATGGACATTCATGTCGCTTCCATGTCTTGGCTATGGTAAATTATGCTACAGTGAACATTGGAATGTTTAATAGTCCTTGCTACATTGTTATAAAATTATTATTTTTTGTGTCTCCCACTCTAGGCTGTGAGCCGTGTCCCTGGCATTTGGTAGGTCCCAGTGAATGATTACTAATTTGAAATTTAACTAGTAGGAGTCTGGCGTTGTTCTGCTTTTCCTGATTTAATTTTTAAAGATTTTGTATAATTTGACTGCTTATGGTAAACCTGACTTCACAGAGATGTTTTAATGACATGCAAGTATATGTGATTAATATCCTCTGATTTTGCTATTTTGTGGGTAAATTATCATTTGAGAAATTAGGTGCTCTTTTATTCTAAGACACAGGGAGGACTCAGAAGTCATCAGTTTGTATTGTATGACTATTCAGGTCTAGCCTTGAGCTTTGGAGCATCAGAAAGAACTATGAGAAAAACTCAGGTCTTCCCAAAGAATTTAGTCTTGTCTGGAAGATAGATAATATGAGCACAGTGATGAACTGTGGGTATGGAGAAATATCACATGAGCATAATAGGTGTTCAATAAAGACTAGCAGGTTATGTATTTCTAATTCTGAAATGACTACAATCCTTTTGGTGATAAGAGTCTTCTGTTTCATGCAAAGAGAAAATGAGGTTTTACTGGTTTTGAGGCTCATGGAAAAACTTCAGAAAAATTTCAGAGAATTACTTTAGCATCTCAGAGTCATCCATCATGGAACAGTCTCTCTTACTTCTTTGAAGGAGACTGCTTGTGAAATTTTTATAGACTCTCATTTCTAAAGTGTTCAAAGTACTGAACTGCACATACCAAGGCCATGATTTTATTATATATTTTAAATGTGTATTTGTCTCGAAAACAAGTCAGTGACCAATATTTTGTACAATTTCATGTTTAGGACCAGGAGCAAATTTCCTTATAGGACTTCACTAATATCTGGGGTTAAGCCATAAGGCCAAGTTCTGACTGGTGTTTAGTGAGAGGCTGAGAAAGTAGGTCCTAGGTTGCAGTGTTACAGAGGCTGGAAGGAGAAGGGTATTCAGAGACTGAAGAAGTAAGCTGGATGGGTAACTTTGGCACTTGGGACACTGCAGACAAAAGCATTCATTTATGTTTGTGTTCCACATTTATTAAGTGTTTTAAGTTTTTTTTTTATTTTTATTTTTTAATGTTAGGTAGGACCTATACACTAGGCAGTAGGGATACAGAAAACTAGAAAAAGAAAAAAAGAAAACTGTTCTCTCTCTCCTCACAGTATTTGCAGCCTAGTGGGGGAGACAGAGATAGAAATACAAGGTTGAGAAGCTTTGGACAACCATAGAGTAACTTGAAAACCTGATGTTGGAAAGTGTTCGTTGTTCAGTCACTCAGTCGTGTCCAATTCTTTGCGATCCCATGTACTGCAACATGCCAGGCTTCCCTGTCCTTCAACTCCTGGAGTTTGCTCAGACTCATGCTCATTGAGTCAGTGATGCCATTCAACCATCTCACCCTCTGTTGTCCCCTTCTCCTGCCTTCAATCTTTCTCAGTATCAGGGTCTTTTCCAATGAGTTGGCTCTGTATCTGGTGGCCAAAGTATTGGAGCTTCAGCTTCAGCATCAGTCCTTCCAATGAATATTCAGGGTTGGGAATTATTGCCTCAAGGTTATTTTCTCTTTGAGAAAAAGATGCCAGACAGGAGCTTTAGAACTGCTCCTCTGAACAACTTAAGGGGAGGCCTGAGGAAGCCAGTCAGCAGCCTTGTCCCCAAGAGCAAATCCTGGGTTTCTCAGGTTTGTTACTTCCATCCCAACCTCTCCCCCCCACCAGGAGGAGCACTGTANTAGAACTGCTCCTCTGAACAACTTAAGGGGAGGCCTGAGGAAGCCAGTCAGCAGCCTTGTCCCCAAGAGCAAATCCTGGGTTTCTCAGGTTTGTTACTTCCATCCCAACCTCTCCCCCCACCAGGAGGAGCATTGTAAAGTGGGGGGCAGGGTGTTAGGTCCCAGGACCTTTATCAGGTTCCGTTTCCATAGGTGGGGGCTTTTCCAATGGCTCAGTGGGTAAAAAATCCGTTTGCAGGAGACATAGGAAAGTTCAGTCCCTGGGTTGGGCAGATCCCTTAGAGGAGTAAATGACCACCCACTCCAGTATTTCTGCGTGGGGAATCCCGTGGGCAGAGGAGCCTGCTGGGCTACAGTCCATGGGGTCACAAAGACTCGGAGACGACTGAGCGCGTCACGTCACAGGCAGAGGTCTCCTTTACTTGCACAGAGGCCGAACTGTCCTGCTCTCTGGGACAGAGCCTCCTGGTCCTTCTCCCTCAGGATAACCTCCAGCAGCTTCTCTGTCCTCTCTGTATGGCTGGGCATGGTGCTCGGATGGGGCTGGAGATGTTCCTGGGTTAGAAGAGTCTAGCAGGTGACTTGACCAGCTCTACCCTAGCCCCTTCAGAGAAATCCCCTCTCTCTTCTTTTCTCAGGAAAGCATTTCCCTGAGTTTTATCACCAGTGTGATAGAACCTAGTAACTGAGACAAGGGAAAGAGGCCTAGCAGCTATGAAGCCCGCTGGTACCTTCTGCCTGTAATGTTCCAGCTATATGCCACTCAGCCTAGTTTACCAGGAGCCCATGCTGAGCTTCCAGCCAAAGCCACAGGAGAAGGCACCTGGGGCTTTAGGAACGCTGAGTTCCAAACAAAAGCCGAGCTATCATACCTCAAAAGTTAGGATCAAAGTGTGAGAGAGAGGGTGGGAAAACATCTCCTCCGCTGACTGTAACTTGAACAATTTAGGGATGGTTACCAGGACTGCTACCCTAAAAAGCCATAGCTCAGTAAAACAGTGGTCAAAAGGACCTGTTTTGGAATAGACAGCTCACAATTGCACCTTGAGTCCATTTGTAACAGCTCTAGATAAGCAGTTTCAGGGCTACCGTAAGCCTCCTGTGCTCAGACCCAGGAGTGTGTCTTTTCTGCCCACACCACACAACTTCCTCCCATGGCCGAGACTCGCGTGGGATGTGTCCTCCTTTGGGACACCCTCAGCTCCTTTGCTCCAAGTTTTGCAGGCTGGCTTCTCAACAGCTCTAGAAGAAGTGAAATTGAAAGTTGTTCAGTCGTGTCTGATGCTTTGCGACCCCACGGACTGTAGCTTGCCAGGCTCCTCTGTCCAGAATACTGGAGTGGGTAGCCTTTTCTTTCTCCAGCGGATCTTCCCAACCCAGGGATTGAACCCTGGTCTCCCTCGTCGCAGGCGGATTCTTGACGGTCTGAGCCACCAGGGAAGCCCTCCACAGCTCTCCTGTTATCTAAATCCCACACCTCTAACCGGTTTAGTGCCCTCTCTTGAGGCAGCAGTGCAGAGGCACCTTCTCATAAGAGCGTATCCTGTTCTTGATGTGCTTGCATCTGTCTGGCTCTGTGGATCTGAAGCCTGGCTTCACGTGAGAACCACCTGTGTTTCTAATGTCAAACACTGCCGGCTGAGCCCCATCCCAGACAAGCGGGATCAGCCTCCCAGGCTGGGGGCAGAACTGCTGGTCTCAGCCTCCCTCCTGCCCATCTGATTATAAACTGTGGAGGCATAGGCATCGGCAGAGATATGATGGTGTCTTCCACTTGTTTCAGTTTTAAACTTTTAATTTTGTACTGGGGTATACCCAGTGAACAAACAATGCTGTGGTCATCTCAGCTGAACAGCAAAGGGCCTCAGCCATCCATATATATGTATGCGTTCTGCCCCCAGTTCCCCTCCCTTCCAGGCTGCCATGTAACACTGAGCAGAGTCCCCTGTGCTACACGGTACATCCTACCGAGCTCTCTACTGTAAATATAACAGTGTGTATGTGTCCCTCTCAAACTCCCTAAGTATTCCTTCCCCTCCACCTCCCCGTCTGGCACCTGCAAGCTTGTTCTCGAAGCCTGTGCATCTCTTTCTGTTTTGTACATTAGTTCGTTTGAATCATATGTCGTACTTCTCCTCTGTCTAGCTAACGTCACTCAGTATGACACTTTCTTGACTCTTCCCCATCAACGTCGCTGAGTGCGTGTGATGGACTCTGGCTTCTGTGAAAGCTCTGTGGGCCTGGCTGACCCTTCCGAGGCCTTCTCAGCTCTCGGCCTGACATCTGAGGGGCGCTGTGGAGAGAGCTGGGTGCATTTCCCGTCTCTGCCGAGATGGGACAGCATGCCCAGACCTTGCCCTGTGCGCTGCTGCAGGCCGGTTGAGGGAGATAAAAAGGATAAACTGGTGAAAGAGGGGCCTAGGTGCTGCCAGGCCCAGCTGGCATTTGAGTCTGATGGTAAGAGATTTAAGCTGGGTCTGGAGAAAGAAGCCCATGCAGCAAGTCTCTGTTGACTGAGAACAAACAATGACTATTTCCCCCTGAGGTAGGAAACAAGTTCATTAAAGCTCTGTTGGATTAGCTAGGCTGTCTGCTGCTCAGAGAACTCAGCCAGACCCTGGAAATCTAGCCAAGGGTGCTGGGCCAGCTTTCTAATCTGTGATTTCAGAGCAGCCATTTAGATATGCTTTTACTGTGATCCTGCTGTGGATGAGGATTGTGCTTTTGAGAGAGAAGCATCATCTTAATCATGAGTGGAGTTCTGAAAAAGACACTGAAGTTGAAGACGTGGATTTGAGCTTGACTTTGTTTGGGGTCTAGTGACTTGCCTCTTGGAGGCTCAGTTTCCTCATCTATAAGTTGGGTTGTGATATACCCTCTACGAGGACTTCCCTGGTGTCTTAGACTGTGAAGAATCTGCCTTCAGTGCAGGAGACCTGGGTTCCATCCCTGGATTGGGAAGATACCTAGAGAAGGAAATGGCAAACCACTCCAGTATTCTTGCCTGGAGAATCCCATGGACAGAGGAGCTTGGTGGGCTAGAGTCCATGGGGTCGCAAAGAGTTGGACACAACTGAGTGGCTAACATAGATACACCCTCTGAGTGAGGTGGTAATAAATAAATGCCTCCTCCAGAAGGTGGCAGCACACACGGGAAGTCACTACCACCAGCTATTTTCCTGTAACTGGAGTCCCTCAAGGAAAGTCTGCAAGAAGCCAGGACATTCCCCTGACTAGAATCCCTCACTTCTTGCCCAGATGCTGGTGGTCCAGCCAGGGCTCTGGTGGCATAAAATATAGAACGTGGCTGTCTGAAATCTCTTCATCTAGTAGGCTCTTGTTCTTTCAGCTGTCCCTGACCTCCCCACATCCCCACCCCTTGCCTCCTTCTCCCTCACCCTCTGGCATGGAGACCTGTACACGAGCCTAGAGAATAAAATTGGAGATACTTGGGGGACTTCTTTGGTGGTTCAGTGGTTGGGAACCCACCTTTCAAAGCAGGGGATGCAGGCTCAATTCTTGGTTGAGTAACTAAGATCCCATATGCTGAGGGGCAACTGAGCCCATGCACTGTTGAGCCTGCACACTAAGACCTGTTGTAGCCAAATAAATAGAATATTAATTTTAAAAACCATTAAAAACATTGGAGATTCTTTACACTGTTTTTATGCAACCTAGTTCTCACTTGAGAGAGGAGCGTAAAAGGTGCTCCTCTTTTTTGCTTGAATGTTTAGAGTTTAACCAGTTGGTGGTGATAGACTGTCTGGAATCACTAATAATAGGTACCACCGAAATAAATTATAGATAAAGGTTGGACCACAAATTTTAAGCATGGAAGCTCCCAAGACAAGTGTAAGAGAAACAAAGAGAGCAAGATGGATCCCCGCCTCAGCCTGCCACCCTCAGTGGGAGGCTGTATTTGCTCACAAGATCTTTGGGGCTGACTCTGAAATTCTAAGTGTGAATAGGTGCCTTAGAGCAATGTCTTCCTGGGCAAGTGCTGACTAGGATTTTTGCCAGCTCCAAGGAAACAAACATCTCAGTGTCATGAGTCAAGTCAAAGTTCCCTCTGGGGTTACCCTTGGGCTTTTCAACAGGAAGCCAGTGGCTGTCAGTTTTGTGCATATTTGAACACAAAGTCCCACTAGGCCTCACCCTAGACCAGTTC
>SJYW01050951.1:0-11163 GCA_006410735.1 Raphicerus campestris | reverse complement strand
GAGATAAAAAGGATAAACTGGTGAAAGAGGGGCCTAGGTGCTGCCAGGCCCAGCTGGCATTTGAGTCTGATGGTAAGAGATTTAAGCTGGGTCTGGAGAAAGAAGCCCATGCAGCAAGTCTCTGTTGACTGAGAACAAACAATGACTATTTCCCCCTGAGGTAGGAAACAAGTTCATTAAAGCTCTGTTGGATTAGCTAGGCTGTCTGCTGCTCAGAGAACTCAGCCAGACCCTGGAAATCTAGCCAAGGGTGCTGGGCCAGCTTTCTAATCTGTGATTTCAGAGCAGCCATTTAGATATGCTTTTACTGTGATCCTGCTGTGGATGAGGATTGTGCTTTTGAGAGAGAAGCATCATCTTAATCATGAGTGGAGTTCTGAAAAAGACACTGAAGTTGAAGACGTGGATTTGAGCTTGACTT
This sequence comes from Raphicerus campestris, assembly GCA_006410735.1. NCBI lineage: Eukaryota > Metazoa > Chordata > Mammalia > Artiodactyla > Bovidae > Raphicerus > Raphicerus campestris. Next base: position 10,742 of record SJYW01050951.1, on the reverse strand, counting down.
TGTTTGGGGTCTAGTGACTTGCCTCTTGGAGGCTCAGTTTCCTCATCTATAAGTTGGGTTGTGATATACCCTCTACGAGGACTTCCCTGGTGTCTTAGACTGTGAAGAATCTGCCTTCAGTGCAGGAGACCTGGGTTCCATCCCTGGATTGGGAAGATACCTAGAGAAGGAAATGGCAAACCACTCCAATATTCTTGCCTGGAGAATCCCATGGACAGAGGAGCTTGGTGGGCTAGAGTCCATGGGGTCGCAAAGAGTTGGACACAACTGAGTGGCTAACATAGATACACCCTCTGAGTGAGGTGGTAATAAATAAATGCCTCCTCCAGAAGGTGGCAGCACACACGGGAAGTCACTACCACCAGCTATTTTCCTGTAACTGGAGTCCCTCAAGGAAAGTCTGCAAGAAGCCAGGACATTCCCCTGACTAGAATCCCTCACTTCTTGCCCAGATGCTGGTGGTCCAGCCAGGGCTCTGGTGGCATAAAATATAGAACGTGGCTGTCTGAAATCTCTTCATCTAGTAGGCTCTTGTTCTTTCAGCTGTCCCTGACCTCCCCACATCCCCACCCCTTGCCTCCTTCTCCCTCACCCTCTGGCATGGAGACCTGTACACGAGCCTAGAGAATAAAATTGGAGATACTTGGGGGACTTCCTTGGTGGTTCAGTGGTTGGGAACCCGCCTTTCAAAGCAGGGGATGCAGGCTCAATTCTTGGTTGAGTAACTAAGATCCCATATGCTGAGGGGCAACTGAGCCCATGCACTGTTGAGCCTGCACACTAAGACCTGTTGTAGCCAAATAAATAGAATATTAATTTTAAAAACCATTAAAAACATTGGAGATTCTTTACACTGTTTTTATGCAACCTAGTTCTCACTTGAGAGAGGAGCGTAAAAGGTGCTTTCTTTTTTGCTTGAATGTTTAGAGTTTAACCAGTTGGTGGTGATAGACTGTCTGGAATCACTAATAATAGGTACCACCGAAATAAATTATAGATAAAGGTTGGACCACAAATTTTAAGCATGGAAGCTCCCAAGACAAGTGTAAGAGAAACAAAGAGAGCAAGATGGATCCCCGCCTCAGCCTGCCACCCTCAGTGGGAGGCTGTATTTGCTCACAAGATCTTTGGGGCTGACTCTGAAATTCTAAGTGTGAATAGGTGCCTTAGAGCAATGTCTTCCTGGGCAAGTGCTGACTAGGATTTTTGCCAGCTCCAAGGAAACAAACATCTCAGTGTCATGAGTCAAGTCAAAGTTCCCTCTGGGGTTACCCTTGGGCTTTTCAACAGGAAGCCAGTGGCTGTCAGTTTTGTGCATATTTGAACACAAAGTCCCACTAGGCCTCACCCTAGACCAGTTCAGTCAGAACTTCTGAAGCTGGGAAATACTTTGCTATTTCCATAGCTTTCAGTCCTTCCAGTGAATATTCGGGGTTGCTTTCCTTTTTTAGGATTGACTGGTTTGATCTCCTTGCTATCCGAGGGACTCTAAAGAGTCTACTGCAGCACCACAGTTCAAAGGCATCAGTTCTTCGGTGCTCAGCCATTTTCATTGTCCAGCTCTCACATCCATACCTGACTCCCAGAAATACCATAGCTTTGACTATACAGACCATGGTAGGCAGAATAGTGTCTCTGCCTTTTAATATGCTGTCTAGGCTGGTCATGGCTTTTCTTCCACTGAGCAAGCGTCTTTCAATTTCATGGCTGCAGTCACTGTCCATGGTGGTTTTGGAGCTCAAGAAAATGAAGGCTATCATTGTTTCCACTGCTTCCCCATCTATTGACCATGAAGTGATGGGACCAGTTGCCATAACCTTAGTGTTTTGAATGTTGAGTTTTAAGTTTTCACTCTTCCTCTTTCACCTTCATTAAGAGGCTCTTTAGCTCCTGTTTGCTTTCTGCCATGAGGGTGGTGTCATCTGCATATCTGAGCTTATTGATATTTCTCCCGGCAGTCTTTATTCCAGCTTGGGCTTCATCCAGTCAAGCGTTTCACATGATGTCCTATGATGATGGAAGCTGAGAAGTCCCAGAGCTGCCCTGGTGTCTGCAAGCTGGAGGCCCAGGGAAGCTGGTGGTGTGATTCCTCTCCAAACCTGGATGCCGGAGAACAAGAGGAGCCAACAGCATCAGTCCCAGTCTGGGTCTGAAGGCCTGCAGACTGATGTGTGACCAGAGGNAAGAGGATACAGGATGCTTGGGGCTGGTGCACAGAGAGATGATATGGGGTGGGCGGTGGGAGGGGGTTTCAGGATTGGGAGCTCATGTACACCTGTGATGGATTCATGTCAATGTATGGCAAAACCAATACAGTATTGTAAAGTAGAATAAAGTAAAAATAAAATTAAAAAAAATAATAAAATGGGTAAGAAGCAAGGACCTATAGTTTAGCACATGGGACTCTGCTCAGCGTTGTGTGGCAGCCTGGATGGGAAGGGAGAGGTTTGGGGGAGAGTGGATAAACGTATATGTTTGACTGTACCTTCGCTGTTGGCCTGAAACTGTCACAACATTGTTAATTGGCTATACCCCAATACAAAAGAAAAACTTCAAAAAAATGAATAAACTGTTTTTGACTTATGAGTGAGACTTCTTATCTGAGAAGCATGACATCAAGAAAATCTCCAAACTTCTTGTCTTTTTTTTTTTTTTTTTTTGGTTTTCTGTAGTCCCCAAAGGATCAGAATGTTTCAAGGAGGATTCTGACACTGGCTAAAATAATTAACAGTGTACATCAGTCTATTCACCTTCTGAAGATTTGTGTCAGAGTTCAGAGGAAGGAGCATCCCTGGAGACTGTGGTAATATCTGGAGGAGGTAACCTAATGATAAATGAAGGAAGGGTGGATGGGGAGGGTATAACCTGGATATGAGAATAGTTGGAGGGAAGGTGGCCCTGCTTAGAAATTTTATCTGCTGACTCTGTAGCAAGTGTTAGGCTGACAAGGAATTGTTAACCATCACATTGTCTTCACAAGGCCTTGTGTTTAGGACAGCTGGGTCCTGATGCTTCTGAGGTTATAGAAAAGGAAGAGAAAGGGTTCTGCCACGTATTAGATGCTGACATCTCTTACCTCCTTTCCAAGATTTCTATACCAGTTCTGACACTTACCAGGTCTGTGACCCTTGGTAACTCTCAGCGTGCTGCGTGCATGCTCAGTCGCTGCAGTCGTGCCTGACTCTCTTTAACTCCACGGACTAATATAGCCCACCAGGTTCCTCTGTCCCTGGGATTCTCCAGGTAACAATACTGGAATGGGTTATCATGCCCTCCTTCAGGGGATCTTCTCCACCCAGGGATCAAACGTTCATCTCCTGCATTACAGGTGGATTCTTAACCACTGAGCTACTAGGGAAGCCCTTTTATACCACAGTTTTGTCTATAAAATGGGAGTTATGCTGGCTTTTCAAGGTGATGGAGACTAAATGGGTTAGCTCTTATGGAAAGTGCATGTTTAGAAAAAATACTGGCACAGAGTAAGTGATCAAAGAAAATATAAACTCATTAATTTCACTTCATTGAATCCTCTCTTAATCCAAAGAGATAGAAGCGATTACCTCTTTTAAGGCATGATTTCACAAAGATAAAATCGTGAATCTCTGCAAATATGAAAGGAATATACATCAAAGATCTTATTTAGCTCATTAATTAATGAAAGGGTCATCAAGATATTAAAATTATTAGTTCAGATGGCTTTTGAGAAGCCAAGTATTCTGTAGACAATGCTAGGATAAGATGCAAAATTGAGTACTGTCCACCAGAGCCAAAACTCATAATCTTTGTGGTTACATCTTACGCTGGACAGAAATTATCTGCTTCCCATAGGGGAGGGAAAAGTTTTTCTTGACATTCTTCTAAGACACTCTAGTCCCTGGCTGGTTCTGAAAAATTAAACTGACAAAGACAATTTGCAGGGGAAAAGCATACACATTTAACTAAATTTTTATGTGCACAGGGGATTCCTCACAAGAGGATGCAGACCCAAAAAAGTGACCAGAACAGGAAGCTTTTATTTAAGTTTATTTATTTTTAATTGGAGGATAATTGGTTCACAATAGTGTGTTGGTTTCCGCCATACGTCANACTGCAGTCGTGCCTGACTCTCTTTAACTCCACGGACTAATATAGCCCACCAGGTTCCTCTGTCCCTGGGATTCTCCAGGTAACAATACTGGAATGGGTTATCATGCCCTCCTTCAGGGGATCTTCTCCACCCAGGGATCAAACGTTCATCTCCTGCATTACAGGTGGATTCTTAACCACTGAGCTACTAGGGAAGCCCTTTTATACCACAGTTTTGTCTATAAAATGGGAGTTATGCTGGCTTTTCAAGGTGATGGAGACTAAATGGGTTAGCTCTTATGGAAAGTGCATGTTTAGAAAAAATACTGGCACAGAGTAAGTGATCAAAGAAAATATAAACTCATTAATTTCACTTCATTGAATCCTCTCTTAATCCAAAGAGATAGAAGCGATTACCTCTTTTAAGGCATGATTTCACAAAGATAAAATTGTGAATCTCTGCAAATATGAAAGGAATATACATCAAAGATCTTATTTAGCTCATTAATTAATGAAAGGGTCATCAAGATATTAAAATTATTAGTTCAGATGGCTTTTGAGAAGCCAAGTATTCTGTAGACAATGCTAGGATAAGATGCAAAATTGAGTACTGTCCACCAGAGCCAAAACTCATAATCTTTGTGGTTACATCTTACGCTGGACAGAAATTATCTGCTTCCCATAGGGGAGGGAAAAGTTTTTCTTGACATTCTTCTAAGACACTCTAGTCCCTGGCTGGTTCTGAAAAATTAAACTGACAAAGACAATTTGCAGGGGAAAAGCATACACATTTAACTAAATTTTTATGTGCACAGGGGATTCCTCACAAGAGGATGCAGACCCAAAAAAGTGACCAGAACAGGAAGCTTTTATTTAAGTTTATTTATTTTTAATTGGAGGATAATTGGTTCACAATAGTGTGTTGGTTTCCGCCATACGTCAACATGAATTAGCCATCAGAATACACATGTCCCCTTCCTCTTGAACCCATCTCCCATCCCATCCCACCCCTCTAGGTTGTCACAGAGCCCCGGCTTGAGCTCCTTGCATCATACAGTAAATTCCCACTGGCTATTTTACACATTGGTAATGTAAACGTTTCCCTGCTACTCTCTCAATTGGTCCCACCCTCTCCTTCCCCCACTGTGTCCACAAGTCTGCAGAACAGGAAGTTTTTATATACATTTTAGACAAAGAAACAATAAATCTGTGAAGAATTGACAAGGCAGTGGAATGTGGGCAAGAGCCAGTAATGGTGGAGAAGTAACCGGGGAGGTAAGAGTGGGTTCACCAATGTTTGTACAGATTTCTCGCCCCTAACTTTGCCTCTAGTGATAAGAATGGCTTCCTTCCTCCTGGTTCAGGGAGGTACCTTCACATGGGAGTTTTATGACCTGTTTAAGTGAGGAAAGGGAAGGTCAGAGTGAACTTCCTGTTTCTGCTGTTTTCTCAGACTCATTCAACTTGGGATATTCATTATGCTAAGGTGCCGTATTTTGGGGCAGTGTATGCTGAACCCCATCAGTTCTTACTGGACAAAAGTTTTCTGGCTAAAGTCTGCTCCTTCAGAGTAGAAAAATACCCTCAACAAGGATAAGGCCAACACAGAACTGCGCTGGAGGTACACCCATGATCCCCTTTGCCTATTTAGAAATTTTGGGTAAATTTTCTAATAACTCCAAGCCATGAATAGGGAAATCATATCTCAAAGAGGCTAAATAACTTATGTACAGTTATACAGCTAGAAATGGCAGAGCAAGAATTCAAATATACATTGTCCATGTTCTTTTCATTACATCTGTTAGTTACCTCCCCTCAAACACCATTCTTTCTTGAAGGAGATGGCTAGAGTGCTCTGTATAAGGAATTCCTGGTCTTCTCTGAAGTGAGTGGGAGCAGGGATGTGTTAAAACACGAACAAAAGTTCAAAATTCCCAGTACACACACAGAGGACAATTTGTCCACCATTAGCAAAAGAATATTTCCTGTCTTCTCCTCTGCTTTTTAAAATTACCATTAAATGAGATGCATTTAAGTGTACCATGTGGTATATACAAAATCACTTATAGGCTCTGATGTTACTATGGATTGGAAGTAAATAAATTTGATACTAATTTAAAAATTCAATATAAATTCTTCTTAAATTCAATCTACTCCAGTATTCTTGACTAGGAAATCCCACAGACAGAGAAGCCTGGCAGGCTACAGTCCTTAGGTCACAGAGAGTTGGACACAGATGAGCAACTGCGCATTCACCCTCGAATACAATTACTTTCAAATGGGAGTGAAAACATTTCAATCTTATGTAGAAATGAAAGATTTTCATGAGTACCCCTTTCGTGGGTTGTTATTGCAAGAATAAAATGTAACTCCTTAAGAAAAGTTTGAAGTGGAGGTAGCTGGTGGCTTCACATTCCCTTTAAACTTTGTGAAAATCTGTCAAAACATGATATAAGGCAAAGATGCATGATGCAGTTGAACCAGAGTAGGTTTATTTATAAACAGAAACTTGAGCCAAATGCAGCAGTAAAGTAAAATATAGAACAAATTACATTTATTGGTTTTTTAAAATAAGGAAAAACAGGCAGAGTTAAAAAAAATCTAATGAGCCAGTGTAAACTGGATTTGAATAGTCTTGGGGTGGAAAACTTGTCATCTTAATAACTGGCATCAGAAAATATCTTAGGGAGGGTGTCGTCTTAGGCAAACCTTTGTAAGTGGCTTGGGGGCTCAGATGGTAAAGCATCTGCCTACAGTGCGGGAGACCCAGGTTCAATCAATGTGTCGGGAAGATCTCCTAGACAAGGAAATGGCAACCCACTCCAGTATTCTTGCCTGGAGGATCCCATGGACAGAGAAGCCTGTTAGGCTACAGTCCATGGGACTGCAAAGAGTCGGACATGACTGAGCGCCTTTACTTCACTTTGCTAAGGAAGGTTTGCCTGGAGGCATGGGCCAGAAGAAGTAGGACCTTCACAGGACACCCAGCTTGGTGTTGATGTGCAGGGAGGCTTGGAGCGTGTGGAAGAGGTGAACCCTGAGGTCTTCCCAGTGGAGAAGTGAGCAAGCCTTTTTAAGAACAAAGATTTTCAGTTTTCACTTTAAAATCCTGTGTTAGCTTCACCACATTGCTAACACTTCTAAACTCCTGCAACCTCAGGGTAACTGTGCTTAAGATAGGTAAGTGGCATTTGGGTTTTATTTTGGTTTGATGGAGGCAATGTCAAAGTTGCTGGAGAATTCAAGAGAAAATGATTAACTTCCAAGAAAACAGCCATGAAAATGACTCATAAGAGGTGGCGAGTCTGAAGGGAACAGAACTTGAGGGCTGGTAGTGATGGGCTAGCAGCCCTCTGGCAGGCGTAGGTGTGGGAGAGGAGACCTGGATAGGTGTTTTAAATACCAAAGGACAGGATACTGTCTCTGTGGCATGTGAATTATACAGTGATTTAAACAAAGCCAGAATATTAGAATATTCTCTGGACCAAAACCCCAAGTTCTTGATTTCCCTCACCTGCAGTGCTCCAAGGATTGGGCTAATGAAGGTTAAAAAGCCTCAGCCCTGACCTGAGTGGACTGCAGTCAAGGTTGTTGTTCCTTGTATTTGATGCTCTAAAGGATGGTCCTGTGGGCTAATGATTACAGCTGGTGTGGCTCCGGGCTTCTCTTTCTGGTAGTAAGTNCCCACCATTAGCAAAAGAATATTTCCTGTCTTCTCCTCTGCTTTTTAAAATTACCATTAAATGAGATGCATTTAAGTGTACCATGTGGTATATACAAAATCACTTATAGGCTCTGATGTTACTATGGATTGGAAGTAAATAAATTTGATACTAATTTAAAAATTCAATATAAATTCTTCTTAAATTCAATCTACTCCAGTATTCTTGACTAGGAAATCCCACAGACAGAGAAGCCTGGCAGGCTACAGTCCTTAGGTCACAGAGAGTTGGACACAGATGAGCAACTGCGCATTCACCCTCGAATACAATTACTTTCAAATGGGAGTGAAAACATTTCAATCTTATGTAGAAATGAAAGATTTTCATGAGTACCCCTTTCGTGGGTTGTTATTGCAAGAATAAAATGTAACTCCTTAAGAAAAGTTTGAAGTGGAGGTAGCTGGTGGCTTCACATTCCCTTTAAACTTTGTGAAAATCTGTCAAAACATGATATAAGGCAAAGATGCATGATGCAGTTGAACCAGAGTAGGTTTATTTATAAACAGAAACTTGAGCCAAATGCAGCAGTAAAGTAAAATATAGAACAAATTACATTTATTGGTTTTTTAAAATAAGGAAAAACAGGCAGAGTTAAAAAAAATCTAATGAGCCAGTGTAAACTGGATTTGAATAGTCTTGGGGTGGAAAACTTGTCATCTTAATAACTGGCATCAGAAAATATCTTAGGGAGGGTGTCGTCTTAGGCAAACCTTTGTAAGTGGCTTGGGGGCTCAGATGGTAAAGCGTCTGCCTACAGTGCGGGAGACCCAGGTTCAATCAATGTGTCAGGAAGATCTCCTAGACAAGGAAATGGCAACCCACTCCAGTATTCTTGCCTGGAGGATCCCATGGACAGAGAAGCCTGTTAGGCTACAGTCCATGGGACTGCAAAGAGTCGGACATGACTGAGCACCTTTACTTCACTTTGCTAAGGAAGGTTTGCCTGGAGGCATGGGCCAGAAGAAGTAGGACCTTCACAGGACACCCAGCTTGGTGTTGATGTGCAGGGAGGCTTGGAGCGTGTGGAAGAGGTGAACCCTGAGGTCTTCCCAGTGGAGAAGTGAGCAAGCCTTTTTAAGAACAAAGATTTTCAGTTTTCACTTTAAAATCCTGTGTTAGCTTCACCACATTGCTAACACTTCTAAACTCCTGCAACCTCAGGGTAACTGTGCTTAAGATAGGTAAGTGGCATTTGGGTTTTATTTTGGTTTGATGGAGGCAATGTCAAAGTTGCTGGAGAATTCAAGAGAAAATGATTAACTTCCAAGAAAACAGCCATGAAAATGACTCATAAGAGGTGGCGAGTCTGAAGGGAACAGAACTTGAGGGCTGGTAGTGATGGGCTAGCAGCCCTCTGGCAGGCGTAGGTGTGGGAGAGGAGACCTGGATAGGTGTTTTAAATACCAAAGGACAGGATACTGTCTCTGTGGCATGTGAATTATACAGTGATTTAAACAAAGCCAGAATATTAGAATATTCTCTGGACCAAAACCCCAAGTTCTTGATTTCCCTCACCTGCAGTGCTCCAAGGATTGGGCTAATGAAGGTTAAAAAGCCTCAGCCCTGACCTGAGTGGACTGCAGTCAAGGTTGTTGTTCCTTGTATTTGATGCTCTNAACAGAATATTAGAATATTCTCTGGACCAAAACCCCAAGTTCTTGATTTCCCTCACCTGCAGTGCTCCAAGGATTGGGCTAATGAAGGTTAAAAAGCCTCAGCCCTGACCTCAGTGGACTGCAGTCAAGGTTGTTCCTTGTATTTGATGCTCTAAAGGATGGTCCTGTGGGCTAATGATTACAGCTGGTGTGGCTCCGGGCTTCTCTTTCTGGTAGTAAGTAACATGGAACACCTGGGGACTGTCCTAAATGCAAGAGAAGAAACTTCTAGCCCGGTGAGCCCACAGGCTGAGGGAGGGAGTGGCCATAACTGGAGACAGGGATTGGTGGGACTCAACAACCCCCCAGGCTTCCACCCACAACCTCTGAAGGAATCCGGGAGAAAGCCCAGGGTCACAGTGGGAGTTCCACCTGATCAAGGTCTAGCCCTCCTTCAACCAGCCTCTCATCTGGTTGCAAAGTCAGCTTTCTTCCACCTCTCATCTGGTTGCAAAGTCAGCTTTCTTCCACGCAGATGAAATTCTTTTCTAACTCTCAAGATGAACTGCTCTTTTCTCCTCTGAGAGCTGTGGTTGTAAGCCTGTGATTACCTTGCAGGAGCAGGCTCCCTGCAATTTGTAAGGGTGGTTTCTCAGCAGAGGTGGCGTTTTTTAACGTGGTTGTGCTGTGATGGGAAGTGAGGTGTTTCACAAGGAACTTCTTAGTAAAGTTGGACGCGAATGATTTCCTACAGTCTCCACTGTGCCATCTCTCCTGAATGTCTGCATTCTGGACAGATTCCAGCGCTTTCTTAGTTGTGGCCCCAGTGCCCAGAGAGATGGAGGGAGGCCACACACACCACCAGGTCTCTGGCGGCCGCTCCGTAATTCCCGTGACGTACGGGCCACAGGAGCTGCTTGACGCCCACAGTCCCTGAGCCAGAGGACCACCCTCATACTCCTGAAAGAAATCAAGGTTAGTATTTCTGGCATTTGCACCCTAGGGACTCATGAGCACCCCACAGGCCCCCAAACTTCCCTTTACCTGGCTTCTGATTCTTTCCAGGCTTGGGGCCTGGCCTCCTCGGGCAGCAGACGCGCGCCCCGTCAGCCCCTCTGTCTGCAGCGTGGAAGGTGCGTCTTCCTCCCGCCTTGGCCTCTCTCCTCGTTGCGTCCCTTGGAAGCAGGTCCAGCTGAGCTTTAATGGTTGAACCGGCTCCGTCCTGTTTGTTCTTCACCCTGCGTCAGGCCAGCGCCTTCTGTTAAACCAGGGAGCACTCCACACCTCTCTTTCCTTCGGGAGTTTGTGTTAGGGGGCCAGGGCTGCCATAGCAGGGCACAAACTGAGTGGCTCAGACAAC
>SJYW01050948.1:15128-28450 GCA_006410735.1 Raphicerus campestris | reverse complement strand
TCAGTCTTATCTCCCCAATTTTACCATAATCTTTCAAAAAAAGGACTATTTACTTGTTTTGTATCAGCCACAATGCCTTGTCTAGAACTGTGACTATAATTAGTGATAAACAGGTGCTTATTGATTTGAATTAAATGATAAGCCATCCTTATCCCACCAAACCAACCTATCCCAGTGAGAGTTCTTTAAAGAGCACCAAGAACATAGATATTTTTAAAATTATGTAAGTGTAGAACTTACAGATTTTTATAGCTTTCCCTGTCTTTCACAGTGTTTCAGTTCAGTTCAGTTGCTCAGTCATGTCTGACTCTTTGTGANAGAGCACCAAGAACATAGATATTTTTAAAATTATGTAAGTGTAGAACTTACAGATTTTTATAGCTTTCCCTGTCTTTCACAGTGTTTCAGTTCAGTTCAGTTGCTCAGTCATGTCTGACTCTTTGTGACCCCATGGAATGCAGTACTCCAGGCCTCCCTGTCCATCATCAACTCCCAAAGTTTACCCAAACTCATGTCCATTGAGTCGGTGATGCCATCCAGCCATCTCATCCTCTGTCGTCCCCTTCTCCTCCACCTTCAATCTTTCCCGATATCAGGATCTTTTCAAATGAGTCAGCTCTTCACATCAGATGGCCAAAATACTGGAGTTTTGGCTTTAACATCAGTCCTTCCAATGAATACCCAGGACCTATCTCCTTTACAATGGACTGGTTGGATCTCCTTGCAGTCCAAGGGACTCTCAAGAGTCTTCTCTAACACCACAGTTTGAAACCATCAGTTCTTCTGTATTCAGCTTTCTTTATAGTCCAACTCTCATATCCATACATGACCACTGGAAAAACCATAGCCTTGACTAGATGGAAATTTGTTGACAAAGTAATGTCTCTGCTTTTTAATATGCTGTCTAAGTTGGTCATAAATTTCCTTCCAAGGAGTAAGCGTCTTTTAATTTCATGGCTGCAGTCACCATCTGCAGTGATTTAGGAGCCCCCCAAAATAAATTCAGCCGCTGTTTCCCCATCTATTTGCCATGAAGTGATGGGACTGGATGCCATGATCTCAGTTTTCTGAATGTTGTTTCAGCTACACCTAATTCAACAGTGATATTTTAGTGAATTCCTTTTATTAAGTGTTTCCTGAAGCTCTCAACATATCGTAGGAAAAGCACAACTTTGTTTTCTCAGTCATACTTCATTGATTTAGGAAATATTTAATTGAATTATATACTTGAAACAACCAAGAACAATGGACACAAGCAGGGTTGGAAGCAAACACATTGAAATCTTGGCCAGCATGACTCAAGGTGGTAGGACCTGAAGGGCTTGAGTGTGCTAGGGAGTAACTTGCCAGCTTCAGGCCTTTGTCCTGCCAGGAATGAATGGTGTTAGACTGTCATGTCAGCCAAGTGGAAGCAGTCAAGAGAGTGTCCACTATCCTCTGTTCTTGGTGTACCAAGAAGAAGTCTTTGGCAGAAATGGATTTGTGCTCATCATCTGTCTTGGGTCCCTTTCCTATCAAGGGTGTATGTGGGTCATATACCCAGGCCAGCTGACATGGGTTAGTACATAGTCTTTGATCTGAAAACAACTCAGGTTTACTGACCCAGGGGCCAATCATCTTAGGCTCATTAGAACCAAAATCTACCCACCTGATCTGTAATCCCCTGATCATGAATCCTTAAAGGGCCAACAGAGCTCTGCTGGGCCTAGAAACCATGCCTTTTCCATCTCTGGGAAATAGTCCCACTCTGAGTGTGTGCTTAGTCATGTCTGACTCTCTGCAGCTCCACTGACTGTAGCCCAGAAGTCTTCTCTGTCCTTGGGATTTTCCTGGCAAGAATACTGGAGTGGGTTGCTCTTTCCTACTCCAGGGAATCTTCCCAACCCAGAGATTGAACCCGCATCTCTTGCACCTCCGGCACTAGCGGGCAGATTCTTTACCAACGCGCCGTCTGGGCATTCTCTCCTCCCCTGCACTGCTCATCACCCAGCCATATTTGTTCCCCATCTGCCACTTTGATAGCCATTGCACTTCAGATGAGCCAAACATCGATTCTCAAAGAGGAGATATCTGAGTTGACTTTGTATGGCCCCCCACCACACATGAATCATTTTTTATAATAATCAGGGGAAACTTGGAAATCCTTGTGTTACATTCCCTTTGGAAGGCTAACCTCTAAGTTTAATTTCAAGGTGTGTGTGCTTAGTCGCGTCCAACTCTTTGCAACCCCATGGACTGTATCTCGCCAGGCTCCTCTGTCCATAGAGTTTCCCAGGCAAGAATATTGGAATGAGTTGCCATTTCCTATTCCAGGGGATCTTCCTGACCCAGGGATCGAACCATCTCCTGTGCATCTCCTGTGTTAGGAGGCAGATTCTTTACCAGTGTGCCACCTGGGAAGCCCACTGATATTAATGACATTAAATACTTGTCTTTCCTACTGATCATACTCAAGGACTGATATCACTGTTTTGTGAGCCTTCATGATCACATGAAGCAAGCTGCCCCTGGTCACCATCCCTGAAAAAAGAAGGTGGTTTTTCAATCACTCAGTCATGTCCAACTCTATGCACTCCCATGCCTAACTCACACCAGGCTTACTGTCCTTCACTATCTCCTGGAGTTTGCTCATATTCATGTCCATTGAGTTGGTGATGCTATCTAACCCATCTCATCCTCTGCCGCCCTCTTCTCCTTTTGCCTTCAGTCTTTCTCACATCAGAGTCTTTTTCAATGACTCAACTCTTGGCATCAGGTAGGCAAAGTACTGGTGCTTCAGCGGCAGCATCAATCCTTCCAATGAATCTTCAGGGTTGATCTCCTTTAGAATTGACTGGTTTATCTCCTTGCAGTGCAAGGGACCCTCAAGAGTCTTCTCCAGCACCTCAGTTCAAAAGCATCGATTCTTTGGTGCTCAGCCTACTTCATGGTCTAACACTCACATTGGTACAAGACTACTGGAAAAAACATAGTTTTGATTATATAGATCTTTGTCAGCAGAGAGATGTCTTTGCTTTCTGTCATAGCTTTCCTTTCAAGAAACAAAGGTCTTTTAATTTCATGGCTGCAGTCACTGTCTGCATTGATTTTGGAGCCCAGGAAAATAAAATTTGTCACTGATTCCACTTTTTCCCCTTCTATTTTTCATGAAGTGATGGGACTGGATGCCATGATCTTAGTTTTTTAAATGTTGAGTTTTAAGCCAGCTTTTTCACTCTCCTCTTTCACCCTCATCAAGAGGCTCTTTAGTTCCTATTCACTTTCTGCCATAAGGGTGGTATCATCTGCATATCTGAAGTGTTGGATTTTTATCCTGGCAATCTTGATTCCAACTTGTGCTTTGTCCAGTCCAGCATTTCACATAATGTACTCTGCATATAAGTTAAATAAATAGGGTGACAATATGGGAGAAATCTCAATAACCTCAGATATGCAGATAACACCACCCTTATGGCAGAAAGTGAAGAGGAACTAAAAAGCCTCCTGATGAAAGTGAAAGAGGAGAGTGAAAAAGTTGGCTTAAAGCTCAACATTCAGAAAACTAAGATCATAGCATCTGGTCCCATCACTTCATGGCAAATAGATGGCGAAACAGTGTCAGACTTTATTTTGGGGGGCTCCAAAATCACTGCAGATGGTGATTGCAGCCAAGAAATTAAAAGACGCTTACTCCTTGGAAGGAAAGTTATGACCAACCAACATAGCATATTGAAAAGCAGAGACATTACTTTGCCAACAAAGGTCCGTCTAGTCCAGGCTATGGTTTTACCAGTGGTCATGTATGGATGTGAGAGTTGGACTGTAAAGAAGGCTGAGTGCCGAAGAATTGATGGTTTTGAACTGTGGTGTTAGAGAAGACTCTCGAGAGTCCCTCGGACTGCAAGGAGATCCAACCAGTCCATCCTAAGAGAAATCAGTCCTCAGTGTTCATTGGAAGGACTGATGTTTAAGCTGAAACTCCAATACTTTGGCCACCTGATGCAAAGAGCTGACTCACTGGAAAAGACTCTGATACTGGGAGGGATTGGGGGCAGGAGGAGAAGGGGATGATAGAGGATGAGATGGCTGGATGGCTTCACCAACTCAATGGACATGAGTTTGAGTGAACTTCGGGAGTTGGTGATGGACAGGGAGGCCTGGCGTGCTATGATTCATGGGGTCGCAAAGTGTCAGACACAACTGAGTGACTGAACTGAACTGAACTGAACTGATACAGCCTTGACGTACTCCTTTCCCAATTTGGAACCAGTCTGTTGTTCCATGTCTGGTTCTAACTGTTGCTTCTTGACCTGCATACAGGTTTCTCAAGAGACAGGTAAGGTGGTCTGGTATTCCCATCTCTTTAAAAATTTTCTACAGTTTATTATGATCCACACAGTCAAAGGCTTTAGCATAATGAATGATGCAGAAGTAGATGTTTTCCTGGAATTCCCTTGCTTTCTCTGTAATCCAATGGATGTTGGCAATTTGATCTCTGGTTTCTCTGTCTTTTCTAAACCCAGCTTGTACATCTGGAAGTTCTCTTTTCATATTCTGCTGAAGGCTAGCTTAAAGGATTTTGAGTACAACCTTACTAGCGTGTGAAATGAGCACAATTGTCTGGTAATTCGAACATTCTTTGGCACTGCCTTTCTTTGGAATTGGAATGAAAACTGACTTTTTCCAGTCCTGTGGTCACTGCTAAGTTTTCCAAATTTGCTGGCATATTGAGTGCATCACTTTAACGCATCATCTTTTAGGATTTGAAATAGCTTAGCTGGAATTACCATCACCTCCACTAGCTTTGTCTGTAGCGATGTTTCCTAAGGCCCACTTGACTTTGAACTCCAGAATGTCTGGCTGGCTCTAGGTAAGTGACCACACCATCATCATTCTCTGGGTTATTAAGATCTTTTTTGTATAGTTCTGTGTATTCTTGCCATCTCTTCTTAACCCCTTCTGCCTCTGTTAGGTCCTTACCACTTCTGCTCTTTATTGTGCCCATTCTTCCATGGAATATTCCTTTGGTATCTCTAATTTTCTTGACAAGACCTCTCGTCTTTCCCATTCTGTTGTTTTCTTCTATTTCTTTGCATTGTTCCTTGAAGAAGGCCTTCTTATCTTTCTTTGCTCTTCTCTGGAAAGAAGGAAGACTCTTTTGCAAATAGGGGCTGGAGAAAAGTGCATACAACTGAACTATTGTATGAAAATTAAAGGGCAAACAGAAATATCATGTTAGTTAGATGAAAGTTCCATTCATAGAAAACCTAAATTGGAGTCAATTCAGTTGAATCAGTTTCTTGGTAAATTTAGTGATTTGACTGTTTTGCCTGTTGCTGATTTAGAAGCAGCATAGAGTTCAGCAAACAGCGATGAGTTTGCCGTTTCTGCTATGGATGTAATGAACAAAGGCAAATTGCATTTTAGATTGATGGAAAGAACAATCAAATTAAATTTATAATTACAGCCAATCCCCTTTGACTCTTGTTTTCACTCTTCTCCTTGATTGGGGCATTTTCATGTTATTAATAGGTGGCTTGGGCTGTGGCTGTTCTCCACCTTGGTGTGTTTGACTTGTTCTAGTTCCATCTTTTCTCCCCTGCTCACTTGCTGGTGTCTGGGCCACACTGGGCCCTGCTGTGAGCTTGGGCTGTGACAGCTATGGCAGCATGTCCTCTCACGTCCCTCTCCTCGGCTTGGCTCATCCAGCCCAGCAGAATGATGCTTTCCGCTCCTGGGCAGGGCAGCGGGCAGCTGTCTGCAGAGCCAGCCACTTAGTCCTCTGTTCACACCCTCTGCCCCTNTTTTAAGCCAGCTTTTTCACTCTCCTCTTTCACTCTCATCAAGAGGCTCTTTAGTTCCTATTCAATTTCTGCCATAAGGGTGGTATCATCTGCATATCTGAAGTGTTGGATTTTTATCCTGGCAATCTTGATTCTAACTTGTGCTTTGTCCAGTCCAGCATTTCACATAATGTACTCTGCATATAAGTTAAATAAATAGGGTGACAATATGGGAGAAATCTCAATAACCTCAGATATGCAGATAACACCACCCTTATGGCAGAAAGTGAAGAGGAACTAAAAAGCCTCCTGATGAAAGTGAAAGAGGAGAGTGAAAAAGTTGGCTTAAAGCTCAACATTCAGAAAACTAAGATCATAGCATCTGGTCCCATCACTTCATGGCAAATAGATGGCGAAACAGTGTCAGACTTTATTTTGGGGGGCTCCAAAATCACTGCAGATGGTGATTGCAGCCAAGAAATTAAAAGACGCTTACTCCTTGGAAGGAAAGTTATGACCAACCAACATAGCATATTGAAAAGCAGAGACATTACTTTGCCAACAAAGGTCCGTCTAGTCCAGGCTATGGTTTTACCAGTGGTCATGTATGGATGTGAGAGTTGGACTGTAAAGAAGGCTGAGTGCCGAAGAATTGATGGTTTTGAACTGTGGTGTTAGAGAAGACTCTCGAGAGTCCCTCGGACTGCAAGGAGATCCAACCAGTCCATCCTAAGAGAAATCAGTCCTCAGTGTTCATTGGAAGGACTGATGTTTAAGCTGAAACTCCAATACTTTGGCCACCTGATGCAAAGAGCTGACTCACTGGAAAAGACTCTGATACTGGGAGGGATTGGGGGCAGGAGGAGAAGGGGATGATAGAGGATGAGATGGCTGGATGGCTTCACCAACTCAATGGACATGAGTTTGAGTGAACTTCGGGAGTTGGTGATGGACAGGGAGGCCTGGCGTGCTATGATTCATGGGGTCGCAAAGTGTCAGACACAACTGAGTGACTGAACTGAACTGAACTGAACTGATACAGCCTTGACGTACTCCTTTCCCAATTTGGAACCAGTCTGTTGTTCCATGTCTGGTTCTAACTGTTGCTTCTTGACCTGCATACAGGTTTCTCAAGAGACAGGTAAGGTGGTCTGGTATTCCCATCTCTTTAAAAATTTTCTACAGTTTATTATGATCCACACAGTCAAAGGCTTTAGCATAATGAATGATGCAGAAGTAGATGTTTTCCTGGAATTCCCTTGCTTTCTCTGTAATCCAATGGATGTTGGCAATTTGATCTCTGGTTTCTCTGTCTTTTCTAAACCCAGCTTGTACATCTGGAAG
This sequence comes from Raphicerus campestris, assembly GCA_006410735.1. Taxonomy (NCBI): domain Eukaryota; kingdom Metazoa; phylum Chordata; class Mammalia; order Artiodactyla; family Bovidae; genus Raphicerus; species Raphicerus campestris. The sequence continues at coordinate 21,344 of SJYW01050948.1, read as the reverse complement.
TTCTCTTTTCATATTCTGCTGAAGGCTAGCTTAAAGGATTTTGAGTACAACCTTACTAGCGTGTGAAATGAGCACAATTGTCTGGTAATTCGAACATTCTTTGGCACTGCCTTTCTTTGGAATTGGAATGAAAACTGACTTTTTCCAGTCCTGTGGTCACTGCTAAGTTTTCCAAATTTGCTGGCATATTGAGTGCATCACTTTAACGCATCATCTTTTAGGATTTGAAATAGCTTAGCTGGAATTACCATCACCTCCACTAGCTTTGTCTGTAGCGATGTTTCCTAAGGCCCACTTGACTTTGAACTCCAGAATGTCTGGCTGGCTCTAGGTAAGTGACCACACCATCATCATTCTCTGGGTTATTAAGATCTTTTTTGTATAGTTCTGTGTATTCTTGCCATCTCTTCTTAACCCCTTCTGCCTCTGTTAGGTCCTTACCACTTCTGCTCTTTATTGTGCCCATTCTTCCATGGAATATTCCTTTGGTATCTCTAATTTTCTTGACAAGACCTCTCGTCTTTCCCATTCTGTTGTTTTCTTCTATTTCTTTGCATTGTTCCTTGAAGAAGGCCTTCTTATCTTTCTTTGCTCTTCTCTGGAAAGAAGGAAGACTCTTTTGCAAATAGGGGCTGGAGAAAAGTGCATACAACTGAACTATTGTATGAAAATTAAAGGGCAAACAGAAATATCATGTTAGTTAGATGAAAGTTCCATTCATAGAAAACCTAAATTGGAGTCAATTCAGTTGAATCAGTTTCTTGGTAAATTTAGTGATTTGACTGTTTTGCCTGTTGCTGATTTAGAAGCAGCATAGAGTTCAGCAAACAGCGATGAGTTTGCCGTTTCTGCTATGGATGTAATGAACAAAGGCAAGTTGCATTTTAGATTGATGGAAAGAACAATCAAATTAAATTTATAATTACAGCCAATCCCCTTTGACTCTTGTTTTCACTCTTCTCCTTGATTGGGGCATTTTCATGTTATTAATAGGTGGCTTGGGCTGTGGCTGTTCTCCACCTTGGTGTGTTTGACTTGTTCTAGTTCCATCTTTTCTCCCCTGCTCACTTGCTGGTGTCTGGGCCACACTGGGCCCTGCTGTGAGCTTGGGCTGTGACAGCTATGGCAGCATGTCCTCTCACGTCCCTCTCCTCGGCTTGGCTCATCCAGCCCAGCAGAATGATGCTTTCCGCTCCTGGGCAGGGCAGCGGGCAGCTGTCTGCAGAGCCAGCCACTTAGTCCTCTGTTCACACCCTCTGCCCCTCCACGTCCTCCCCTCCATCCTCTTCTGCCTGAACAAGGTTGGCTTTCTTTTTCTCAAGCAGTTTTTCAAACACCAGTGATCCTTCCCCTAGATTCTGGAAAGGTGATGTTGGAAAACGTTTGTCTGCAGGTGTTTCCTCAGCTCCTTCTCTCTGAAGCCGCTGAGCTCTTGGATCTGCTCATCCTTCTTGTGATCACCTGTCAGATGATGTGGGGACAGGACCTTCCACACGTGAAATGACCAACTAAAAAGGCCCTCATGGAGAAAATGTACAGTTAACACCATTGATAAAATAGTCAAAATGTATTAGATGTATCCAAAAATGAATGCCACCACCTGATCCCAGAGAAAACTTCATTTGGAGGCAAGTTTTTAAAAAATATGTTTTGGGGGTTCTCTTTGAGTGTCCAGGCCCCTGAGAAGAAAGGCCTAGAGACTTCCTGGCCTAGAGACTTCCTTCTTTTACTAACCAATTAGCAGAATCCCTTAGGTGGTCACCGTGGATCTGGGGCTTCTTCAGATCAAATGGACCCACCATGACCTTCACCAAAACCAACCATTCCATACCCAACACGGACCAAAGGAATAATCCACAGTGGCCAATCCCCATGCTGGGAGCCTCGTGCAGTGCTCTCTTCAGGGGACTAGATTGAAGGGCTTTGGTAGAAAGACGTTGCTAAAATATAATAATAAATAAAAGGACTCCACCCCTTCCTGCATCTGCTAAAAACAAACAAACAGAAAAAAACTGGGTAGGGGGGATAAAAATGATCTGTCTCAACCCAAGAAGATAATAACACTGCCTCTCTTTCCTTGTTTTAGGGAATGCTGTCGATTTTTTGGAGACAATGGCTTGACTTTGAAGGTGTTTTTTACCAAGGCAGCACCCTTTGGTGTTCTTTGGACACTCACAAACTACCTGTACTTACATGCAATAAAGAAAATAAACACTACGGATGTCTCCGTATTGTTCTGCTGCAACAAAGCTTTTGTGTTCTTGCTCTCATGGATCGTTCTCAGGGACAGGTTCATGGGAGTGAGGGTAAGTTCTTTATTCTCTGTCTTCCTCCCTCACTCAGTCATGCCAGCCAAAACCTGCCCATCGGCTTGCTTAACTCCATGTGCTGGACCGTTCAGCCTAAGCTGCTAACCACTCTCCTGATTTGCAGCAGAAAAGGAGCCCAGCCAAGGGCCAGGCTCTGGGGATGCACTGCAAACCTTCTGCTTGTGAACCATTCTAGACAAGCGTTCATTAAAGCACCTTTCATTTCAAGCATTTCAACAAGCATTCCCTAAAGTGTGTGTCGGTTGGGGTCTCCCCTTACGGAAGGGGTGATGTATTCAGCCTACCTCTCACAGTCCCTGCAGCCGAGAGCCCTCAGCTAACACTACCATAACACTGATATCTAAAACTAAATGTCCTCATCCACGTGGACATGCCTTCTTGGTGGGCCATTTATCTGGACGGTGCGTTCAATGCCCGAGTGGGCCAGACACTTAGAAAGTGAAAGTTGCTTAGTCGTGTCCGACTCTTTGCGACCCCATCGACTGTAGCCCCCCAGGCTCCTCTGTCCATGGGGATTCTCCAGGCAAGGATACTGAAATGGGTTGCCATGCCTTCCTCCAGGGCATCTTCCCAACCCAGGGATCGAACCCAGGTCTCCTGTATTGAAGGTGGATTCTTTACCAAGTGAGCCACCAGGGAAGCCCAGTTCAAGAGATCCACTAAAGCTCAGTTCAAATTTTGGAGGGACAGTTTCACTTGCTTCAACCCCAGAGGAAGGGAGAATGAAATGACCTCTCGTTGTCACCTCTGAGACTAAGTGAAAGTGAAAGTGAAGTCACTCAGTCATGTCTGACTCTTTGTGACCCCGTGGACTCTAGCCCACCAGGCTCCTCCGTCCATGGGATTCTCCAGGCAAGAATACTGGAGTGGGTTGTTCCCTAGAGTCAAACTTAGCTAGTCATATTTTAGAACAATTATGTGAAATATGATAAATGCGCTATCAAGTATGAGCCTACAGATAGAGGAGTCCTCCCAGGATGAAAGGAAAGGAATAGGTGACATTTAGCCTTGGAAAATGGCAACCCACTCCAGTATTCTTATCTGGACAATGCCATGGATAGAGGAGCCTGGCAGGCTACAGTCCATGGAGTTGCAGAGTCAGACAAGACTTGTGACAGAATCCTGTTGCCTTCTGCTTGTCGCCCTCTGGTGGCCACAAGCGACCACTGCTGCACTATCACTTTGTCAGAAACAAGGACAGAAAGGATTTGACCAGGCTCCATCTCTGGTAGTCAGAATGCATCACTTACACCTTCCTGCACCCTCAGAACATATAGGAAGGCCAGGAAGCTAAGAGCCCTTTTGGAGAGCAGTCCCATTAGAGGGAACCCCACTGGCACCCAGCAAAGGGGCAGATTCCAGGCTCTCTACTTGTGTCCTTGGCTCACTGTCCTAGGAACAATGACATCACCTTCATGGTGGCTTCACGCCCACCTAGTTACTCAAACAGCAGTGGGGACGTGAGTCAACTGTTGAGTTGTATTTTTAGCTTGCAGTAGGGGGAAAATTTGTTTTGAGGCTTCGTGTTAATTTTGGAATAAGAACTCAGCTCACTGTGCTACCACCCAGAAAAGCTTTGAGCAAATAAACTATAGAATACATCTTCACAAGAGGCACCGCCAGCAGCAATCTGTCCAACAGCCTGCCTGACTGGATACTGAAGGCTCAGATGTGCTGGGGCCCGTGGTGGCTTTCTTTTGAGGCCAAGAGCCAAGAAAATGCATGGTGGAGCACTCTCGGGGCGTGACTCTCAAAGTCCAAAGCAGGTTCCAGATGGGAACATTATTGGGGGAGATGCTGCAAGGTTCATTGTGCATCGTGCAGGAAGAAAACGTTTTTGAGGTCAAGAGAAGGAGGTGTGAAAATACTGACTCACAGAGAGCAGAGCGACACACCTCGATCCCTATCTCACTGCTATGCAAGGTCCCCCTCACATCCCTGAGCTGTGATTCGGTCCTACCATCCCAGCCCCTTGCTTGGTCTGCACCGACCGCTGCAGACTGAGCAGATTTTCATATCGAGGCCTTCGGCATGAGGCCAGCACTGAAATAAAGATGCAGGAGCCGGTGCTGGGGATGGAATTTACCAACCTGTAAAGCACCATGCAGTTCGAAGTCTCTCTGATAATCATCACCCCTCCTAGAAGTGACGTGTCCTCTAAGATCATCCCACTCCAAGTCAAGGTGGGGCACTCTCTTCTTAACTTCAGGAGTTCAGAGAGCTTGAAAAAAATATGTAAGATGCCAGCAGCTGGGCAGAGTGACAGAGGTCACCCTGGGGAAACAGATGGAGATTTGAGCCCCGGATGAGGCCTAACACGCACGCTTCTCTGAGACGTCTCTCGGACGGCTAGGTTAGCTGCCCACCACCTGCTGGGTCATTCCCAGAGACTGAAGGGAACGGACACTCATTTCCATCCTGATGGCCTGAGAGTCACCCAGACACAGAGAACAGGTGTTTGTGGAGCAGGCGACATAGAGGGCCTGCATTATTAAGGCAGTAACTCAAAGCACAAGAGTCTGTGGTTCCTGGAAGCAGCAGCAGATCTGCATCAGGAGGACAGACCAGGAAGGGCAAATGTTTACCTTCAAATGCTGGGGAGGTCGTGGCCACACGTGGCGTCAGAGGCTCGTGTTTGAGAGGAGCCCAGTCTGGCCCCCATGTCACCCCCTGACTCTGCTTTGGTGTGTGACCTGGGTCTCCAGGCTCAGGGGTCATAGCGCAACAAGGAGGTGCTAAATCCTAGAGTTGAGGGACAAGGGTTTGGGTCCACTCTCATAAGCTATTGAATGTTAAGCTAGTTACTTAACGTCTGTGAGCCTTAATGACCTCATTTTAAAACACAGTTGTTGGCGACTTCCTTGGCAGTCTGGTGGTTACGACTCCACCCTTCCAATGACAAGTTCAATCCCTGGTCAGGGTACTAGAAACCCACATGCATGGGGTGAGGCCAAAAAATAAAATAGAACGTTAGTACTCATCTCATAGAACAGTTGTAAGAATAAAATAAAGTGATGCATGCCTGACACACGAAACCCCATACATGTTGTCTTCTCTCACTGTTGTTATTCTTCTTATTCCTTCTCAAGTAGAGGGGTTTGATGGACCAGCCTACTTCTTTGAGTGATAGTGTCAGAGGCTGACAGACACTTAGGAAGGCAGTTGGATACAGCAAAAGCAGTGGGAAAATGAGAGCAAGTAGAATTCTGGAGATAGGAGAGATGGCCCCTCCTAAGCCAGAGGCCACCCAGCTGTGGTCAGCAGCTGGATAAAGGCCATGCCACCCCCAGTCCGCATCTCAGAGGGGAGGGCAGATGGCATTCTCAGCTGTTCAGAGCCACCTACTCCAGCTAGAGTGTGCAAACCAGGAGCACTGGAGAAGCAGCAAAGAGGGCAGCTAAGGGATCATCCGAGTGGCCTCAAACCCCAGCAGCATGGTCCTGGGAAGCCTGGACCTTTTCCAAGAGCAGGTCCTGCCTCAGTCTGGCCCCAGCTGATGTTTTCCATAATTCGCCCCCTTGCAGCCTTTGACTCAGTGCCACCCCTGAACGGTAACCCCTAGTGCTGACCTCGACTCCACTTCTGTTGGGGAGGCTGTCCCCTGCCACTCGAGCACAGCTGGGGAAGGGCACAGGGCACATAGTGTGGGGGAGCGTGGGGTGGGGGGCTCAGGGCCCAGATGCCTTTCTAGCCTCTAAAATAAGCGGGGTGAGCTAGATGGTCTGCTAATTCCTCCATACTCTCTTGGCGTCGGTGAGGGCAGTGCAGGACTTAGGAGGGAAAGGGCTGAGGGAAATATCTGTAAAAATTAGCCTGTCCTTTCCCTTTTTTAAACTTCTCCAAACTGTACAAACCTAAAACCCATCACAAACGAGGCTCTGCTTGG
>SJYW01050948.1:0-14871 GCA_006410735.1 Raphicerus campestris | reverse complement strand
GAGCAGTGTGGCCAGGGGTGGGGTTGGGGGGGTGGGGTATGGGTGCATCAGGGAGCTGCTGGAGCCCTGAATCCAGAGCCCTGGGGGTGGGGCAGGCTATAACCACACAAGCAAGACCATCATCAAGAGGTTAAATGGCAACGTGCTGGCCTCAGGGTCTCCCACACCCATGCTTCTTCCTCTTCTCCAGCTCATTTTTCCCAGAGTAGAGATGGCGGTTCCCCTCCTCTTGGTCTCAGGCCACTGTGAGCCATTTGTCTGGATCCCCAAGTCTTTATTCAGTGTGATACACTGGGGATGCAACAAGAAAGGGTGAGAAAGCAGGGGTGTGGGGAAGTAGGGATATCCACTTTATTCCATCCTGAGACTCAGCATTCTCCCCAGGGAGACTGGGATCTAGAAGATGAGGACTATGTGAAACCACAGAACACGCAGGACCAGCCTTACTGGAGAGTTCCTCTTACAACAGGAAATAGGCTGGGAAACATTTCCACATGTAAACCAAAAGCCAGATATTTTAGAATATAAAGTGTGAATTCCACGCTTATTTTTTTAAAGAGATCTCGCATCATCAAAGGAATTTCAGGCTTGGGGAAGGATGTTCAGGTCCTCTGAGAGATCCATAGTGTATGTTTCAACTCTGCTTTCAGGGATATCAGATGCAAGGAAAACCACCAGCTTCCCCTCTGGCATGGAGGTCAGAGCCCAGGTTCAGGGTCAGGAGTCCCTGGGAGCTGCCGATGCCAAGACAGTATGCCCTAGAATCAAGTTGCTTAAACCTGTGACTCATGGAGAGGACCTCCAAGAGGAAAGGCTCTGGACGTGAGCAGCTGGGGGGTGAGCACTGTCCGCAGTGCCACCTGCCAGAATGAGCTTGCTGGTCTGGACTTGGCAAATGTTGACTGGGAAGCCAGTGACCACCCACACTCTATTTCTTGCCCCTCCCCTCAGCTCCTCTGCACAGCACAGCTCAGATGGAAGCTTTTAGCTCTTTATGATTTGATCAATACAGAAAGGAGAATGAGGAGGTCTGAAATCTTCAGGGAAGAATAATCCTGGTTCCCCTTCACTTCCTTAAATTTCATCTTTATGTTTGGAAAGACTCAGGTGCCTTTGGAGATGTGCCATGTCATCTGGAGTGGAGCTGTGTTCTTCCCCACCCACCCCCTCATTTCCTTCGTTTTCCAGTTGGTTCTGTTTACCCAGCTGCCTAGCTAGGTCCAACTGTCCCGTGCTGCCTTTTTGTACTGTGCAGGCCCTCTGGAGCAAAGCCTGCCCTGCCTGCTTTTCACTTATCCCTGTTCTCCTCGGGGGGAAGGTCCCTTACTTTTCCTGTACCTCTTCTTCTTTCTCAATGAAGACCCGTACACAGTACATGTAGCATTTGAATGTAAAACATATGCATTACGTGATGATGAGTGATAAAAAGTGAAGCAGAAAACCAGAAAGAGCTGGTAAACAGCAGGGCTGGCACTTCTCCAAGAAAGGATGACCACCTGCCCTCTCAGGGGCCCCTCTGTGAGGGCGCATGTGGCTTTACATTGCCTGGGGAATGCACTACAGCTCAAACTGCTGAGCCCTGATACAGTGCCTTTCACCAACCTAAGCACAAGATGGTTCAACCCTGCACGAAACCTCACTTCAGATATCAGAGCAGAAATGGCAATGGCTTCAGAGGTGAATCCTACTTTCTATTTATATAGAAACACTGACTTTGCAGTTAAACCTGAAATGTGTATGCCAGCTCTATGACTTTCAGCAAGTTACTGAAATTAAGTGCCCATGTCTATAAAATGAAATAAATAGTAATATCTACCTACTCTGAGGATTAAATGAGAAAGTACACAGAAAACTCTTATCCTCTGATCACTCAGTAAATGCTGCTGTTGCTAAGTTGCGTCAGTCGTGTCCGACTCTGTGCGACCCCATAGACGGCAGCCCACCAGGATCCCCCATCCCTGGGATTCTCTAGGCAAGAATACTGGAGTGGATTGCCATTTCCTTCTCCAATCCATGAAAGTGAAAAGTCAAAATGAAGTCGCTCAGTCGTGTCCGACTCTTCGCGACCCCACAGACTGCAGCCTGCCAGGCTCCTCCGTCCATGGGATTTTCCAGGCAAGAGTACTGGAGTGGGGTGCCGTTGCCTTCTCCAGTAAATGTTAGCCACCCGATATTTTTGCAGAGAGCAGAGGTCATTTGAACAGTCTGTAAGAGAGAGAAAACAGTAAATCCAGTTGTCAGAACTTGCTCCGCCCATGTTTGTTCTGCCTCCAGCAGCCCCTCCCACTTGCCGCCCAGAGACCTTTATGTAGCTCCAGGACCACCTCCGGTTAGAACGGGTACTTACCCAGTGCTAAAGCATTTCTCCTTTAGGAAATGTTATCCCAAGTAAGTTTCTCTCCTTGCAGTCTGACGATTTGATTTTGCACAACAGGAATGTGTAAAGATCCCTGGAGCCCTTNAGGCTCTGGACGTGAGCAGCTGGGGGGTGAGCACTGTCCGCAGTGCCACCTGCCAGAATGAGCTTGCTGGTCTGGACTTGGCAAATGTTGACTGGGAAGCCAGTGACCACCCACACTCTATTTCTTGCCCCTCCCCTCAGCTCCTCTGCACAGCACAGCTCAGATGGAAGCTTTTAGCTCTTTATGATTTGATCAATACAGAAAGGAGAATGAGGAGGTCTGAAATCTTCAGGGAAGAATAATCCTGGTTCCCCTTCACTTCCTTAAATTTCATCTTTATGTTTGGAAAGACTCAGGTGCCTTTGGAGATGTGCCATGTCATCTGGAGTGGAGCTGTGTTCTTCCCCACCCACCCCCTCATTTCCTTCGTTTTCCAGTTGGTTCTGTTTACCCAGCTGCCTAGCTAGGTCCAACTGTCCCGTGCTGCCTTTTTGTACTGTGCAGGCCCTCTGGAGCAAAGCCTGCCCTGCCTGCTTTTCACTTATCCCTGTTCTCCTCGGGGGGAAGGTCCCTTACTTTTCCTGTACCTCTTCTTCTTTCTCAATGAAGACCCGTACACAGTACATGTAGCATTTGAATGTAAAACATATGCATTACGTGATGATGAGTGATAAAAAGTGAAGCAGAAAACCAGAAAGAGCTGGTAAACAGCAGGGCTGGCACTTCTCCAAGAAAGGATGACCACCTGCCCTCTCAGGGGCCCCTCTGTGAGGGCGCATGTGGCTTTACATTGCCTGGGGAATGCACTACAGCTCAAACTGCTGAGCCCTGATACAGTGCCTTTCACCAACCTAAGCACAAGATGGTTCAACCCTGCACGAAACCTCACTTCAGATATCAGAGCAGAAATGGCAATGGCTTCAGAGGTGAATCCTACTTTCTATTTATATAGAAACACTGACTTTGCAGTTAAACCTGAAATGTGTATGCCAGCTCTATGACTTTCAGCAAGTTACTGAAATTAAGTGCCCATGTCTATAAAATGAAATAAATAGTAATATCTACCTACTCTGAGGATTAAATGAGAAAGTACACAGAAAACTCTTATCCTCTGATCACTCAGTAAATGCTGCTGTTGCTAAGTTGCGTCAGTCGTGTCCGACTCTGTGCGACCCCATAGACGGCAGCCCACCAGGATCCCCCATCCCTGGGATTCTCTAGGCAAGAATACTGGAGTGGATTGCCATTTCCTTCTCCAATCCATGAAAGTGAAAAGTCAAAATGAAGTCGCTCAGTCGTGTCCGACTCTTCGCGACCCCACAGACTGCAGCCTGCCAGGCTCCTCCGTCCATGGGATTTTCCAGGCAAGAGTACTGGAGTGGGGTGCCGTTGCCTTCTCCAGTAAATGTTAGCCACCCGATATTTTTGCAGAGAGCAGAGGTCATTTGAACAGTCTGTAAGAGAGAGAAAACAGTAAATCCAGTTGTCAGAACTTGCTCCGCCCATGTTTGTTCTGCCTCCAGCAGCCCCNGCATTTTGCATTTATTAGTTAATGTGCTTAATTCTCACAAAACCCTACAATGTAGGTATTATCAATATTATTATTTCTATTTTTCAGATGAGGAAACTGAGGCACAAGATGAGAAGTAGCTTACTCAGGATCATGTAGCTGTAAAACAGCACTATTTCTGTTTTCAGGGAGCTCACAATTTAAGCAGTGCATAAGAGTGAATCAAGCACCCAGTGTGTTCCCAGCCTTGAACTAGGTACGACAGGAAATAAGTAAGAAGATGATAAGATATTGACCCTGCCTTTCAAGGAGTCTAACTTGGAAAGTATGACAACCAACCACTAAATTCCCTGAGACAGGGATCCATCTGCCTGATCATGACCCCATCTCCAGTGCTGACTTGGTAAGCTCAATAAATATTTCTTAAATGATTTATTGAAACAAATATACATATTAGTTTGCAATGGGATGTCTTTTTTTTTTTTTTTGGACACAAAATGTGTGTTTTCCCACCCTGCCACTAATTCTGCAGTTCTGACACCAGCTGCGTGTTCTCCAGTTCATCCTGTTCTGACACTGACTGCCTGGAGATAACATCAGACCCCGCAGTTCTAAGGATTTAGTCACACAAGACTGCCCCCACTTCAGATGCCAATCACAGATCCTGGGGACCACCCATACTTCTGACTGCCTGGCTGTAAATCAGAGGTTCTCACAACCTCCTCTCAGGTGCAATAATTCTGTAGAACAACCCACAGAACTCAGAAAAACACTTTATTTGTGTCTGTATGTGTGCTCAGTCACTTCAGTTGTGTCCAACTCTTTGCAACCCCTACGGACGGTAGCCCACCAGGCTCCTCTGTCCATGGGATTCTCCAGGCAAGGATACTGGAGTGGGTTGCCATACCCTCCTCCAGGGGATCTTCCTGACCAAAGGATTGAACTCAAGTCTCCTGCATTGCAGGCAGATTCTAGACCACTGAGCCACAGGGTAAGCCTTTATTTGTGCTTACCAGTTTATTATAAAGGATGCAACTCAGGAACAGCCAAATGAAAGCGATATATCAGGAAAGTTTTGGGGAGAGGGGTGGGTGGCAGGAATTCCATACTTCCGCAGGTATGCCAACTTCTGAGCACATCACTTTGTTCACCAACCTAGATGCCCTCCAAATCCTATGGATTATGAGTTTTGATGAAAACTTTGTTACCTAGGAACTACTGATTAAATCATTGGGTATTGATGATTGAGTTTAATTACCAGCCTCTCTCTCTTCCCTGAAGGTCATCAGGATAGAACTTTCAGTTCTAACTTGATGATCCTGTCCAGGTCTTTCTAGCCACCTACTCTCATCCTGAAGCTGTTTAGTGCCCCTCCCTAGCCCACTGCCAACCCAACTAGAGTCATCCAGTGAGCAGGCAAAAGACATTCATTATTCGGGAGATTTCATGGGTTTTAGGAACGCTTTGCTAGGAACCTGGGACAAAGACCAGATATGTACTTTTATGATACTACAGGCAACTTGCAATGTCATCACCTTGCAGTCCTTAGAGGACCAAGTGTGGGCTGAGCTTGGGTTTTTCGAAGATTCCCCACCCCCAGTGCATATCTGTCAGACCCCAGGCTTTCTTCCAATGGGCTGTTTTCTAGGCCAGCCCCGTCCTGCACTCTACCTTGGTACTCAGGCCCTAAGAGAAAGAACAGAGACAGAATAAGGACAAAGATACTCTACCATCTTCACTGAGCCCCTTCATCGAGGATGCAAACATCTGTCCCCTCCACTTTCCAGGCTGAATCTTTCCGTCTAGAGATCAGGACCCACACCCTCTGGTTGCAGTTCTTTCAGGAGCTCACCTGTTCTGAGCTCCAGAAATGCATGATGAGAACTACTGTCCCTCCTCCTCCCCCTGCTCCTGCCCCCAGACAGGCAAACATCCCAACTCCCCAGAAGGTGGGAGAGGCTAGAACAAGCCACTAGAATCCAGTGGAAAGAGAGATGAAAACAAACTTGGCCCTTGGTGATTTTCCTCTCTGGATTTTATAAGCCAGCAGTTTCTGAGTGAAATTGGATCCATGTGGTCCTGATTCATTTGTACAATGGGAGAGGGTTTGTGCATAAGAGAGATAGAGATCCCAGAGGCCCATTTCAGTTGATTTAACAAATCCCTTTCAAGCTTTTATTTTTTCATTACAAAGCAGAAGTTGCTTGTTCCCAAACCATACACACACATACACGCACATATGCATACGCCCCACTGATTTCAGTAGCTCTCCAAGCCCTGAAGACTGAAATACTCCCATGAATCAAGAGTTAGAGGAAATTTCCCCATATTCTCCATGTAGCATCTGCTGGGAAATGGACCAAGAAAGGAGTCCAGGAAGAAAAACTCGTCCGAACCGGGAGGAAGCAGGCAAAGTGCCCTTCCTGCGCTAAGAAGTCAGTGCCGCTGTAGCACCGTCTTTCAGAAGGGCAATCGTGGATCTGAACCTACCTCTTGAGTCTGGGTTTAATTTTGGTTTAGGTGGGAGGGCCCTGGGCTAAGAATATGGAAGACCAAAGTTGGTGGGGGAACCCTGAGACAGGTTTCCCATCCTCTCTGCTGAGCAGAACCTTCCAGAGGCATCTATAGCAGCATTTCATGGGCAATGCCAGACATAGCATGTGGTATTAATAGATAGAGGAGAAATGGAGTCCAGCTCAGCTGTGGCTCCAGCTCCCCACTTACTGGCTATGTGACTGTTGTCAAGTCACTTAACCAATGAGCTTCATCCCCTTGCCTGTGCAATGAGTATAATGAAATCTGATACCTTACTGGAACAAATGAGGATGGGCTGAAAATGTTTTTAACCTGTCTGCAAATGGTAAAGAATCTGCCTGCAATACAGGAGACCTGGGTTTGATCCCTGGGTCGGGAAGATCCCCTGGTGAAGGAAATGGCAACCCACTCCAGTATTCTTGCCTGAGAAATTTCATGGACAGAGGAGCTTGGCAGGCTGCAGTCAGACATGACTGAGCCACTGACAACTGTCACCTTCCTATGCAAACTGAGATATAGTTGAACCTCTTGGATGGTGTCAGTAACAGTCTTATTTGCAAATGTCTTCAAGGCAAAGAATCCTGCTGCTCCCCCCAGAAACGGCTGCCCTTGTCTCATATCTGTTTGGGAAGTCCTTCTTAGCATCCACCTGCTCTGCTTCTGAAACAGCTTACGTTTTATGTCATAAGTGGCCCTGAATGTGTTTTCCTGTGATGATACAGTTGTCCTTACTGTTTTGTGTGCACACTTTCCACACACTGCCCACTATGGGACCATGAGCTTGGCGAAGTGGAGGAAGGCAGGGTTCTGGAAGGTTCCACCCTCAGAGTCCTGGGCCATGCAGAGCTCCGAGCAGCACAGCACTTCCATTGGCCCCAGAGCCACAGAGTGGAGTCAGGCTGCCAGAAGTGTCTCTCCAGTTTCCTCATCAGAAAGCAAGTCATCTGAGCAGCTTGGACTGTTTTTCAAATCAACCAATGTGAAAATCCACCTAGAACCTGGGTTATAAAATATGTCATTTTCATCTGTGAAATGTGCACCCACTGATCTCATATCCTCCCTGAAGATGGGGAACACTCTCACCTCCCCCCTCCAGTTTAATGTACATCTGATACGTGGGCAGACCTCAACCCCACCTGCATCTCTTGGAGCCATTTCCTTCCATTTACGAGTAAATGATGGTTCCAGTGAGCCAGGCTGATGGGAACAGCACTCTCCCCGGGGCAGAGGCAGGGGGCTGTGTGCTCCTTCTCGCTCGCCCTTTCAGGACCTCACCTAGCACACACAGAAGCTCCAGAAATGCCAGGATTCTTTGCAGCCTGCCTCTGTCTGCACCCCCAATTCAATCACGCAACCCTGCCTGTGAGCATCAAAACGAATTTTCTCTCCTAATGACTCCCTTAACTGAGCTGATGGCAGACCTTCCTCAGGGCCCTGTGTGTAAAAGGGCTGGAGAGAGTTGATCCCTGGCCTCTGTGCCCCTTTCCCCTCTGTCTCTGTGAAGCAGAGATGCCCAGATGGACACATTCCCCAGAAATGCCCAGAGCTGAGAAAGAGGAGAGAGTAGTTTGAGCGACAGGAGGTGGGCTGCGTGGTCCCCACGGGCTGTCCCTCTCCTGGCAGCTCCATTTCAGTTCCATTAACCTCGCTCTGCATGCACTGAGTTAATGGCCTGGGAAGGACGGATCACCCTACCTGCCCGCCCAGAGGACGGGTCTACTTGTTGCCAGTCTCAGCATTGGCATGCATGTTGGGAGGGTTGATTTGTGGGCTGGCTCTCCAGCTGCCTGACTTTGGAAAGAAGGGATCAACTCACACCCCTGCCCGCCTCTCAGAGCTATGTGATGGGCAGCTGAGATGCTGATGGGGCTGGGAGGAAAATTCCTCCTGTTCACCTTCCTCCCAAGGAGCCTCAGAGTTTCTCCTCAACAGCTAGGGAGATTTAATTATGGAAACTTCCTAAGTGCACGAAAAGGGTCTGTGAATAAGAAACCCCTATATTTTATTAGTTTTTCCATTTCTGCTGTTGGATCTCATAATTCACCCACACACTTGTGAGGAAGAGGAGGCTGCATGGTGAGGCTCTAAGATGTAAAGTGAGAAGTGACTTGGCAGGTTGATGTCAAGGGCCCTAGACCCAGCCTGCATGACTGTACCTTGCTTGCACTCTCCTGACTTGGAGATTCATGGTGCCATATCCCAGAGGGGAACTAGACACACTCATCAAGACTAGACACACTAGTCAAGGCAGGATGGTAGGTTGGGGGGTTGGAGTTAGGACAGAATAGGATGTCTGCTGTTCAGATTCACATGACCTGGTTGAACATAGGGGTGGGCACCAGACAAGGGCAACCCATTCATAGGCTCATCAGAGGCCTGTGACACGGTCAGGTGCAGAAAGCCATCAGCTCAACCAATCAGGCCCTCTCTCATTTTGGAAAATGAAAGGATTACATCAGCAGCAGGGACAGGAGAAGCAAGAAGTCACAAAAGAGAAGGCAGATGAGTCCTGTTGGTGACAGAGTCTAGAGGGAAGAGCCACAAATGCTGGCTTGTGGGTCCTTGGAGAACATATCCTAAGAGGTACCTTGGACCCCCATCTCACTCAACCTTCCTGTCTAAGCCCAATGCCACAGCTTCTGTCCTGAGATGTGGTCATGAATATCCTTGTAAATAAATCTCCATATGCTAGACAGGCTCCCAATAAGCTGGGGAAATGGCACAGGGTGTCTTAAATTTACCTGATTAAAAATCACACAGGTGGACTCCTCTTGAGGTCCAGAGGCTAAGAATCTGCCTGCCAATGCAGGGGACACAGGTTTGATCCCTGGTCTGGGAAGATTCCACACGCTGTGGGGCAACTGACCCCACACGCCACAACTACTGAAGCCTGCGTGCTCTAGGGCCTGTGCTCTGCAATACGAGAAGGCACTGCAATGAGAAGCCTGCACACAGCGCTAGAGTAGCCTGCACTCACCACAAGCAGAGAGAGCCCACATATAGCAGCGAAGACCCAGCACAGCCAAAAATAAATAAATTAACCTCACACAGGCACTTTGTTCAAACTACACACCCCTGGGTTCCTTTCCTGACCACTGGATATGAATCTCCAAGATGGGCCAGGATATGGACTTGTTACCATACACCCTGGGTGGACTTATGGCACGTTAGGAAAATGCTAGTTTACTCCCATCCTCCTTAATCCCTGTAAGTCAGTTGAATTGATTGTGCAACACCACACTGCTTTAAAAAAAAAAAAAAAAAAAAAAGGTGAGATACCCATTTAGGGATACAGTCAGGCAAAAAAACAGGAAGTTGCACAAATTTCTTATCCCCTCCATTTACCCACAGCCCCAAGGTAAGATATTCTAGCAATTGCAGCAGATTCCTTCTGGATGGCTATGATACGAGTGACACTTGAAGGGCCTTGAATTCGCTGCTGCTGATGCTAACCGTCTTCAGTGGTTCAGTCATGGCTCTGCCTTATCCCTGCTCCCAAAGACTCATTTTTCTCTTCTGTGGTAAGAGAATTTTTAGCTGGACACATAGCAGCTCAAAATAAAGAGTGTATTTTCCAGCTTCCTTGAGGCTATGTGTTTGTGTATTAGTTGCTCATTTTTATCCAACTCTTTGCTATCCCATGGACTGTAGCCTGGCCCAGTGAACTGCAGCCCACCAGGCTCTCTGTCCATGGGATTCTCCAGGCAAGGATACTGGAGTGGGTTGCCATACCCTCCTCCAGGGGATCTTCCTGACCAAAGGATTGAACTCAAGTCTCCTGCATTGCAGGCAGATTCTAGACCACTGAGCCACAGGGTAAGCCTTTATTTGTGCTTACCAGTTTATTATAAAGGATGCAACTCAGGAACAGCCAAATGAAAGCGATATATCAGGAAAGTTTTGGGGAGAGGGGTGGGTGGCAGGAATTCCATACTTCCGCAGGTATGCCAACTTCTGAGCACATCACTTTGTTCACCAACCTAGATGCCCTCCAAATCCTATGGATTATGAGTTTTGATGGAAACTTTGTTACCTAGGAACTACTGATTAAATCATTGGGTATTGATGATTGAGTTTAATTACCAGCCTCTCTCTCTTCCCTGAAGGTCATCAGGATAGAACTTTCAGTTCTAACTTGATGATCCTGTCCAGGTCTTTCTAGCCACCTACTCTCATCCTGAAGCTGTTTAGTGCCCCTCCCTAGCCCACTGCCAACCCAACTAGAGTCATCCAGTGAGCAGGCAAAAGACATTCATTATTCGGGAGATTTCATGGGTTTTAGGAACGCTTTGCTAGGAACCTGGGACAAAGACCAGATATGTACTTTTATGATACTACAGGCAACTTGCAATGTCATCACCTTGCAGTCCTTAGAGGACCAAGTGTGGGCTGAGCTTGGGTTTTTCGAAGATTCCCCACCCCCAGTGCATATCTGTCAGACCCCAGGCTTTCTTCCAATGGGCTGTTTTCTAGGCCAGCCCCGTCCTGCACTCTACCTTGGTACTCAGGCCCTAAGAGAAAGAACAGAGACAGAATAAGGACAAAGATACTCTACCATCTTCACTGAGCCCCTTCATCGAGGATGCAAACATCTGTCCCCTCCACTTTCCAGGCTGAATCTTTCCGTCTAGAGATCAGGACCCACACCCTCTGGTTGCAGTTCTTTCAGGAGCTCACCTGGTCTGAGCTCCAGAAATGCATGATGAGAACTACTGTCCCTCCTCCTCCCCCTGCTCCTGCCCCCAGACAGGCAAACATCCCAACTCCCCAGAAGGTGGGAGAGGCTAGAACAAGCCACTAGAATCCAGTGGAATGAGAGATGAAAACAAACTTGGCCCTTGGTGATTTTCCTCTCTGGATTTTATAAGCCAGCAGTTTCTGAGTGAAATTGGATCCATGTGGTCCTGATTCATTTGTACAATGGGAAAGGGTTTGTGCATAAGAGAGATAGAGATCCCAGAGGCCCATTTCAGTTGATTTAACAAATCCCTTTCAAGCTTTTATTTTTTCATTACAAAGCAGAAGTTGCTTGTTCCCAAACCATACACACACATACACGCACATATGCATACGCCCCACTGGTTTCAGTAGCTCTCCAAGCCCTGAAGACTGAAATACTCCCATGAATCAAGAGTTAGAGGAAATTTCCCCATATTCTCCATGTAGCATCTGCTGGGAAATGGACCAAGAAAGGAGTCCAGGAAGAAAAACTCGTCCGAACCGGGAGGAAGCAGGCAAAGTGCCCTTCCTGCGCTAAGAAGTCAGTGCCGCTGTAGCACCGTCTTTCAGAAGGGCAATCGTGGATCTGAACCTACCTCTTGAGTCTGGGTTTAATTTTGGTTTAGGTGGGAGGGCCCTGGGCTAAGAATATGGACCCAAAGTTGGTGGGGGAACCCTGAGACAGGTTTCCCATCCTCTCTGCTGAGCAGAACCTTCCAGAGGCATCTATAGCAGCATTTCATGGGCAATGCCAGACATAGCATGTGGTATTAATAGATAGAGGAGAAATGGAGTCCAGCTCAGCTGTGGCTCCAGCTCCCCACTTACTGGCTATGTGACTGTTGTCAAGTCACTTAACCAATGAGCTTCATCCCCTTGCCTGTGCAATGAGTATAATGAAATCTGATACCTTACTGGAACAAATGAGGATGGGCTGAAAATGTTTTTAACCTGTCTGCAAATGGTAAAGAATCTGCCTGCAATACAGGAGACCTGGGTTTGATCCCTGGGTCGGGAAGATCCCCTGGTGAAGGAAATGGCAACCCACTCCAGTATTCTTGCCTGAGAAATTTCATGGACAGAGGAGCTTGGCAGGCTGCAGTCAGACGTGACTGAGCCACTGACAACTGTCACTTTCCTATGCAAACTGAGATATAGTTGAACCTCTTGGATGGTGTCAGTAACAGTCTTATTTGCAAATGTCTTCAAGGCAAAGAATCCTGCTGCTCCCCCCAGAAACGGCTGCCCTTGTCTCATATCTGTTTGGGAAGTCCTTCTTAGCATCCACCTGCTCTGCTTCTGAAACAGCTTACGTTTTATGTCATAAGTGGCCCTGAATGTGTTTTCCTGTGATGATACAGTTGTCCTTACTGTTTTGTGTGCACACTTTCCACACACTGCCCACTATGGGACCATGAGCTTGGCGAAGTAGAGGAAGGCAGGGTTCTGGAAGGTTCCACCCTCAGAGTCCTGGGCCATGCAGAGCTCCGAGCAGCACAGCACTTCCATTGGCCCCAGAGCCACAGAGTGGAGTCAGGCTGCCAGAAGTGTCTCTCCAGTTTCCTCATCAGAAAGCAAGTCATCTGAGCAGCTTGGACTGTTTTTCAAATCAACCAATGTGAAAATCCACCTAGAACCTGGGTTATAAAATATGTCATTTTCATCTGTGAAATGTGCACCCACTGATCTCATATCCTCCCTGAAGATGGGGAACACTCTCACCTCCCCCCTCCAGTTTAATGTACATCTGATACGTGGGCA
This sequence comes from Raphicerus campestris, assembly GCA_006410735.1. Taxonomy (NCBI): domain Eukaryota; kingdom Metazoa; phylum Chordata; class Mammalia; order Artiodactyla; family Bovidae; genus Raphicerus; species Raphicerus campestris. The sequence goes on along the minus strand of SJYW01050948.1, from coordinate 1,944 downwards.
GACCTCAACCCCACCTGCATCTCTTGGAGCCATTTCCTTCCATTTACGAGTAAATGATGGTTCCAGTGAGCCAGGCTGATGGGAACAGCACTCTCCCCGGGGCAGAGGCAGGGGGCTGTGTGCTCCTTCTCGCTCGCCCTTTCAGGACCTCACCTAGCACACACAGAAGCTCCAGAAATGCCAGGATTCTTTGCAGCCTGCCTCTGTCTGCACCCCCAATTCAATCACGCAACCCTGCCTGTGAGCATCAAAACGAATTTTCTCTCCTAATGACTCCCTTAACTGAGCTGATGGCAGACCTTCCTCAGGGCCCTGTGTGTAAAAGGGCTGGAGAGAGTTGATCCCTGGCCTCTGTGCCCCTTTCCCCTCTGTCTCTGTGAAGCAGAGATGCCCAGATGGACACATTCCCCAGAAATGCCCAGAGCTGAGAAAGAGGAGAGAGTAGTTTGAGCGACAGGAGGTGGGCTGCGTGGTCCCCACGGGCTGTCCCTCTCCTGGCAGCTCCATTTCAGTTCCATTAACCTCGCTCTGCATGCACTGAGTTAATGGCCTGGGAAGGACGGATCACCCTACCTGCCCGCCCAGAGGACGGGTCTACTTGTTGCCAGTCTCAGCATTGGCATGCATGTTGGGAGGGTTGATTTGTGGGCTGGCTCTCCAGCTGCCTGACTTTGGAAAGAAGGGATCAACTCACACCCCTGCCCGCCTCCCAGAGCTATGTGATGGGCAGCTGAGATGCTGACGGGGCTGGGAGGAAAATTCCTCCTGTTCACCTTCCTCCCAAGGAGCCTCAGAGTTTCTCCTCAACAGCTAGGGAGATTTAATTATGGAAACTTCCTAAGTGCACGAAAAGGGTCTGTGAATAAGAAACCCCTATATTTTATTAGCTTTTCCATTTCTGCTGTTGGATCTCATAATTCACCCACACACTTGTGAGGAAGAGGAGGCTGCATGGTGAGGCTCTAAGATGTAAAGTGAGAAGTGACTTGGCAGGTTGATGTCAAGGGCCCTAGACCCAGCCTGCATGACTGTACCTTGCTTGCACTCTCCTGACTTGGAGATTCATGGTGCCATATCCCAGAGGGGAACTAGACACACTCATCAAGACTAGACACACTAGTCAAGGCAGGATGGTAGGTTGGGGGGTTGGAGTTAGGACAGAATAGGATGTCTGCTGTTCAGATTCACATGACCTGGTTGAACATAGGGGTGGGCACCAGACAAGGGCAACCCATTCATAGGCTCATCAGAGGCCTGTGACACGGTCAGGTGCAGAAAGCCATCAGCTCAACCAATCAGGCCCTCTCTCATTTTGGAAAATGAAAGGATTACAACATCAGCAGGGACAGGAGAAGTAAGAAGTCACAAAAGAGAAGGCAGATGAGTCCTGTTGGTGACAGAGTCTAGAGGGAAGAGCCACAAATGCTGGCTTGTGGGTCCTTGGAGAACATATCCTAAGAGGTACCTTGGACCCCCATCTCACTCAACCTTCCTGTCTAAGCCCAATGCCACAGCTTCTGTCCTGAGATGTGGTCATGAATATCCTTGTAAATAAATCTCCATATGCTAGACAGGCTCCCAATAAGCTGGGGAAATGGCACAGGGTGTCTTAAATTTACCTGATTAAAAATCACACAGGTGGACTCCTCTTGAGGTCCAGAGGCTAAGAATCTGCCTGCCAATGCAGGGGACACAGGTTTGATCCCTGGTCTGGGAAGATTCCACACGCTGTGGGGCAACTGACCCCACACGCCACAACTACTGAAGCCTGCGTGCTCTAGGGCCTGTGCTCTGCAATACGAGAAGGCACTGCAATGAGAAGCCTGCACACAGCGCTAGAGTAGCCTGCACTCACCACAAGCAGAGAGAGCCCACATATAGCAGCGAAGACCCAGCACAGCCAAAAATAAATAAATTAACCTCACACAGGCACTTTGTTCAAAC
>SJYW01050946.1:0-10164 GCA_006410735.1 Raphicerus campestris | reverse complement strand
AAATCTCATTCGGATTCAATCTATAAAAGAACACCTAAACTTTTAAAAGTGAAATGCAGTTTGCTTTTTGAAGGAAAATACTTCTTTTACATCCACGTCACCAACATACATGACAGCCCATGGAATCAAGCTTAGGGTTGATTGCCTTGCTCTGTTGAGTCCTGGCTAAATGAGTAGATTGAAAGTTTGGGTAATTAGTAATCAAATGTTTATAAATCAATGGGTAGCTCCAAAGTATGAGAGGAGCCCTAAAATAGTTTCCGCCAAATGCTTTTTCTATTCTTGGAACAATCTTATTCATGCATTATCACTTGCTTAGCAATCCTTTCTTCATAGACAGTACAGGGATTTGTTTCTGCTCTCTTCCTGTCTGAAGACTATAGTTACTGAATTAGAGTTGGAATTCATAGTTTTTAAAAAGATAAATAAATAAAGTCTTTAACGTTCCCGGTGCTCCTGGTTTCACATAAAGAAGGAGTCTTTGATGAACATCACGATATCCACAGACATTTTCTATAAAGGCAGATTTTAAAGTGGGTTTGGGCAAATGAAGTCTCTTTCCTGAGACGTGAGTGAAGCATGTTTATGCAGGAGGCGATCTAAGTGTATTCCGTATGCTCCTGCAAGTGGCCCTTTAGAAAGGCAGCCCCGGATGCATTTGCGGGCTGCCTGTCTTTAGCATGAATGACAGCTCAGTCCTAGGAAAGCGTAAGCCTGCTCCCTGGGCCACCTCTGCCACCGCCTTGCATGCTGCGTGGGGCTGCCCTCCCGGCAGGAGAGTGTGTTTGTCCTGTTGGCCGGGGGGACTGCGGTTTGGCCTTTCTGTTTACAAGAGAGAGAGGAGAGCAGCCTGTATCCTCCAGCTGCTGTGAAAACAGTGTTGGAAAACCAGAGCAAAGTTTCCACTGAAGGACTCAGCCTGGAAAACACCCACCAAACTAACAACCTTCCTTAATGAAAGACCATCTGGGTTAAAACACAGCCCAGCGGGCCAGAACCTAGATGACAGGAAGAACGTAATAAGAATAGTTGTTGTTTAGCAACCTTTCCGAGTGGGATTTCCATGTTTTCAGTTGGCAGAGGGCCCGATGATGGAAAACTGGAAACTGGAAAGCAGTGTGTACATTTTGTAGTGAAGACGGGACTGCTGGGATCAATGTGCATTTTGGTTCAGACCCCCATCTCTGAAGTTCTCTCCTCAAAGTGGAATAGCTTCTGCATCTGGCTTGGTATGACCTAAAATATGGGGAGGGGTTCACTGTGTCCCAGGCTTCCCTGGTGGCTCAGAGGGTAAAGAATCCACCTGCAATGTAGGAGAACTGGATTCGATCCCTGGATCAGGAAGATCCCCTGGAGAAGGGNCTAATACAGAGGAAAATCTCATTCGGATTCAATCTATAAAAGAACACCTAAACTTTTAAAAGTGAAATGCAGTTTGCTTTTTGAAGGAAAATACTTCTTTTACATCCACGTCACCAACATACATGACAGCCCATGGAATCAAGCTTAGGGTTGATTGCCTTGCTCTGTTGAGTCCTGGCTAAATGAGTAGATTGAAAGTTTGGGTAATTAGTAATCAAATGTTTATAAATCAATGGGTAGCTCCAAAGTATGAGAGGAGCCCTAAAATAGTTTCCGCCAAATGCTTTTTCTATTCTTGGAACAATCTTATTCATGCATTATCACTTGCTTAGCAATCCTTTCTTCATAGACAGTACAGGGATTTGTTTCTGCTCTCTTCCTGTCTGAAGACTATAGTTACTGAATTAGAGTTGGAATTCATAGTTTTTAAAAAGATAAATAAATAAAGTCTTTAACGTTCCCGGTGCTCCTGGTTTCACATAAAGAAGGAGTCTTTGATGAACATCACGATATCCACAGACATTTTCTATAAAGGCAGATTTTAAAGTGGGTTTGGGCAAATGAAGTCTCTTTCCTGAGACGTGAGTGAAGCATGTTTATGCAGGAGGCGATCTAAGTGTATTCCGTATGCTCCTGCAAGTGGCCCTTTAGAAAGGCAGCCCCGGATGCATTTGCGGGCTGCCTGTCTTTAGCATGAATGACAGCTCAGTCCTAGGAAAGCGTAAGCCTGCTCCCTGGGCCACCTCCGCCACCGCCTTGCATGCTGCGTGGGGCTGCCCTCCCGGCAGGAGAGTGTGTTTGTCCTGTTGGCCGGGGGGACTGCGGTTTGGCCTTTCTGTTTACAAGAGAGAGAGGAGAGCAGCCTGTATCCTCCAGCTGCTGTGAAAACAGTGTTGGAAAACCAGAGCAAAGTTTCCACTGAAGGACTCAGCCTGGAAAACACCCACCAAACTAACAACCTTCCTTAATGAAAGACCATCTGGGTTAAAACACGGCCCAGCGGGCCAGAACCTAGATGACAGGAAGAACGTAATAAGAATAGTTGTTGTTTAGCAACCTTTCCGAGTGGGATTTCCATGTTTTCAGTTGGCAGAGGGCCCGATGATGGAAAACTGGAAACTGGAAAGCAGTGTGTACATTTTGTAGTGAAGACGGGACTGCTGGGATCAATGTGCATTTTGGTTCAGACCCCCATCTCTGAAGTTCTCTCCTCAAAGTGAAATAGCTTCTGCATCTGGCTTGGTATGACCTAAAATATGGGGAGGGGTTCACTGTGTCCCAGGCTTCCCTGGTGGCTCAGAGGGTAAAGAATCCACCTGCAATGTAGGAGAACTGGATTCGATCCCTGGATCAGGAAGATCCCCTGGAGAAGGGAATAGCAACCCACACCAATATTCTTGCCTGTAGAATTCCATGGACAGAGGAGCCTGGTGGGCTACAGTCCATGGGGTGGCAAAGAGTTGGATGTGACTGAGTGGCTAACACTATTCACCATGTCCGAGGAATCAGACTAGATTCTCAGTGGAACACTTGTGAAAAAACATACCACTATCTCAGCTTTCATGTGAGCTTGTACTCTCCTAGGGGAGCTAGAAAATAGCAGTGATTTTCAATTGGAGTTTAAGCGTAGTAATTGGACACTGTAACTTTCTCATTAGAAATTCTACTGTGATACAGAAGAAACTCACCAGGTGTAGTGATACAGAAAGTGCTAGCGGCAGGCAGTGGCGGAAGCACAGTGACAGTAAAATATGATTTTTTTGGTGCCTCCTAGGAGAGGTGGCATCTAAGCAGAGTCAGGAATTCAGGATGAATCGGCTTATGAAGAGTCAGGGGAAGAATATTCCTGATGGGAGTAGTTAGGAAGCGAAACTTGAGTTAGGAAGGAGCTTGGAGTCATTGGAGACATCCAAGGAGGCTGGCATGGCTGGGACGGTGTGTCACTGTTCAGGAGGTGACACCAGATGGGGGTGGGGAGGTAATCTGAGTGTGCTTGCACAAGGTCTTCAAGGAGGTTTTGTTTTAGTGTCAGTGTGCAAGGGAGCCATTGAATGTTATACAGCAGGGGCTGTATCCATGCTCTGTTGTGCACTGAGTAAAATCTCTCTGCTTTTTTGGAGAGTGGATGGAAAGGAGCAGGGCTGGGCAGGAAGGCCGGTGTTGCAGCTCTTTCTGCCATCCAGGAGAGCAGTGAGGATGTGACGGGGAAGTGGGAAGTGACCACAGAGGTGGCTGGATTGGAGCAGGACTTGGGAATGGATTGCATCTTGAAAGCAAGGAATGGGGAGAGGGAAGGGGGGAAGGACCAGGATAACCCCCCAGGTCATCTTTCCATTTCCTCCTTTGCCCTGTCATTTTCCTCTAAATTACCATCACAGGAAAAATGAGAATGAGCCTGTGAGACAGTTGCTTTGCTCAGTCAAGGCCAGAAGCTAGTGACCTAGAATTCTGTGCAGAGCGCCTTGAAGCCTCTAGACACTGGTACGGAATGTTGGCCCACCATGAATTAATAACATACCTAAGCTATCCTAGACAGGAAACTGGTTATTTACACCACAGGGGTCTCTCCACTACAGTGTGGCTACCTTGTTCCTGGGATCTACAAGCTTCACACTGAAGACTGGTCCCAGGGCATCACTGAAAACACCTGCATTAACCCATGGGGCTGGTGGGGGCGGGGGAGGGGGGAAGGAGGGAAATACTGTGAAGCAGACGAGACTTCCCTCATGGCTCAGCCAGTAAGCAATCTGCCTGCAATGCAGGAGACCCTGGTTTGATCCCTGAGTTGGGAAGATCCCCTGGAGAAGGAAATGGCAACCCACTCTAGTATTCTTGCCTGGAAAATCTCTATGGACAGAGGAGCCTGGCAGATTAACAGTTCATGGGGTTGCAAAGAGTTGAACAGGATTGAGACTTTTTCAGACATAGAAAGAAATAATTTGGCTAAATGGGAATTTATTTTCTAGCTTTTGTATGTCACTCACTGAAGGTACAATGGTACAAATAAATGTGATTTTATATGTATGTTTCCCCATGCCACTGTGTTCTGTTAGAGAGCTTTGGAAAGATGGAGAGAGTTACTTTATCCATTAGAACACAGAGATTAAAGATCAAGATCTGGAACACTCTGTGGTGGAGATTATGCACATAGTGTTAACCATGTGTTGCCTGGTCTAGTTTTTAAACTGTGAAGGGGAGCTGTCTTGGTCATATTTGTTATTCCTTTTTTCATTATCTGTTTACCAGGATGGTCTGAGGGCTTCCGCTGGCTGGGGTACTTTCTCTCTCTCTCTTTTTTTTAATATTCTTTAAGCAGCAGACTCAGTTCTAGAAATTCTAGNGTGGAGATTATGCACATAGTGTTAACCATGTGTTGCCTGGTCTAGTTTTTAAACTGTGAAAGGGAGCTGTCATGGTCATATTTGTTATTCCTTTTTTCATTATCTGTTTACCAGGATGGTCTGAGGGCTTCCACTGGCTGGGGTACTTTCTCTCTCTCTCTTTTTTTAATATTCTTTAAGCAGCAGACTCAGTTCTAGAAATTCTAGAACTGTCTTATCTGCCTTATCATAATTGCACCCCCCCATTATCATAGAAATGTGCCATTGTAATCAGCAGTGAAGACAAATATGGTGGATGGGGCTCATGGAGACTAAATGATCCCATTTGGTTTTTAACCCAACATAGTAATGTCTTCCTCCTGGGCTGAGGGCCTGGGGGACAGTGGCATGAGAGGGGAGGAAAGTCATGTCTCTTGGAGTCATCTGCAAAGGGTCCATGCTGAGGTCTGTTGGTTACCAGTGGTGGAACTAAGCATAAAGCACCCATCAGCTTTGGTCTTCTGTTTCATCATGTGGAACGTGGTAATAACCGTGCCAGTCCAGCTTCCCTCGCAGATTGGAGTGAGAAATCAAAGGAGAGGGAAAATCAGACGTGAAGTGGCTGGGTCAGCTGCACAGCGCCCTGTCCCCATCTGCGGATGTTAGTGTTATTTCTAGACCAGTCGTGGGAGTGTTGGTAGACCCCAAACCAAACCCAGCCTTTCTAGAGTCTTTTTCCTGGTGTTAATCACTGCTTTGCTTTCAAACATGTTACCAGTGGGTCAAAAAACTANCTAATACAGAGGAAAATCTCATTCGGATTCAATCTATAAAAGAACACCTAAACTTTTAAAAGTGAAATGCAGTTTGCTTTTTGAAGGAAAATACTTCTTTTACATCCACGTCACCAACATACATGACAGCCCATGGAATCAAGCTTAGGGTTGATTGCCTTGCTCTGTTGAGTCCTGGCTAAATGAGTAGATTGAAAGTTTGGGTAATTAGTAATCAAATGTTTATAAATCAATGGGTAGCTCCAAAGTATGAGAGGAGCCCTAAAATAGTTTCCGCCAAATGCTTTTTCTATTCTTGGAACAATCTTATTCATGCATTATCACTTGCTTAGCAATCCTTTCTTCATAGACAGTACAGGGATTTGTTTCTGCTCTCTTCCTGTCTGAAGACTATAGTTACTGAATTAGAGTTGGAATTCATAGTTTTTAAAAAGATAAATAAATAAAGTCTTTAACGTTCCCGGTGCTCCTGGTTTCACATAAAGAAGGAGTCTTTGATGAACATCACGATATCCACAGACATTTTCTATAAAGGCAGATTTTAAAGTGGGTTTGGGCAAATGAAGTCTCTTTCCTGAGACGTGAGTGAAGCATGTTTATGCAGGAGGCGATCTAAGTGTATTCCGTATGCTCCTGCAAGTGGCCCTTTAGAAAGGCAGCCCCGGATGCATTTGCGGGCTGCCTGTCTTTAGCATGAATGACAGCTCAGTCCTAGGAAAGCGTAAGCCTGCTCCCTGGGCCACCTCCGCCACCGCCTTGCATGCTGCGTGGGGCTGCCCTCCCGGCAGGAGAGTGTGTTTGTCCTGTTGGCCGGGGGGACTGCGGTTTGGCCTTTCTGTTTACAAGAGAGAGAGGAGAGCAGCCTGTATCCTCCAGCTGCTGTGAAAACAGTGTTGGAAAACCAGAGCAAAGTTTCCACTGAAGGACTCAGCCTGGAAAACACCCACCAAACTAACAACCTTCCTTAATGAAAGACCATCTGGGTTAAAACACGGCCCAGCGGGCCAGAACCTAGATGACAGGAAGAACGTAATAAGAATAGTTGTTGTTTAGCAACCTTTCCGAGTGGGATTTCCATGTTTTCAGTTGGCAGAGGGCCCGATGATGGAAAACTGGAAACTGGAAAGCAGTGTGTACATTTTGTAGTGAAGACGGGACTGCTGGGATCAATGTGCATTTTGGTTCAGACCCCCATCTCTGAAGTTCTCTCCTCAAAGTGAAATAGCTTCTGCATCTGGCTTGGTATGACCTAAAATATGGGGAGGGGTTCACTGTGTCCCAGGCTTCCCTGGTGGCTCAGAGGGTAAAGAATCCACCTGCAATGTAGGAGAACTGGATTCGATCCCTGGATCAGGAAGATCCCCTGGAGAAGGGAATAGCAACCCACACCAATATTCTTGCCTGTAGAATTCCATGGACAGAGGAGCCTGGTGGGCTACAGTCCATGGGGTGGCAAAGAGTTGGATGTGACTGAGTGGCTAACACTATTCACCATGTCCGAGGAATCAGACTAGATTCTCAGTGGAACACTTGTGAAAAAACATACCACTATCTCAGCTTTCATGTGAGCTTGTACTCTCCTAGGGGAGCTAGAAAATAGCAGTGATTTTCAATTGGAGTTTAAGCGTAGTAATTGGACACTGTAACTTTCTCATTAGAAATTCTACTGTGATACAGAAGAAACTCACCAGGTGTAGTGATACAGAAAGTGCTAGCGGCAGGCAGTGGCGGAAGCACAGTGACAGTAAAATATGATTTTTTTGGTGCCTCCTAGGAGAGGTGGCATCTAAGCAGAGTCAGGAATTCAGGATGAATCGGCTTATGAAGAGTCAGGGGAAGAATATTCCTGATGGGAGTAGTTAGGAAGCGAAACTTGAGTTAGGAAGGAGCTTGGAGTCATTGGAGACATCCAAGGAGGCTGGCATGGCTGGGACGGTGTGTCACTGTTCAGGAGGTGACACCAGATGGGGGTGGGGAGGTAATCTGAGTGTGCTTGCACAAGGTCTTCAAGGAGGTTTTGTTTTAGTGTCAGTGTGCAAGGGAGCCATTGAATGTTATACAGCAGGGGCTGTATCCATGCTCTGTTGTGCACTGAGTAAAATCTCTCTGCTTTTTTGGAGAGTGGATGGAAAGGAGCAGGGCTGGGCAGGAAGGCCGGTGTTGCAGCTCTTTCTGCCATCCAGGAGAGCAGTGAGGATGTGACGGGGAAGTGGGAAGTGACCACAGAGGTGGCTGGATTGGAGCAGGACTTGGGAATGGATTGCATCTTGAAAGCAAGGAATGGGGAGAGGGAAGGGGGGAAGGACCAGGATAACCCCCCAGGTCATCTTTCCATTTCCTCCTTTGCCCTGTCATTTTCCTCTAAATTACCATCACAGGAAAAATGAGAATGAGCCTGTGAGACAGTTGCTTTGCTCAGTCAAGGCCAGAAGCTAGTGACCTAGAATTCTGTGCAGAGCGCCTTGAAGCCTCTAGACACTGGTACGGAATGTTGGCCCACCATGAATTAATAACATACCTAAGCTATCCTAGACAGGAAACTGGTTATTTACACCACAGGGGTCTCTCCACTACAGTGTGGCTACCTTGTTCCTGGGATCTACAAGCTTCACACTGAAGACTGGTCCCAGGGCATCACTGAAAACACCTGCATTAACCCATGGGGCTGGTGGGGGCGGGGGAGGGGGGAAGGAGGGAAATACTGTGAAGCAGACGAGACTTCCCTCATGGCTCAGCCAGTAAGCAATCTGCCTGCAATGCAGGAGACCCTGGTTTGATCCCTGAGTTGGGAAGATCCCCTGGAGAAGGAAATGGCAACCCACTCTAGTATTCTTGCCTGGAAAATCTCTATGGACAGAGGAGCCTGGCAGATTAACAGTTCATGGGGTTGCAAAGAGTTGAACAGGATTGAGACTTTTTCAGACATAGAAAGAAATAATTTGGCTAAATGGGAATTTATTTTCTAGCTTTTGTATGTCACTCACTGAAGGTACAATGGTACAAATAAATGTGATTTTATATGTATGTTTCCCCATGCCACTGTGTTCTGTTAGAGAGCTTTGGAAAGATGGAGAGAGTTACTTTATCCATTAGAACACAGAGATTAAAGATCAAGATCTGGAACACTCTGTGGTGGAGATTATGCACATAGTGTTAACCATGTGTTGCCTGGTCTAGTTTTTAAACTGTGAAGGGGAGCTGTCTTGGTCATATTTGTTATTCCTTTTTTCATTATCTGTTTACCAGGATGGTCTGAGGGCTTCCGCTGGCTGGGGTACTTTCTCTCTCTCTCTTTTTTTTAATATTCTTTAAGCAGCAGACTCAGTTCTAGAAATTCTAGAACTGTCTTATCTGCCTTATCATAATTGCACCCCCCCATTATCATAGAAATGTGCCATTGTAATCAGCAGTGAAGACAAATATGGTGGATGGGGCTCATGGAGACTAAATGATCCCATTTGGTTTTTAACCCAACATAGTAATGTCTTCCTCCTGGGCTGAGGGCCTGGGGGACAGTGGCATGAGAGGGGAGGAAAGTCATGTCTCTTGGAGTCATCTGCAAAGGGTCCATGCTGAGGTCTGTTGGTTACCAGTGGTGGAACTAAGCATAAAGCACCCATCAGCTTTGGTCTTCTGTTTCATCACGTGGAACGTGGTAATAACCGTGCCAGTCCAGCTTCCCTCGCAGATTGGAGTGAGAAATCAAAGGAGAGGGAAAATCAGACGTGAAGTGGCTGGGTCAGCTGCACAGCGCCCTGTCCCCATCTGCGGATGTTAGTGTTATTTCTAGACCAGTCGTGGGAGTGTTGGTAGACCCCAAACCAAACCCAGCCTTTCTAGAGTCTTTTTCCTGGTGTTAATCACTGCTTTGCTTTCAAACATGTTACCAGTGGGTCAAAAAACTAAAAGTGAGTCATTGTAGCCACAACACATTTGAAGAAAGATGAACCTTTCTGGGATGTCCTGGGAATGTCTAGTTTATCGTTCCTATATATATCATCCAGAGGAGGAAATCTCCCCCTTGCCACACCACCACATCCTCGGACAGACACACAACCCAGCCAGCCCAGTCTGTTTCTTTTCACTCATTAGTTCTAGATAAACTGTGATTTTCTTTTTCCAAGGAGAAACTTTGATAAGAGGTTATTTTTATATAGTTGAATGTGACCTCTAGATTCTCTTTTTGGGTCTTAGCATTTGCATTAAAATTCCAAAGAGGTGATGTACTGGCTGAAGGAAGCTGACAGAGAGGGATGGGAAAAAGTCATTAACTCATTACTCAGTTTTCGTTTTGTAACCGCTTAGAATAAGTTTATATGTAAAAGGTGAGTGTAATGATGTGGTTTTAGCTGGAGCCAGATGCAGTCGTTCCGAAACAAGTAAGCGAAGGGTTGCCAGACATTGACACGTCCCTGGGCCTCATGTATGGTTGTCCAAGCTGGCAGAGCTCCCCATGAAGTAAGGTATAATGTGCCTACACCTTTCATCAGCAGAGAGGCTCCAAACATCATGGGACAGAGTAGATCAGTTCAGTTAGTTCAGTCGCTCAGTAGTGTCCGACTCTTTGCGACCCCACGAATCGCAGCATGCCAGGCCTCCCTGTCCATAACATCTCCCAGAGTTCACTCAGACTCACGTCCATTGAGTCCGTGATGCCATCCAGCCATCTCATCCTCAGTCGTCCCCTT
>SJYW01050925.1:816638-831354 GCA_006410735.1 Raphicerus campestris | reverse complement strand
TCTTTTAATTTCATGGCTGCAGTCACCATCTGCAGCCAGGCTGGATGAATCACAAGTTGGAATCAAGATTGCCAGGAGAAATATCAGCAACCTCAGATATGCAGATGATACCATCCTAACGGCAGAAAGTGAAGAAGAACTAAGAGCCTCTTGATGAAAGAAGAGAGTGAAAAAAGCTGGCTTAAAACTCAGGATTCAAAAACGAAGATCATGGCATCCAGTACCATCACTTCATAGCAAATAGATGGTGAAACAATGGAAACAGTGACAGATTTTCTTTTCTTGGGCTCCAAAAGTACTGCAGACAGTGACTGCAGCCACAAAATTAAAAGATGCTTGCTCTTAGGAAGAAAAGCTATGACAAACCTAGAAAGTATATTAAAAAGCAGAGACATCACTTTGCCAACAAAGGTCCATATAGTTAAAGCTATGGTTTTTCCAGTAGTCGTGAATGGATATAAGAGTTGGGCCATAAAGAAGGCTGAGTGCCAAAGAATTGATGCTTTTGAACTGTGGTGTTGGAGAAGACTTCTGAGAGTCTCTTGGACAGCAAGGAGATCAAAAGAGTCAATCCTAAAGGAAATAAACCCTGAATATTCACTGGAAGGACTGATGCTAAAACTGAAGCTCCAATACTTTGGCCACCTGATGTGAAGAGCTGACTCATTGGAAAAGGCTCTGCTGCTGGAAAAGATTGAGGGAAGGAGGAGAAGGGGGCAGCAGAGGATGAGATGGTTGGATGGCATTACCGACTCAACGGACATGAGTTTGAGCAAACTTGGGGAGATGGTGAAGGACAGGGAAGCCTGGTGTGCTGCAGTCCATGTGGTCGCAGAGTCGGATACGACTGAGCAAATGAAATGATCTGAACTAACTGATATACGAGAAACAAACAACTGGAAAATAAAAATTGTCTTAAAAACTCATTTACAATAGTTTTCAAAAGGATGAAATACTGAGAAATAAATTTAACGTAATACGTGAACCCTCTGAACACTGGAAACTACAAAACCCTGCTGAGAGACACTAAAGAAGATCTAAATAAACAGTCGGAAGACTCAGTATCATTAAGATGTCAGTTCTCCTGAAATCGATCTATATATTAAACATAATCCTAATCAAAATACCGGGAGGCACTTTGTTTTTTGTAGAAAGTGACAAAGTGACTACAAAATTGAAATGAGATGATAAAAACTTTAAATAGCCAGAAAATTTTTGAAAAAGGAAAACAAGGTTGGGGGATTTGAACGATCCAATTTTAAGAACTACTGTAAAGCTACAGTAAAGGGGAAAAATAGCTATATTAGTCAGCGAACAAGACTGTGAACCCAGGAAGTGACCCATGCGAACATGGACGGCTGATTTTCAAACAGAGGTCCAAAAGCAGTCTAATGGGGAAAGGAATGTCTTTTCAACAAACGGTGCTAAAACAGCTGAGCATACACTGCGTGACAAAGCTCAACAAATCTTCCCTCACACTAGACACAAAACTTGACTCAAAACGGACCCAAGACTTAAAAATACAAAGAAAAACTATGAAGCTAAAGAAACACAGGAGAAGGTCTGTGCAGCCTTAAAGCGGGCAAAGATTTCTCCGCGAGAACACACACAAACACAAGGAATGGGAAAAAACGTACAAAGAACGCCTAGACCGTCATCATCATCCTCACTATTATTATCACCTTAAACAGGCAAAAGACTCAAACTGACTTTCTGAAAAGACGGTATTCAAATGGCCCTCAAACCCATGGAAAGGTGGGCAGCACCATTCACCATCACGAAAATGAAATGAAAGCCACGAACAGATACGACTTACACGTCCACTACAACGGTGAAAATGGATGGGACTGACCACACCAAGTGCTGGTGAGGACGGGGGACGCCCGAAGCCTTCCCACACTGCTAACGCGGACGCAGAATGGTACAGCCACTTGGGAAACAGGCTGGCAATCTATCATAAATGCAAACATATGCATATGAGACCACCTAATGGCCACACTCCCACCTACGTAACAGAGAAGTGAAAGTACATATCCATACAAAGACCTCTTTCATGAACAGCCACAGCAGCTTCATTTATATTAGTCATAACCCCAAACGGGAGACAACCCAGAATGCACATCAACAGGTAAATGGATAAACAGATAGTCATAGCCTGGAATACGACTCGGCAATAGAAAGGAATAATGAGACATACAGCAATGTGGATGAATCCCAGAAAATTATGCTAAAAGAAGCCAGGTACGAAAGAGTATCTGCTGCATGATTCCATCTATACAGAAGTCCAGAAAAAGCGCAAACTGCTCTTTAGCGACAGAAAGTACATCAGTAGCTTCCAAAGGGTGAAGCAGAGAAAGAGATTTACTGCAAAGGGGCGGGAGGGAGCCCGTGAATGATGAAAATGCTCTGTGTCTTGACTGCAGTGGTGGTTCTGCAAATACATACACCTGTCAAAACTCATTGATTTGTGCACAATAATGGGTGGCAGTTAACTGTATTAAGTTGTAATATAGTTGATGTTTTAAAAAAGGTTCAGAAGCNGACTGTGATGATGAAAATGCTCTGTGTCTTGACTGCAGTGGTGGTTCTGCAAATATATACACCTGTCAAAACTCATTGATTTGTGCACAATAATGGGTGGCAGTTAACTGTATTAAGCTGTAATATAGTTGATGTTTTAAAAAAAGGTTCAGAAGCCTACTTAAAGGAGGCTCAATTCACCAAATACTGGGCAATCTGAGCACTGGAATAATAAGAGCCACAACTGATTGACTTAATCAAATATGTTATAAAGACAAAAATTCATAATTTTCCAAAAGAAAACGTCTATGAAAACCTAATTAGGTACTTTTAGAGATGCTAGGGAAGCAACTCATTATTCTGAAAACTTGTAAATAAAGGAAAAGACTCAAGCTTTTCTCTTGCCTTTTCTGTCCTCAGGGTAGCTAAGTTGGAAAGCAAAGCTTTCTCTATAGAAGTAGTCCGGTATTCTACAACCTCTAATGAATTCATAGATCTCAACAATGATCATTAGTAACTATTGAGTTCATTAGGTGAAAACCTGATGAGGATTTTATAAATGGGATGCCAGGCAGACAAGCCCTGAACTCCCTGATGAATCACATCATCATCAAAAGTGGCTCAACCAGACGTTGGGGGCCTCCTGATGGAAGAATGTACCATGACCTGTTCTTCAAAAAACGGAGCCTGAATCTGATCAAATATTCTTGAAAAGGGGAAGAAAGAAAAAAAAAAAGAAAAAAATCCCTGAATCTTATCAAGCGTCTATCATAGGTATTACCTGGGAGCTTATTAGAAATATATCTTCTCTGACCCCACTCCAGACCCCCTGAGTCAGAATTAGAATCAGAGTAACAAGTTCCCCTGGTGATCTGCGTGCACATCGCAGCATCAGAAGCCCTGTCTAACCTCAATTCCCAGTTTATAAGACATGCAGGGAACAGAGGAATGTGCTAAATGACACCACGGGGGATGCAGTGAGGAAAATGAAGGACGAACAACCAATGTATTCCCCCAAAAATAAATTACAAGGAAAACAAGGAAGGAAAGTAACCCAGAGACTGAACAAGACTTAAGAGATTTATCAACCAAATGTTTAGTTCCTCATTTGAACAAGGCAACTGTTTTAAGAATGTTTAAAACCATGAGGTAGTCAGGGCAACTTAAATATGGATTGAATATCTGATGATAGGAAGGAACTATTGTTAAATCGTTAGAAGGACAACAGTATTATAGCAACCTTTTTCAGTCTTTATCTTGTAAGAGTGTGTGCGAATGAAATACTGGGCTTCCCAGGGAGCACCAGTGGTAAAGAAGCTGCTTGCCAATGCAGGAGACAAGAGATGTGGGTTCGATCCCTAGGTTGGGAGGAGGGCATGGAAATCCATTCCAGTATTCTTGTCTGAGGAATCCCCATGGACAGGGGAGCCTGGCGGGCTACCGTCCTCAGAGTGACAAAGACTCGGACACGACTGAGCGACTTAGCACACACACAAAATGAAATACTAGCATGTTTATGGGATTTGCGTCAAAATAATTCAGCAGTGGGGTTGGGGAGGGAGAGACTACTGGGGAAAATGAGTAGGATCAGAGCTAAAAGAAGCCTGGCCATATGTTTATAATTGTTGAAACTGGGTGCTGGAGGTTCATTAACCAGTTTCTCTACTTTGGTATATATTTAAATGCTTCACTAATACAAAGTTTCCTTAAAGCACTCTGTGGGGAGGAACGAGCTTCACAAATGTTAATTCTCCTCCTCAGTGGGGCCGGAAGCAACAAGCAGAGGGAGGACCTGAGGAAGCCTCGCAGCAGGCGCAGCACAGGGATAATTAAAGCAGAACCACAGCTACAGCAACATACATCTGTCTTGTCTCGTCCGGAGTGCGGTCCCACCCTGCCAGCAGGGCTCCAGCGGTCTTCAGAGGCCAGGCCGAGTCGCCGAGGCTGGAGGCAACGCTGTGCTGCGTAAATGAGACTCTGGAGCTCCGCGATGCTCCTACCTAGGTGCCAGTGGTTTCTATAGAAACCACTAGAGAATGGTATTTCGGAGAGCACAAAGCGTCTCCACTGGTCTCCACCAGCTTTGTTCACACTTACCCATCAGCATCTGAGATCCAGCCTATCAAAGTGGGCCTCGTGGCTCACTTTTTAAAATAGGTATAGCTCATTATAAGGCACCTGCTCTCAAACGTTTCCAAGGAAACAGAGGCCCCAAGACGCCCTACTCTAAATTCATTAGCATTTAACAGCCCTTAATGAGGCTTAAAGATGGCGCGCTTTAATAACCATATGCTGGGGGAGGACACCTTTCCCTTTGGCATTTAGGTATAACTGATGAGCTGGCTCAGGCTCCCAGAGGACCAGCCTCCGCTCCAAGCCTTCCTTAAAGGCAGAGTCATGAGCGCTGGGGGTGTCTGCGTGCCTGGGGAGGGCCCCTTGTCCCACAAGCCTCCCTTGAGGTGCTCGGCCCAGGGCCCCAACCCACACATGGCCAGGGTGGAGGCCCTGCACTGATATCCAGGCTAGCCTTGACTCCTGACTCTCCTCTACATACACACACACACACACACCAACTTACACACTCACACACCCTGTGTACACTTCAGTCACACAGACTCCTCACTGTTCCCTTATATGTCAAGCCTTTCCATGCCTCTGTGCCATGGTGCATTCCTTATGCCTAGAATTCCTTACCCTGACTTGCTGCCTAGAAAACTCCTATGCATCCTTTAAAACTCTCTGCCAACTGAGCCTCCCAAAGAGCNTTATATGTCAAGCCCTTCCATGCCTCTGTGCCATGGTGCATTCCTTATGCCTAGAATTCCTTACCCTGACTTGCTGCCTAGAAAACTCCTATGCATCCTTTAAAACTCTCTGCCAACTGAGCCTCCCAAAGAGCCAGACAGACTCATCAATTCCTTCCTCTGCAGGGCTTCCACCATCCCCCCATGACAACTACCATCACTCTCCTCTCTAACTCTCCAATTCTGTCCCCTCCCCTTGGCTGTGAGCTCAGGGCTAGGTGCGGGGATGAACCCCTTTCCCCTCTATCCCACAGCTACTCACCATTCGGCAGGCATTTGGTGAGTGTCTGAAGGTTCCCTGATGAATGGATGTAGATGAACAGCTCCAGGGCCCTGGGGAGTCAGTCAGCAGGTGGGGGGAGGGGGCAGCCCCTGTCTGGGGGGCTGCAGCTCCCCTTGGGGAGAGGGTGCTGACCCCTCACTGCATGTGGCCTCAGCCGAGCCTCCCCAGCGACACGCTGCGGAGAAGCGCCCTGCTCCATGCAGACCTCATCTCAGAGTCCAGCCCCTGCCTGACAGATGGGGGGACTGAGGCCCAGAGGACGGGGTGCTGAATGTGGGGCTCACCAGGGCCACTCAGGCCTCTCCCAAGGGGGTGGGGTGGCGAAACAGAGGAGGAGACTGTCCCTCGGACAACTTGGAGAGGAGGAAGCCATCACCAGTATCGGGGGAGCGGGGGGACATGTGGGAGGGCAAGGGCCTCCCACCTCTCCCTCCCCACGCCCCCTGAAATTGTCGGGCTCTCGCCAGAGGCTAGGCTCCTGTACTGCCTTCAAGCGGCAGCAGGATCTGCCCCCTGGGGACCGCCTTCCTCGGCGGGACACCCACAGTGGGGCCCGAGGAAATGATGGAGTGAAGGCGGGTGCTGGTTACTGGGACAGGTCGTGAGCCTCGGGCCTGAGGGAGGGGGTGATGAGGGGACCCTGGAGAGAAGCAGCCAAGTGTGTCTCGCTCTCCAGGAGCTCCAGGGGACCCAGGAAACTCCCCCAGCCCTGGCTACCTCTGGGTCGAGCCTGTGTGGCCACCTTCCTCTGTCTCTCAGGCGGTTTAGTGGCCAGTCTCTTGGGAATCACAGGACCAGCAACAGCTCCCAGGCGCCTGGGGCTGGGTTCCCACCGAGGCACCTCCTAAGGGCCCGCTCTCCGCTTGTCCCTCTATTCCAAGCCTCCATACTCACTAGGCAATAATTAATTCATTTCTCTCTTTTAAAAATTAATCAAAGACACAGAGGAACGCATATCTGAGCCTCTGATCAGCCCAAGAGGACCCCTGTTATTGCACCGGCTTAGAACACCTTCGACCGAAAGCAGACACTTGACATTTTGGTCAGGTGCGCTGCCTGGCTGGGGGGAAGCATGACCTCCCCGAGCTTCTAGCAAAACTGAAGGCAGCTGGTGAATGCTGATCACCGCAGGCTCCTAGAAAGCACGGCCCCGCAGCGACCGTCTGAGAAGCCACGGGATAGCAGGGAGCATTAGCTGAACACCTACTGTGTGCGTGCACCTTGCCAGGTGCTTCTCCTGTGACACCGCTCCATGCTCACAACAGCCCTGGGGGTGGGGATCCCCAGCCCCGCTGTGCAGACGAGGACACCAGGCCCAGAGATGTGACGGGCCAGCTGGTGATCACCCTGCTGGGTGGAGGCAGTCAATGTGGCTGACACTGGAGCCCCCCCACCCCACCCCACTGCACCCCACAGGCTGCCCAGCCAGGGGCAGAGAGTAGCTGCTCAATTAGTGCCTGCTGGATCTGAGCTGGATCCGAACACGACCCACGGAGAGGCCGTCACGTTGGAGACAACTGTGAAATTTCAAATTACGGCTGCAGAACGCGAGGGAGAGGAAAAAAAGCAGAAATAGACAATTACACATGTATCCACGTCGCTGATCCTCTCAAGTGAAAAATTGGTTTTCCGCACTGTACAATGGAGGCATGAATTAAGNACCCCACTCCAGCACTCTAGCCTGGAAAATCCCATGGACAGAGAAGCCTGGTGGGCCACAGTCCATGGGGTTGCTAAGAGTCGGACACAACTGAGTGACTTCACTTTCACTTTTCACTTTCATGCATTGGAGAAGGAAATGGCACCCCACTCCAGTGTTCTTGCCTGGAGAATCCCAGGTGAAGCGACTTAGCAGCAGCAGCAGCAGCAGCAGCTGTGTCAGACACGCGTTCTCAGTACCAAGGATGAGGCAAGGAGCAAACCAGCCAGGTGTGAGGTGTCCGAGGGATGTACTGAAAATCTACAAGAACTCACTCACTGTAAGGAAAACCCTTAGAATGCTGTGTGAAATGTGTGAAGCGAAATACAAAACTGTATAAGAATAAGACCAATCAACGTTTGAAAAAACACAGAGTGGACAAGAACACTGAAATAAAAGAAAACAGGCTCATGTTACAATGTTCACCCTCAGGTGGCCTGGCCGCCCTTCTATTTCTAGTTTTTAATTTTTCCATATAAAATCACATACGAAATAATAAAGTCCTTCCCATTGTCCTTTTCATATTTATTTATTTGGCTAAATCAGATTTTAGTTGACGGCACATGGAATATTTAGTGGTGGCATGTGGGATCTAATTCCTTGACCAGGGATGGAACCTGGGGCCCCGGCATTGGGAGCACCAGGGAAGTCCCCTTCCCATTATTTTTAAAAGAGGAAATCTGTCATGATTTTAAGGTAAAGTCCGTGTACCCCCTGCAGTTTTCCTGGCTGCCCCTGAAGGCAATAAGAGCCACACTGCTCAGCCCTAGGCGTCTGCACGCTCGCCAGGCAGGGCTGGAGAGTTCAGCACGCTGGACAGAGCCCCACGCCCCGTGGGAGCGCAGCAGGCCTGCTGAGAGCCACCTTAAGCGGGCACCCTTGCCCCTCCTCTCTGGCCCACCCGCTGGATCCACAGGAGGCGCTTGGGCCACACCTCTCAGAGGAAACATTCATTGAAGCGGGAGAGAGAGTGATCTCCTGAGTCTGGCTGGTGCAAATGGAACAAGGCCAGCGAGGAGGACAGGGGGTCAGATTGTTGGGGAAAAAGGAAGCAAAAACCAACACTGCGTGGCCCCGTTACCCACGTTACTAGCTTGGGAGAGGACTGGCAAACATGCCAACACCAGTCACAGCAACATCTGCTCCTAATTGCTTCTCCCCTAGCGTTCTCAGAGCGCATCAGCTGGCGTCTGCCCTGGGAGAAAATCCGGTATTTTTAACAAAGTCTTAAATCAGATTGCGTCCTTGATGAGTAATTTCTTACATGGTTGGTCTTCGGGGCTAAAAACAGTAAGCGCACCTCCGAGGGATGCGGCCATCAGCAGGGGCTGGGTGACCAGGAGGCCCAGCTTCAAACAGCATGACTAAGAGTTTCCAGCTCCAGCAGCACTTCTCGGTGTCTTCTCTCATTCATCATATATTTATAGCCCAAACATGAGTGTTCCAGTGCTTTTATAAGTCCACGTGTCCATTTCTTTATGGGTAGCTTTTCTCTCTCTTCCAAATATTTTTGTTTAAAAAAAAAATAGTCTCTTTGTAAAAGAAAAAAATGTTTGTTTTTTCTTTTAAAAAAAGAGTACATCTCTCTATGTCTAATTCTCCCCCCTCTATGTGAGGCACAATCCTGTAAGCAAGATACATATGGATGGAACATCCTGTCCTCTTGAAGGAAACTGTTTCTGGTTTTAGGTTCTCCTCAAAACACCAGCATCCCCTGTCCACAGCCTGGTGGGAGAGCACCTTCCTGCAGCTGCTAATCCAAAGCACCAGCCTGCCTTCTGAATCCAGCACTGGAGACCTCACCCCGCCACCTTCCACCCCAGCCGTTCGGAAAGGCCTCTGCTCAGCGCAGACCTGCAGGGGCTGCTGCACCTTCCAGGATAGGGATGCCTTTAGGCAGCGGCTTCGATGCTGCACCTTCAGCACGGGACCACCAACTCCCCTGGATCTCAGCTGGAGGATGGCAGTTTCTGACATTCCACACCCTCTTCTTTTAAGGTCAAGATCGATGCACGTTTCATCATGAATGACCCTGCAGCATTTGAGAGACTGGGTGCCTCCTTCAGACCAGGGGCGTTGCTTCTCAGGGCTTGAAACAGACATCCTGAAACCACTGGCTCCCCAGAGGCAGGAGCACTCAGGTTCTTCCTCACTGCCCCTCCCTGAGTCCTTCCTCAGTCTTGATCCCGGCCCCCGCTGCTCACAAACCTCCCATGGCTCCCCACTGCTGATCCAAATCCAGAAGCACAGCGTTAACAGTCTCTCTGCCCACCTGTCCCACTGCCTGGGGCCCATTCCCAACTGCGTCAAGCAGGCCACTGGCCCTGTCCAAACCTTACGTCTCCCACAGTCTGCATGGTCGCCTCCATCTGCTCATTCAGTCAACCAAGATCTGCTGAGTGCCTACCACATGCCAGGCACTGGTCTAGGAGCTAGAAGTCAGCAGCAAACGAAACAGACAGAAACCCCCACCCTGGAAGATTACATTCAAAGGGAGGAAGACAGACAAATAGACACGTACAGCCACAGCGCGCGGATGACGATGAATGATTTAGAGAGAAGTGAGGTGTGGGGGCACCTAGTGAACGCCAGGGCTGCCCAGCACCTGGTCCAGGAAGGCCTTCCTGCAGAGGCGGCATTTGAGCAGGACCCTGGAGAAGGAAGGGTGGGAACCTCTCTGTAGAAAACCAGGAGGGGCACACTGCAGGCAGAAAGAGCAAAGGTGCAAAGGCCCGAGGCAGGAATGTGCCGGTGTGCTCGAGGCACGGCTAGGAGGCTGAAGGGACCAGAGCTGAAGAGAAGGGGCTGACGGGAGATTATGAGGCCTGCGGGCCCCCACAGGGACACAGCCCTTACTGCGAGTGAGACCTGAGCCTGGACGGTGCTGACCNTCGGGGTTCTGACCCCCACAGTAACACAAAGGTAAGGCCACGGACATCTTGGGTTCCAGACCATACCAACATTTGGGCAGACTGTCAGGAGACAAAAAGCATCAGAAAACCCCATGCTGGCAGCATGGAGCCAGCGCCAGTAAGCAGGCTCAGAGGGCTAGTGCAGAACACAGCCTGCCGACTGGCCAGAAATGAAGTCAGGCACTTTGCAGAGATGAGGGATGTGCTCTGATCACCAAACCTGAGTGGAGAGAGATCGGCAGAGACGAGCGAGAGGAGCCAAATCACCCATTTGCTGTAATGAACGGGGCTGGACCAGAGAAGCCCAGAATCCTGACATTGATCATGCAGCTTAGCTTAAGGAATCATAAAAGTCTATGGCTGGAAAGCAGTTTTAATGTCATCTGCTCCAACTGCCCCTTGAGTCCGGCAGGAGGCTGTCTGGCCCTGCTGTCATGCTCCAATGGTGGGATCAGCCGTGGCCTTAGACACCTACCCCTCACCTTCAAGGCATGGACTTGCTTTAACCCAGCAATCTGAATTCTGGGGCCCAAGCTGCAGGCAATAAACTGCAAGTGTGGGAAGCACTAGGCGCACAAATGCGCCTGACGGTAGAACGTCCAGTACAGCAGACTGGCGTGGTTTGCCTGGGGATGGTAACAAGGGAGGGAAGACGACCCGCATACCCTTGACGGAGGCACGGTTCTCTGGAAACAACGTTCCGTGTGCACACGATTTCCACAGGGTGTCCAAAAAAGGGTGAGCCACGGGGGGCCCCACCTGGTCAGCCAGGTCAGGGGGATCAGCTGTGAACAGATGTGGAGTGACACACGCCACAGCCTGACCCATCTTGGCAGTCAGCCAAAGCGTAACTATGTTGGCTCTATGGACCATGCAGTCTTCGGTTCAACAACCCAACTCTTGAGGCTGTGGTGTGAAAGCAGCTGTAGCTGCTATACAAGTGAATGACCAGAACTGTGTTCCAATAAAACTTTATTTACAAACACAGGAAGTATGCCAGACTTAGCCCTAAGCTTCAGCGGCTCGACCCCTCATCGCCACCTTTACATCTACTACCTTTAAATGGCAAACCAAAGGAAAGCTAATGTCCTCCAAACCAACCTCGGGAAATGGTTTAATAAGCTGAACCACTTGAAATATGTTCATTTGATCCATATTTATTGAGCACCTGCTGTGTCAGCCTGGAGAAGGCAATGGCACCCCACTCCAGCACTCTAGCCTGGAAAATCCCATGGACAGAGAAGCCTGGTGGGCCACAGTCCATGGGGTTGCTAAGAGTCGGACACAACTGAGTGACTTCACTTTCACTTTTCACTTTCATGCATTGGAGAAGGAAATGGCACCCCACTCCAGTGTTCTTGCCTGGAGAATCCCAGGGATGGGGGAGCCTGATGGGCTGCCATCTCTGGGGTTGCACAGAGTTGGACACGACTGAAGCGACTTAGCAGCAGCAGCAGTAGCAGCTGTCAGACACGCATTCTCAGTACCAAGGATGAGGCAAGGAGCAAACCAGCCAGGTGTGAGGTGTCCAAGGGATGTACTGAAAATCTACAAGAACTCACTCACTGTAAGGAAAACCCTTAGAATGCTGTGTGAATGTGTGAAGCGAAATACAAAACTGTATAAGAATAAGACCAATCAACGTTTAAAAAAACACAGAGTGGACAAGAACACTGAAATAAAAGAAAACAGGCTCATGCTACAATGTTCACCCTCAGCTGGCCTGGCCGCCCCTTCTATTTCTAGTTTTTAATTTTTCCATATAAATCACATATTATATGAAATAATAAAGTCCTTCCCATTGTCCTTTTCATATTTATTTATTTGGCTAAATCAGATTTTAGTTGACGGCACATGGAATATTTAGTGGTGGCATGTGGGATCTAATTCCTTGACCAGGGATGGAACCTGGGGCCCCGGCATTGGGAGCACCAGGGAAGTCCCCTTCCCATTATTTTTAAAAGAGGAAATCTGTCATGATTTTAAGGTAAAGTCCGTGTACCCCCTGCAGTTTTCCTGGCTGCCCCTGAAGGCAATAAGAGCCACACTGCTCAGCCCTAGGCGTCTGCACGCTCGCCAGGCAGGGCTGGAGAGTTCAGCACGCTGGACAGAGCCCCACGCCCCGTGGGAGCGCAGCAGGCCTGCTGAGAGCCACCTTAAGCGGGCACCCTTGCCTCTCCTCTCTGGCCCACCCGCTGGATCCACAGGAGGCGCTTGGGCCACACCTCTCAGAGGAAACATTCACTGAGGCGGGAGAGAGAGTGATCTCCTGAGTCTGGCTGGTGCAAATGGAACAAGGCCAGCAAGGAGGACAGGGGGTCAGATTGTTGGGGAAAAGAAAGCAAAAACCAACACTGCGTGGCCCCGTTACCCACGTTACTAGCTTGGGAGAGGACTGGCAAACATGCCAACACCAGTCACAGCAACATCTGCTCCTAATTGCTTCTCCCCTAGCGTTCTCAGAGCGCATCAGCTGGCGTCTGCCCTGGGAGAAAATCCGGTATTTTTAACAAAGTCTTAAATCAGATTGCGTCCTTGATGAGTAATTTCTTACATGGTTGGTCTTCGGGGCTAAAAACAGTAAGCGCACCTCCGAGGGATGCGGCCATCAGCAGGGGCTGGGTGACCAGGAGGCCCAGCTTCAAACAGCATGACTAAGAGTTTCCAGCTCCAGCAGCACTTCTCGGTGTCTTCTCTCATTCATCATATATTTATAGCCCAAACATGAGTGTTCCAGTGCTTTTATAAGTCCACGTGTCCATTTCTTTATGGGTAGCTTTTCTCTCTCTTCCAAATATTTTTGTTTAAAAAAAAATAGTCTCTTTGTAAAAGAAAAAAATGTTTGTTTTTTCTTTTAAAAAAAGAGTACATCTCTCTATGTCTAATTCTCCCCCCTCTATGTGAGGCACAATCCTGTAAGCAAGATACATATGGATGGAACATCCTGTCCTCTTGAAGGAAACTGTTTCTGGTTTTAGGTTCTCCTCAAAACACCAGCATCCCCTGTCCACAGCCTGGTGGGAGAGCACCTTCCTGCAGCTGCTAATCCAAAGCACCAGCCTGCCTTCTGAATCCAGCACTGGAGACCTCACCCCGCCACCTTCCACCCCAGCCGTTCGGAAAGGCCTCTGCTCAGCGCAGACCTGCAGGGGCTGCTGCACCTTCCAGGATAGGGATGCCTTTAGGCAGCGGCTTCGATGCTGCACCTTCAGCACGGGACCACCAACTCCCCTGGATCTCAGCTGGAGGATGGCAGTTTCTGACATTCCACACCCTCTTCTTTTAAGGTCAAGATCGATGCACGTTTCATCATGAATGACCCTGCAGCATTTGAGAGACTGGGTGCCTCCTTCAGACCAGGGGCGTTGCTTCTCAGGGCTTGAAACAGACATCCTGAAACCACGGGCTCCCCAGAGGCAGGAGCACTCAGGTTCTTCCTCACTGCCCCTCCCTGAGTCCTTCCTCAGTCTTGATCCCGGCCCCCGCTGCTCACAAACCTCCCATGGCTCCCCACTGCTGATCCAAATCCAGAAGCACAGCGTTAACAGTCTCTCTGCCCACCTGTCCCACTGCCTGGGGCCCATTCCCAACTGCGTCAAGCAGGCCACTGGCCCTGTCCAAACCTTACGTCTCCCACAGTCTGCATGGTCGCCTCCATCTGCTCATTCAGTCAACCAAGATCTGCTGAGTGCCTACCACATGCCAGGCACTGGTCTAGGAGCTAGAAGTCAGCAGCAAACGAAACAGACAGAAACCCCCACCCTGGAAGATTACATTCAAAGGGAGGAAGACAGACAAATAGACACGTACAGCCACAGCGCGCGGATGACGATGAATGATTTAGAGAGAAGTGAGGTGTGGGGGCACCTAGTGAACGCCAGGGCTGCCCAGCACCTGGTCCAGGAAGGCCTTCCTGCAGAGGCGGCATTTGAGCAGGACCCTGGAGAAGGAAGGGTGGGAACCTCTCTGTAGAAAACCAGGAGGGGCACACTGCAGGCAGAAAGAGCAAAGGTGCAAAGGCCCGAGGCAGGAATGTGCCGGTGTGCTCGAGGCACGGCTAGGAGGCTGAAGGGACCAGAGCTGAAGAGAAGGGGCTGACGGGAGATTATGAGGCCTGCGGGCCCCCACAGGGACACAGCCCTTACTGCGAGTGAGACCTGAGCCTGGACGGTGCTGACCGCAAGAGTGACTCATGGACTTTCGCTGTCACGGGCCACCCTGGCTGCTGTGTTGAGAACACACTGTAAGCAGCTGGGGCTGGTGCGGGTGGGGTGGTGTTGCCGGGAAGACACTTATCAGAAAGGAAAGCGCTGCCACTACCCAAGCAGGAGACAAGGGCAGTTTAAAACCACAGTCACGGGGGCTTCCCTGGTGGTCCGGTGGTTAGGACTCTGGGCTTGCAATGCAGGGGACCCAGGTTCAATCCCCGATCAGGGAAGTAAGATCCCACATGCCGCACAGCGTGGCCAATAAATAAATAAATTTAAAAATAAAAAAA
>SJYW01050925.1:766515-782867 GCA_006410735.1 Raphicerus campestris | reverse complement strand
TTTTTTTTTTTTTTTTTTTTTTCAAAACAAAAAGAGAGAGAGAGAGAGAGAGAGGAAACACAAAGGAAAAAAATAAGAGTCTGCCATCCTCCCACCACCTGGAGACAACAGTTTCAGACTTCTGGGTGAATCTTCGCTTGGCCTGGTCCTGCCAGCTCCTGCCTTGTGGCTCTTCCTGGTTTTAAGCCCAAACTCCTGGCCTCCTGTCCATCCTTGACAGCCCTTGCTGCCCTCCAGGGTATCATTCTAGAGACCACCACCAGGCCTGCACAGCTCAGCAAAATCCCGTGCAGTCGGTGAGCAAGCCTTCACCACGCCATTTACCGGCAAAAGCTTTGGGAATCCTTCAGGGTGAGTGTGTTCAAGGGCTGGGACTGTGCTGGATCCACCGACTAATTTAGGGAGATGACATAACAGAGTCTTCTGATCCATGAACAGGATATATGGCTCCTTTTATTTAATTTCTCTTGTTGTTTAGTCACTAAGTCATGTCTGACTCTTGCAATCCAGAGGACTACAACCCACCAGGCTCCTTTGTCCACAGTACTCTCCCGGCAAAAATACTGGAGTGGATTGCCATTTCCCTCTCCAGGGAATTCTCCCAACCCAGGAATCATCTAAGCAATGGTTTAGAGTTTTCTGATGAAAAAATCTTAGACATCTTTTGTCAAATTTATCCCTATTAATTTCATGTTTGGATGACATTATAAACGGTATTTGAAATTTTTTCATTTCAGGTTCTTTTCCAATAGGCAGAAATACAATTAATTTTTGTATACTGACCTTGAGTTCTGCAAACTTGCTAAACTATTAGCCCTAGAATCTTTTTCTGTACACTCAGTAGAATTTTCTACATGAACAATCATGTAGATGAACAAAAATAATTTCACCTCTTCTTTTCCAATCTAGATATCTTTTATTTCTTTTTCTTGCCTTATTGCACAGGCTATAATCTCCAGAACAATGCTGAATAGATGCGGCATGAGTGAACACCCCCGTCGTGTTCCTGACACTATGGGGAAAGCAATCACTCTTTATAGTTAAATAAGATGTTAGAGGTAGGGGTGGGAATGGGTGGGAGGTGGGAAGGAGATTCAGGAAGGAGGGGGACATATGTACACCTGTGGTTAACTCATGTTGATGTATGACAGAAATCGAGCCAATATTGTAAAGCAATCATCATTCAATTAAAAACAAATACAATAAAAAAAGAAAACAAAAAAAGATGCTAGAGGTAATGTTTTCATAAATGTGCCTTAACAGTTTGAAAAAATTATCTTCTATTTCTAGTTTGCTTAAAGTGAAGGGATATATGTAGGACTGATTTGCTAAATTTTATTTAAAAATTTTACCTCCATGTTCATGAGAGATATTAGCCTATCACTTTCTTCTCTTGGTTTGGTACCAGGGTAGCCTCATAGAACAAGCTGGAAAATGTTTCCTCTTCTTTTATTTCCTGGAAGAGTTTGAGTAGAATCATGTGTTAATTTTCTAGGGCTGCTATAACAAAGTACCACAAACTGGGTGGGAGATAGATAGATATGTACTGTCTCACGGTTTTGAAAGCCAAAAGCCTGAAATCAGGGCAGGACTGGTTGCTCCCAAGGGCAGTGAGGAAAAGATCTGTTCCAGACCTCTCTTCTTGACTTGCAGAGGGCTGTCTTCATGTTCATATGTTGTTCTCCTTCTACAGCCTGTCTCCAAATATTCCCCTTTAATGAAGACGTAAGTCATACTGGATTAGGGTCCATTCTGAAGATTTCATTTTAACTTGATTATCTCTGTAAAAATCCTATCTTTAAATAATGACATATTCTGAGCCACTGGAGGGTTAAGACTTCAAAATGCAAATTTTGAGAGAGACACAATCCGTCTCATAACAAATTGCTACTATGTCTTCCTTAAATATTTGCCAAAATTCACTAGTGAAGTTTTGGGGCATGGAGTTTTCTTTATGGGAAGGGTTTTAAATAGGAATTCAATTTCTTTAATAGAGACAAGGCTTTGGGAGTTATCTAATTTTGTGGGTGAGCTTTAAATGGCTGAATCTCTTAAGGGGTTTATCCAGGTCATCTAAGTTGCAGAATTCCTTGCCAGAAAGTTGATCATAACATTACCTTTGCTCTTGTTGTTTAGCTGCTAACTCATGTCCACCTCTTGCAACACCATGGACTATAGCCCACCAGGCTCCTCTGTCCATGGGATTTCCCAGACAAGAATACTGGAGTCGGTTGCTATGTCCTTTTTCAGGGGATCTTCTTGACCCAGGGCTCAAACCCGTATCTCCTCCATTGACAGGTGGATTCTTTACCACTGAGCCACCAGAGAAGCCCAACATTACCTTAGTACTCTCTTAATATCTTTAGAATTTGTAATTAAGTCACTTCTCTCATTCCTAATATTGGTAATTTGTTATCTTTTTTATTCCTGACGAGTGGTTAAAGTTTTATCACTTTCATTGATTGCAAGGAACCAGGTTTTTATCTCACTGGCTTTACTGTTTATCTGTGTTCTGTTTGAATTGTTTCTGCTCTATCTTTATTGCCTTCNATTGGAGTGGGTTGCTATGTCCTTTTTCAGGGGATCTTCTTGACCCAGGGCTCAAACCCGTATCTTCTCCATTGACAGGTGGATTTTTTACCACTGAGCCACCAGAGAAGCCCAACATTACCTTAGTACTCTCTTAATATCTTTAGACTTTGTAATTAAGTCACTTCTCTCATTCCTAATATTGGTAATTTGTTATCTTTTTTATTCCTGATGAGTGGTTAAAGTTTTATCACCTTCACTGATTCCAAGGAACCAGGTTTTTATCTCACTGGCTTTACTGTTTATCTGTGTTCTGTTTGAATTGTTTCTGCTCTGTCTTTATTGCCTTCCTTTTGCTTATTTTGGGTTGAATTTTCTTTTTCTGTATGTCTTAAAGTGGGAGCTAAGATCGTTGATTTAAACGTTTCTTCTTTATTAATACAGGCATTAATGCTATAAATTACCATCTGAGAACTGCTCTAGCTACAGTCCACAAAATTTTATATGTTGGGTTTTCATTTGCATTTGGTTCAAAATATTTTCTAATATTCCTATCAGCTTCTCCCGGGACTCAGAGATTATTTACAAATGTGCTGTTTAGTTTCCAAATATTTGGAATATCTGTTATTGATTTTTAATTTAATCCTATCATCATTAGAGAATATATTTTGAATAATTTCAATCCTTTTAAATTTACTGAGAGCTTTGTTTTATGGCCTATAATATGGTCTATCCTGGTAAACATTCCATGTACACTTGTAAAGGATGTGTATTCTGCTGTTACGTGGAGTATTCTATCGATGTCAGTTCGGCCAAGTTGAGTGATAGTGTTGTTCAAGTTTTCTATACCTTTACTGATTTTCTGCCGACTTGATCTACTGATTATTGAGAAAGGGGTGTTGAAAGCTCCAGCTATAACTGTGGATATGATTGACTCTCCACGCATTTCCATCAGTTTTGCTTCATGAATCTTAAAACTCTTATTAGGTGTATACATATTTATGCCCCTAATGTTAAGCACCTCATGTTACATCCTTTGATAACTGAACCCTTCATCCTTATCAGATGAGATTCACTGAGGTTTTGGTTACATGGATTTCTAGTTTTTCATCAGATTTGGAAAACTTTCAGCCATTGTTTACTGAAATCATTTCTTCTGCTCCCCCTTCTTTGAAGCCTCTGGTCCAGTGTGCACTGGGTAAGCATGAAGCTGCCTCACCGTTCACCGGCCCTCCGCTTAGCTCCCTCCTGTTCCACTTTAGATAGTTCCTGGTTTTCAGATTTGCTCACCTCTTATTTTACAGTTAATGATTCGCAAGTAATTACATCTAGTGAATTTTTCATCCAAAACACTTTTCCCCTCTAGAGTTTGATTTGGATTTTTCTCCTGTCTTCCTTAACATGCTCAAGCTTTTCTCTACTTCTTTGCATCTATATGGGGCATATTTATAAAAGTTGGTACAACATCCTTATTTACTATTTGCCTCATCTGTGCCACTTGTGGGTGTGTTTCTATTTTTCATTTTTCTTCTCATCATGGTTCAGATTTTTCTAATTCTTTCACATGTCTTGTAATCTTTGTTCAGAAGCAAGACACCATGAATTTTACTTTGATGGATTTTCTTTTCCCCTGTAATACTGTTAAGGTTTGTTCTGGGACACAATTAGATTACGTGGAAAATGTTCACTTCTTAAACATTAGATAGTCTAAGCTTTGATAGGAGGAACCACCGCAGCATTTAAATAGGGCTGTTTTACTTCACTCCTAAGGCAATACCCTTGTGAATTACAAGGATTTCCCACTCTGGCTTATAGGAATATGAAATATTCATGGTCCTGTGAGCTCTGGGGATTGTTCATCTTATTCAAGTGGCTCTTTCCTCACCTGGGGGAGCTTCCTCATACACATGTGCTGATCAGTATTTCACTGAAGATGTTGAGGGAAGCTCCTACAGATCTCTGGAGCACCCTCTCTCACCCTGGGCAGCACTCTAATGCCTGATTCTCTATTTCGAGAACTCTAGCTGCCGTGACGTTCCTGGAGTCCAGCTTTGCCTCCTCACCCCAGGAAGATCACTGGGACCTGTCTGGGTGTCTCCTCCCTGTGCTTACAGGCCAGAAACTCTCACCTGGCAGTAACCTGAAACACTCTCAGGGACCATGTCATTTTTCCTCTCTCTCTCAGGGATCACTGTCTACAGTACCTGGTGTTCAGTATCTGAAAATCACTGTTCCCTTACATTTCCTCTGTTTTTCTTTGAGCTTGAAGCATAAATCTGGCCCCGTACTACTCCAACTCTGCCAAAAGCCTAAGTTCTCATAAGTTATTTGGAAGTGTGTGATTTAATTGTCACATGTTTGTGGAGTTATTTTTTTATTTCTCAGCCATTATTATTTATTAAAAATTTAATTCCATTGTGATCAGAGACTAGGCTATTGTTTAAACCCTCTTAAATGTATTGAGATTTGCTTTACATCATAGCTCATGCCCTACCTTAGAGAAGTACTATTTGAATTTGAAAAGCATCTATACCCTGAACTTTGTGTATAGTGTTCCCTAAATGCTAGTTAAGGTGGCTGACAATGTTACACAGATCTTCCGTCTTTATTGATCTGTCTAGTTGTTCTATCAATTACTTAGCGAAAGGTGTTATAATATCCACCTATGACTATAGATTTGTTTACTCTCCCTTTAATTCTGTGAAAACATCTTCATGTATTTCGAAGCTTTGTTATTAGATAGAGATTGCTATGTCTTCCTGAAGAACTGATCCTTTTATCATTATGAAAAGTCCCCCTCATCTCTGCTAATACCTGTTGTCTTGAAGCCTATTTTATGGTTCAATATTACAATACTTTCAGTTTTCTTAAGCAAACTATTTGGATGATATCCCTTTAATTCCATGCACTTACTTTCAGCTTCTTTCTTTTTTGTTTGAAGTACACCTCTTGCCAACAGTATACAATTTAGTCTTGCTTTCGTATCCATTCTAACAATATCCTTTTTGAAGATTTTTTTTTAATCTTAATATTTTGTATGTGGACCATTTTTTAAGCCTTTATTGAAACAGTTTTTTACAATATTCCTTCTATTTTACGTTTGTCTGTTTTTCTTGGCTGACAGGCGTGTGGCATCTTAGCTCCCTGCCAGGGACTGAACCCACATGTCCTTCACTGGAAGGTGAAGTCTTAACACTGGCCTACTGGGGGAGTCCCCTGACAATCTCCTTCAAGGGTAGCGTTTANGAAGATTTTTTTTTAATCTTCATATTTGTATGTGGACCACTTTTTAAGCCTTTATTGAAACAGTTTTTTACAATATTCCTTCTATTTTACGTTTGTTTGTTTTTCTTGGCTGACAGGCGTGTGGCATCTTAGCTCCCTGCCAGGGACTGAACCCACGTGTCCTTCACTGGAAGGTGAAGTCTTAACACTGGCCTACTGGGGGAGTCCCCTGACAATCTCCTTCAAGGGTAGCGTTTAGTTGATATACACAGAATGTAACTGTTACTCTGAGCAGATTTACATCATCACTCTGCTGGGGTTTTTTTCTGTTTTCACCTGTGCTTTATCCTCTTTTCCTCCTTTGAGCTGTGCCTCAACACTTTTTACACACGCTTAATATTTTAAAGTCATCTTAGAGTTAAACTGTACCAGTTTACATAAAATACAAGAAGCTTGCAACCATAAATATCTTCTCTTAATCCCCCATCCTTTATGCTATACACCCACATGTTATGTATTACACCCACATGTTATTAAACCCCACAATGTAATGTGATAATGTTTGCTTTAAACCGTCGTGTATGTTTTTAATGTAAGAGGAAAACATAGTCTTTTATATCTTCCCACATATTCACCATTTACAGCCTCTTCAATTCTTCCTAGATATATGAGTTTCTATCTGATATCATATTTCTCTGTCCCAAAGAACTTCCTTAACATCTCTGCAGTGCACACCTGCTCAACAAATTCTCACCTACTTTTCATTCATCTGAAAATGTCTTTATTTCACCTTCATTCTTAAAGGATACAGAATCATGAGTTGAAATGTTTTTAATGGCACTCTAAAGGTGCCATTCCACTGTCTCTGAACTCTACTATTTCTGATAAGAAGTCAGTATATATATTTTTATATCATTATTCCTTTCCATACGACATTCATTTTCCTCTGGCTGCTCTTAAGATTTTCCTCTTTATATTTGGTTTCCAGAAGCTTAACTACGCCAGGTCACAGTGTGATTGCCTTTACATTTGTCTTGTTTGGGATCTGCAGGGTTTGGCTTTCTTTTTCTTTTGAATCTGGAAATGTACATATTTTCACCAAACTTGGTGAGGTTTTAGGCATTATTTCTTTGAGTAGCTTTTTCTTTCCCACTCTCGCTCATCTTTGACTCCAATTAGGAAGCGACAGTTAGAACGAGACACTGAACAATGGACTGGCTTCAAATTGGGACAGGAGCGCGGCAAGGCTGCACACCGGCACCCTGCTGACACCGTTTCCTCTTACATGCAGAGCACATCATTCAAAATGCTGGGCTGGATGAATCACAAGCTGGAATCCAGATTGCCAGGAGAAATATCAACAACCTCAGATATGCAGATGATACGAATCTAATGACAGAAAGCAAAGAGGAACCAAGGAGCATCTTGATAAAGGTGAAAGAGGAGAGTGAAAAAACTGGCTTAAAACTCAACATTCAAAAAAAAAAAAAAAAGAAGATCATGGCATCTGGTCCCATCACTGCATGGCAAACGGGTAGAGAAAAGGAGGAAACGGTGACAAATTTTATTTTCTTAGGGTCCAAAATCACTGTGGACAGTGACTAAAGGTATGAAATTTAAAAATGCTCACTCCTTGGAAGAAAACCTATGACAAACCTAGACAATATACTAAAAAGCAGAAACATCACTTTGCCAACAAAGGTCCGTATAGCCAAAGCTATGGTATTCCCCGTAGTCATGTATGGATGTGAGAGTTGGACAACAAAGAAGTCTGAGCACTGAAGAATTGATGCTTTCGAACTGTGGTGCTGGAGAAGACTCTTGAGAGTCCCTTGAACAGCAAGGAGATTAAACCAGTCAATCCTAAAGGAAATCAACCCTGAATATTCACTGGAAGGACGGATGCTGAAGCTGAAGCTCCAATACTTTGCCCACCTGATGCAAAGAGCCGACTCATTAGAAAAGACCCTGATGCTGAGAAAGATTGATGACAAGAGGAGAAGGAGGTGACAGAAAGAAAATGAGATGATTGGATGGCATCACTGACTCAACGGACATGAGTTTGAGCAAACTCTTGTAGATAGTGAAGGACAGTGAAGGGAAGCCTGGTGTGCTGCAGTCCATGGGGTCACAAAGAGTTGGACATGACCTAGCAACTGAACAACAACAACGCATATGCAAATACTACTCACATCACACATACACTATTCAGTTCAGTCACCCAGTCGTGTCCGACTCTTTGCGACCCCATGACCCACAGCACGCCAGTCCTCCCTGTCCATCACCATCTCCCAGAGTCCACCCAACCTCATGTTCAGTGATGCCATCCAACCATCTCATCCTCTTATATATTACAGAAATATATCTGGCTATTGCCCAAAGATCCCTGAATATCTATTCCTTTTTCCCTCTATTCTTTTTCTCTGCTTTCAGTTTGAATAATTTCTATTACTCTTATTTCCAGATTCACTGGCTCCCTCTTCTGTCCTCTCCATTCTGCAACAGAGTCCAAAGCACACACTCTTTACTTTGGACACTACTATATTTTTCAGTTCTAGACTTTTTATCCCCTTATAAGTTTCTGTACAGAGATTTCCTAGTTTTTTACTCATTGTGACTATATTTTCCTTTGTGTCTCTGAACATTGTCATAACTGTTTTAAAACAACTGTCTGCTAATTTCAACACTGGGATTATCTTGGAGAGAAGCCCTTTCTGTTGAATATAGGTCCCCTTTTCCTATTTCCTACTCTACTGAATACTTTGGAGTGAAATACTAGGTATTATTGGGCTTCCCTGGTGGCTCAGAGGTTAAAGCGTCTGCCTGGAATGCAGGAGACCTGGGTTCGATCCCTGGGTCGGGAAGATCCCCTGGAGAAGGAAATGGCAACCCACTCCAGTACTCTTGCCTGGAGAATTCCATGAATAGAGGAGCCTAGTGGGCTACAGTCCACAGCGTCACAAAGAGCCAAACACGGCTGTGTAACTAACACATACCAGATATTATTAATTAATATTATTAACACAAAATTTATACTGTGCAAGTTCTGGATTCTGTCATGGTTCTCTGAAGAACATCAACTTAAACTTTTTTTAAACAGGGAGCTAACTTGCCTCTATTCAAATTTCAAACTCTGTCTCCTCTGTTGTGTGCAGCAGTAGAAATTTCTATTCAGTTCTCTTAGTATGAGCTGAGCTTCTTAGAATCTGCCCCATTCGTGGATTCAGGAGTCATCAGAGATCTGGGTAGAGTCTATACGCAGAACTTGTGGCTTCCCTTCTCTGACTCCTTCCTTTCTGAGATTTCCCTCCTCACTCTTTAGCTGCTCTGGTTGCCCCCAAATTATGTCCTCTGGCTCTTCAAGGCAGCAACACTGCACGTTTTCTATCTGAATTTTAGCTGCTCTGCCTGGTACAGAGTGGAGCCTAGTCTCATACAGAAAACCATGAAGCAGGAAATTCACCCAGTTCCATTTTCCTCTGCTAAGGGGAGGCTCCCTTCTCGGTCCACTTGCTTTTTGCTGCTCTCCAATACCTTTAGGCAGCTTGTCGTGTTTTTGTTCATCTTATAACTGTCAGCTGCGGGAAAGTTAGTCTGATGGGAACTGCTGCTTAGCTACTGGAAGTCGTATCTAATATTCAATTTTGAGCATCTGGTTTGCGNTTAAACAGGGAGCTAACTTGCCTCTATTCAAATTTCAAACTCTGTCTCCTCTGTTGTGTGCAGCAGTAGAAATTTCTATTCAGTTCTCTTAGTATGAGCTGAGCTTCTTAGAATCTGCCCCATTCGTGGATTCAGGAGTCATCAGAGATCTGGGTAGAGTCTATACGCAGAACTTGTGGCTTCCCTTCTCTGACTCCTTCCTTTCTGAGATTTCCCTCCTCACTCTTTAGCTGCTCTGGTTGCCCCCAAATTATGTCCTCTGGCTCTTCAAGGCAGCAACACTGCACGTTTTCTATCTGAATTTTAGCTGCTCTGCCTGGTACAGAGTGGAGCCTAGTCTCATACAGAAAACCATGAAGCAGGACATTCACCCAGTTCCATTTTCCTCTGCTAAGGGGAGGCTCCCTTCTCGGTCCACTTGCTTTTTGCTGCTCTCCAATACCTTTAGGCAGCTTGTCGTGTTTTTGTTCAGCTTATAACTGTCAGCTGCGGGAAAGTTAGTCTGATGGGAACTGCTGCTTAGCTACTGGAAGTCGTATCTAATATTCAATTTTGAGCATCTGGTTTGCGATAACAGAGAGTAATACCCCACCCTATCTCTTCCCCTCCACCGTCATACCCAACATATACATACTTCTTTGCCCCAGTACNTCGGGGGAGAGCCGGCCTGAAGGGGACCAGGAGCCCGTGAGGATGGACGCGAGACAGGAGTGGGGAAAAAGAGATCGGAGAACTTCAGACCTGTCTCCCTCTGTGAAAGGTGGCGGGGGGAGGAGGGCAGCTGAAAGGGTTAAACATAGGAGAGCAAAGCAATAGTCAAGATTTTCCTTCCGAAAGAACACTCGGGCTAAAGGCACAGGAGGCCAGGATACTGCGGGAGACAGGTGACGAGGACGTCTGCCAGGGCAGAGGGCACACCGGCCATCATATAGGAGAGGGGCGCCAGGGCCTGGGGGGCGATCCAAGCGGCAGCAAGGAAAGCAGCTGGGCTGCTGCAGGCAGAGGGGGCACCGCTGGAGGAGCAGCGGGGAGGACAGAGTGGCGGCAGGGGCAGGGAGCAGGGACACCCACCACCTGAGCGGGTGGGAGGGGCCGGCTTAACCCTGGGCCGGGCCGGGGTGCCCCCAGCAGTCACTGAGAGGGCTCCCTGAGAGTGCCGCCTGACCCAGCTCCAACCAAGCCCTCCTTGGGCCCGGCCTGGGGGACCCTGTGTCCTGGGCTGTCATACACACTCCTGTCCCGGCAGAGCGCCTCCCGAGTGCCTGCTCAGAGACTCAGCCACGATGACTTCCTCCACCCGACAGTCAGCCAGAGCACGGCCCCATGACGGGGGCGATCATGCCAGGAAAGTGAGGGTCACTTGGGTCCTGCTGCCATGGCAACCACCACAGGCCAGCGCCAGGCTGTCTCCACATCCCAAAAAGGGCTCCCAGGGCAGTCCTGTGGGCGGCTCCGTCAGGCCCACGCTGCCCACCAAAGCCACAGTTCTTGCCAGCCTCCCTGAGCGGGGTGGTCGTTTTCGTTAAGACTTCTTAAAAGAACGTGGGCCCCTGACCCTAGAACTCATCCAGAAAGCCAGCAAGAAGGTACACCTGGTGCCTTCTGGCCAAAAGGCCTTGTCTGGCTGTGGGCTCCTGCCAGACACACTCAGGGACTCAGTGGGGTTTGTGAGCGGATCCCCGTCCAGCGGGGAAGCCTTCAGCTGACCTGAGAGACCCACACTCACCCACCAGCCTCACCTCCCACCACCACCTCACCTACATATGACCTTCCATTGAGGCTTCCCAAACCCACCCTGCCCTTTGCCNGGGGAAGCCTTCAGCTGACCTGAGAGACCCACACTCACCCACCAGCCTCACCTCCCACCACCACCTCACCTACATATGACCTTCCATTGAGGCTTCCCAAACCCACCCTGCCCTTTGCCACTTCAGACCTGTCTCCCTCTGTGAAAGGTGGCGGGGGGAGGAGGGCAGCTGAAAGGGTTAAACATAGGAGAGCAAAGCAATAGTCAAGATTTTCCTTGACTTTACACACGCAGCTCCACCTCCTGCTTGTTCCTCCCTCTCCACTGACTGGCCCCTACATTTCCTTCCGGTCTCAGCTTGGATGCTCCTTCCTCCAGGAAGCCCTCCTGACTACCAGGGGTAAAATCCCAGCAGATGTTCCCATCATTGCTCCATGCTGCTCCTCTGGGAGGGCTGGATGCACCTTGCACCATCGATAGCCACCCAACTTCCTCTCTCCTGAAGACAAGAGCAGTCAGTGTGGTCAGGACGGAGTGGTCAGTGGAGGAATCGTGTGGCCAGAAGGACTCCACTGCTTTTCCATTTTCAGCCGTTATTCCTCTCCACTGTGATTTACCCCGT
This sequence comes from Raphicerus campestris, assembly GCA_006410735.1. Taxonomy (NCBI): domain Eukaryota; kingdom Metazoa; phylum Chordata; class Mammalia; order Artiodactyla; family Bovidae; genus Raphicerus; species Raphicerus campestris. Next base: position 771,081 of record SJYW01050925.1, on the reverse strand, counting down.
TTTGTAGATTTTGATAGACACACACATGCACTTGTATGATAACTCCCACAAGAGCTATCATTTCTTTAGACCCCCATGGGCCCCACACTGCCAAGTGCTGAGTCAGATGATAGAGTCTCCACAGCACCCTCCTTGAGGTGGACGCAACTGGGCCCCTTTATAGGCGAAGAGACTGAGGCTCTAGGTATGAAGAGAGTGGCCCAGATTATATTAAGACAGTATGCAAGTGACAGCCCCCGAGTCAAAGTCCGTGTGCTCCTCTCTGGGCGCCCCACCCGGGGCAGTGGACGGTGGGTGAGGGGCTGGGAAAGAGCAGAAGGGGGCGCTGGGTCTGCTCCCTGCCCTCGGATGGTAGAGCTGCCGTGGACCTGCAGGCTGCATCTATGCCGTCTTTTTCTCTGAGTACCTGCTTTCTCCTAAGATCCTGCTGAATATATAATTTGGCGTCCTGCTTTCCTCACTTAACATTTTCCAATGTTCTTAAAAACTTCATTTTCAAAAGTGCAGTTACTCATCAATTCCAGAAGAGCCGAGCACGGATATGGCAGGGGCCTTGAACTTGACCATTTTTCCCTGGTGCTGATAGCTATACACACACAGCAAGAGGGTTTAACAGCCTGATTCAGCACGGTGGGAAGGAGTAAACTGCTTGAGTCTGGGAAATACATTACCTCAATCTCGCAAATGGTTTTTGAAAATCATTAGGCCACAGAAATGTCATTGTGCAGGCCCGGCTTCTTCCACCTCCCTCACCTGCCCAGCTGCACCCCATGGCACCGCATCAGGCATCAACAAACTCAGAGCGCTCGGACCTGGAGTTGGGGCGGGGTGGCAGGCTGAGCCCCTGGGCCCAGACACCCCAAATCCCTCCTGAGAGACAAGGAGAACGTTTCAATCTACTCAACTCACAGACACCCAACAAGGAACGACTCTCATCTCCCCCTGGAGGCTTGCAGGCCCACCTGCAGCAGAAGCAAGCTCTACAGCCCACTGCCCAGAAATGACCTCTGTGACATCTCCAGGCTGGTGCCAAAGTCAAACCGTAGTAGATTTATGGGTCTCCAGTGGTTCCAAATAGGAAAAGGAGTACGTCAAGGCCGTATATTGTCACCCTGCTTACCTAACTTATATGCAGAGTACATCATGAGAAACGCTGGGCTGGAGGAAGCACAGGCTGGAATCAAGATTGCCAGGGGAAATATCAATAACCTCAGATATGCAGATGACACCACCCTTATGGCAGAAAGTGAAGAGGAACTAAAGAGCCTCTTGATGAAAGTGAAAGAGGAGAGTGAAAAAGTTGGCTTAAAGGTCAACATTTAGAAAATAAAGATCATAGCATCCAGTCCCATCACTTCATGGCAAATAGATGGGAAAACAGTGGAAATGGTGGCTGACTTTATTTTTCTGGGCTCCAAAATCACTGCAGATGGTGATTGCAGCCATGAAATTAAAAGACACTTAGTCCTTGGAAGGAAAGTTATGACCAACCTAGACAGCATATTCAAAAGCAGAGACATTACTTTGTCAACAAAGGTCCGTCTAGTCAAGGCTATGGTTTTTCCAGCAGTCATGTATGGATGTGAGAGTTGGACTACAAAGAAAGCTGAGCGCCAAAGAATTGATGCTTTTGAACTGTGGTGTTGGAGAAGGCTCTTGAGAGTCCCTTGGACTGCAAGAAGATCCAACTAGTCCATCCTAAAGGAAATCAGTCCTGAATATTCACTGGAAGGACTGATGCTAAAGCTGAAACTCCAGTACTCTGGCCACCTCATGAGAACAGCTGACTCACTGGAAAAGACCCTGATGCTGGGAAAGATCGAGAGCAGGAGGAGAAGGGGACAACAGAGGATGAGATGGTTGGATGGCATCACTGACTCAATGGACATGGGTTTGGGTGCACTCTGGGAGTTGGTGACGGACAGGGAGGCCTGGTGTGCTGCAGTTCATGGGGTTGCAAAGAGTCTGACACGACTGAGCAACATTTCTCAAAAACAACCCCTAAGTCTACTTACTTCTAAAAGGGCCAGCTAAGGACCAACTAACAAGTTTCTGGTAGCTTTCAGTTAACTCAAAACCTCAGTGCCCCGAGCTCTTGCCCAGGCTTGGGGTTCTTGGGGATTGAGTAGTCATCACTCCCTAACAAACTGTACCTGGAATGCATTGTGCTAAGTCGTTCAGTTGTGGCTGACTCTTTGGGACCCCATGGGCTGTAGTCTGACAAGGCTCCTCTGTCCATGGGATTCTCCAGCCAAGAATTCTGGAGCGGGTAGCCATCTCCTTCTCCAGGGGATCTTCCCAACCCAGGAATCGAACCTGAGTCTCCTGCAGCTCCTTCACTGGCAAGCAGGTTCTTTACTACTTAGCGCCACCGGTCGCTTTCAGTGAACTCATGCCCTCCACATCCGAACTCATACCCAGGCCTGGGATTCTTGAAGGCTGAAAATTCATCATTCCCTAACAAACTGTAACTGGAATGCATTAAGTGGTATTATAAATGGAGCCCCCTCAATTTTTCTAATAGTTTTGAATTAGTCTATATAATTACATTACTTCAATGAGCGCAAAATTACTTTACCTATAGAAGTTTAACAAGTGATTCTAAAGGATTAAGAAGAGTTATACAACCAGATAATAATGATCAGTCTGCAGCACTTAAGTCACCGATTTTTGCGGTCACACAGCCTATAATTTACAGAGGCTGCCTGGCTGTGAGTTCAGCAGCCAGAAATCCCTTTACCTCTGCTTGTGCTGACAGCAACAAGGACTCATACATCAGAGAACAGCAGCTCCCCCAAGAGCCAGGTGTGAGCAGCAGTGCCTGTACTGATTACAGAAGGCCCATTTGGCCATTAGTCAACCTGTCTCTCCCACACTCTTGCTCACGAGCTTCCGGATATGGCACGTGGCTTCCAGCTTTTTTTAAAGAGGGAAGCAGCTCAACTGCTGCTTAGCTTTCACGCTGTTCTTTTATTGTGCTGTGTGGGCTTCCCAGGTGGCGAAGTGGTAAAGAATCCGCCTGCCAATGCAGGAGATTCAAGAGAGGCAGGTTTGATCCCTGGGTCAGGAAGATCCCCTGGAGAAGGAAACGACAACTCACTCTAGCATCCTTGCCTGGAGAATCCCATGGACAGAGGAGCCTGGCGGGTATAGTCCATGGGGTCGCAAAGAGCTGGACATGATTGCGTGACCGAGCAGACAACTGCGCTGTGCACTGTCTGTTATAATCTATATGCATCTTTACTGACGCTGATCATCCACATCGGCAGGGTACCTGCTGCGGCTCCGTGCCATTTGTGAAGACCCCCAGGGACCCCAGGAGCAGGTGTACGTGCCAACCTGCTTCCACTCTGGACTCTCTGATTGGGCCTCCAGCTGCTCCTTCCCACCCCACCAGCTGGAAGATGGCCCACGGCAGGCACAGTGCCAGGGATGGGCCACACGCAGTGGTTAACCAAGGGCTCCAAATCCTCGTGGCTGAGCCTCCTTCTCCTTGGCCGGGACAGCCGACCTAAAGTCGTTCCCCTCAAGGCAGGTATCACCCAGGCAGCCTGTCACCAAGTCAGAAGTGCACCCCGAGGCAAGGGGGCTGCTCCCCAGCACCACCTCCAACACTCAGGTTATGATGGAACACAGTGTCTTTCTCACCTGGACCCTCTCTGCCCGGGATGGTCCAAGCCGGACTCTGAGCCCACTCCTTCCCAGAGAGGAGTCAGGAGCTCAACAAGGCAACCCGGGGACTGGAGAACAAAGGTGGAGGGGAGGTCCCTGATTATCTGAAAATGAGAAGCCTGCCACCCAGCAGGCCTCCCTTTCAGCTCTGGCAACCAGGAAAGCCTCCAGTGATTTCAGGGTGGGTCAGCCAGCTTCTGCACGTTCTGCCGCGCCCACCCCCATCCCCGAGCCACAGCGCTGCTAAGCTTTTTTTTCATCCTGACGATGGTAAGCCTCAAGATCCTCTTGTCGCGCTCTAAGTTTTTATGATAAACTAGTTTAAAACCTCTTCTGGAAGTGGTCGTGGTATAAATTATAAATAAAGACCAACAAAGCGAAAGCTCTGAGGCGCAATCTTATTACCACCTTGAAGGCGCTTGGTGTCATTTTTCTTCCAGTAAACATGTAAATCTGGTGTCCAAAACAATACAAGTTGCCTTATCCCATGGCTTATTTGCATGATTTTTAATGGCAAACAATAATAAAGTGTAACTGAATCCTCTCATCGTAAATTCATCTAGACGTCGCTGCAGAGAATGCATTCACACGTTCCCATGTTCCCCGAGCAGCTATGGGGCGTGGCTCTGCATCCTGTGGGGTCCAAGAGCAAGCAGGCAGCCTGGGGGACTCAGGGTGAAAGCTACGGGGACGTGAAGGCCCAATTCCACAGGCAACTTGGGACACCCAAACCCTAACCCCGCGGTGCCCTTTCATCAACGTGGCCTGAGCAGGCAACCCACCTCTGAGCCGCCACGTCCACAGCTAGAAAATGGGGCCACCCCCTCGCTTCCCAGAGCTGCAGGGAGGCTCAAAGAGAATCACGGTAACGAGTAGAAGGTACAAAGGCAGGCA
>SJYW01050925.1:744401-766177 GCA_006410735.1 Raphicerus campestris | reverse complement strand
AGAGTCTGACACGACTGAGCAACATTTCTCAAAAACAACCCCTAAGTCTACTTACTTCTAAAAGGGCCAGCTAAGGACCAACTAACAAGTTTCTGGTAGCTTTCAGTTAACTCAAAACCTCAGTGCCCCGAGCTCTTGCCCAGGCTTGGGGTTCTTGGGGATTGAGTAGTCATCACTCCCTAACAAACTGTACCTGGAATGCATTGTGCTAAGTCGTTCAGTTGTGGCTGACTCTTTGCGACCCCATGGGCTGTAGTCTGACAAGGCTCCTCTGTCCATGGGATTCTCCAGCCAAGAATTCTGGAGCGGGTAGCCATCTCCTTCTCCAGGGGATCTTCCCAACCCAGGAATCGAACCTGAGTCTCCTGCAGCTCCTTCACTGGCAAGCAGGTTCTTTACTACTTAGCGCCACCGGTCGCTTTCAGTGAACTCATGCCCTCCACATCCGAACTCATACCCAGGCCTGGGATTCTTGAAGGCTGAAAATTCATCATTCCCTAACAAACTGTAACTGGAATGCATTAAGTGGTATTATAAATGGAGCCCCCTCAATTTTTCTAATAGTTTTGAATTAGTCTATATAATTACATTACTTCAATGAGCGCAAAATTACTTTACCTATAGAAGTTTAACAAGTGATTCTAAAGGATTAAGAAGAGTTATACAACCAGATAATAATGATCAGTCTGCAGCACTTAAGTCACCGATTTTTGCGGTCACACAGCCTATAATTTACAGAGGCTGCCTGGCTGTGAGTTCAGCAGCCAGAAATCCCTTTACCTCTGCTTGTGCTGACAGCAACAAGGACTCATACATCAGAGAACAGCAGCTCCCCCAAGAGCCAGGTGTGAGCAGCAGTGCCTGTACTGATTACAGAAGGCCCATTTGGCCATTAGTCAACCTGTCTCTCCCACACTCTTGCTCACGAGCTTCCGGATATGGCACGTGGCTTCCAGCTTTTTTTAAAGAGGGAAGCAGCTCAACTGCTGCTTAGCTTTCACGCTGTTCTTTTATTGTGCTGTGTGGGCTTCCCAGGTGGCGAAGTGGTAAAGAATCCGCCTGCCAATGCAGGAGATTCAAGAGAGGCAGGTTTGATCCCTGGGTCAGGAAGATCCCCTGGAGAAGGAAACGACAACTCACTCTAGCATCCTTGCCTGGAGAATCCCATGGACAGAGGAGCCTGGCGGGTATAGTCCATGGGGTCGCAAAGAGCTGGACATGATTGCGTGACCGAGCAGACAACTGCGCTGTGCACTGTCTGTTATAATCTATATGCATCTTTACTGACGCTGATCATCCACATCGGCAGGGTACCTGCTGTGGCTCCGTGCCATTTGTGAAGACCCCCAGGGACCCCAGGAGCAGGTGTACGTGCCAACCTGCTTCCACTCTGGACTCTCTGATTGGGCCTCCAGCTGCTCCTTCCCACCCCACCAGCTGGAAGATGGCCCACGGCAGGCACAGTGCCAGGGATGGGCCACACGCAGTGGTTAACCAAGGGCTCCAAATCCTCGTGGCTGAGCCTCCTTCTCCTTGGCCGGGACAGCCGACCTAAAGTCGTTCCCCTCAAGGCAGGTATCACCCAGGCAGCCTGTCACCAAGTCAGAAGTGCACCCCGAGGCAAGGGGGCTGCTCCCCAGCACCACCTCCAACACTCAGGTTATGATGGAACACAGTGTCTTTCTCACCTGGACCCTCTCTGCCCGGGATGGTCCAAGCCGGACTCTGAGCCCACTCCTTCCCAGAGAGGAGTCAGGAGCTCAACAAGGCAACCCGGGGACTGGAGAACAAAGGTGGAGGGGAGGTCCCTGATTATCTGAAAATGAGAAGCCTGCCACCCAGCAGGCCTCCCTTTCAGCTCTGGCAACCAGGAAAGCCTCCAGTGATTTCAGGGTGGGTCAGCCAGCTTCTGCACGTTCTGCCGCGCCCACCCCCATCCCCGAGCCACAGCGCTGCTAAGCTTTTTTTTCATCCTGACGATGGTAAGCCTCAAGATCCTCTTGTCGCGCTCTAAGTTTTTATGATAAACTAGTTTAAAACCTCTTCTGGAAGTGGTCGTGGTATAAATTATAAATAAAGACCAACAAAGCGAAAGCTCTGAGGCGCAATCTTATTACCACCTTGAAGGCGCTTGGTGTCATTTTTCTTCCAGTAAACATGTAAATCTGGTGTCCAAAACAATACAAGTTGCCTTATCCCATGGCTTATTTGCATGATTTTTAATGGCAAACAATAATAAAGTGTAACTGAATCCTCTCATCCTAAATTCATCTAGACGTCGCTGCAGAGAATGCATTCACACGTTCCCATGTTCCCCGAGCAGCTATGGGGCGTGGCTCTGCATCCTGTGGGGTCCAAGAGCAAGCAGGCAGCCTGGGGGACTCAGGGTGAAAGCTACGGGGACGTGAAGGCCCAATTCCACAGGCAACTTGGGACACCCAAACCCTAACCCCGCGGTGCCCTTTCATCAACGTGGCCTGAGCAGGCAACCCACCTCTGAGCCGCCACGTCCACAGCTAGAAAATGGGGCCACCCCCTCGCTTCCCAGAGCTGCAGGGAGGCTCAAAGAGAATCACGGTAACGAGTAGAAGGTACAAAGGCAGGCACTGCCGGCCGCCGTCTGTTCTCTTTCTCATCCTTTACCACCTGCCACCAAGCTGTCCTGGTGTTGGAGCAAACAGGGCTTCAGACTCAAAAAAAGTTAAGGCACAGTGTGAGCTCTTCCCTCCGGTAGGCCGGCCAGGCCAGGCATCTCAGATGTACACGGGAGAGCACCTGGAGGCCCAAGACCCAAGCAGACACGATGGACGTCCAGAGACACACAGACCGGTCCAGAAGTCTGGCGGGCCCTGGGGTCAGTGTGCAGAGAACGAGGCCTGGGCCACGCACGTCCGAGCAAACGCAGCTGCCCTGAGACCGCCATCTTGGCTTCGGCAGTTGCCCTGGCCTCAGCCTCGGCTGGCAACGAGACCTGTCCTAAGCCAGGGAGGGCTGGGCCGGGCCCTGGCCAGAGGGGAGCCCAAGCCAGACAGAGCTTCACACACCTGGGCTCCACCTCGCGCCATGGGCTGTAGAGCGACGCGCCCGGTGAGGTTACCTGGGGTGGCTTTCCTGACCCACAAACCAAATGGGATGGGCTGGGCTTGTAAGCACGCCTCTCCTCACCGCCCCCCCGCCACTACTTTCAAAGTCAACAAAATCGTCAGCAGCCGCCATGGAGCATCGGCCCCCTCCTGCATGGCTCGCCTTTCCTTTTCACGGGTCCAGCCTCAGCCCTCGGCCAGGCATGGGTTCAAGCTTCTCAGGCCCAACCCAGGTCTTCGTAGGGGCAGCCCTCATGGGACTGAGACCACTGCTGGGGCCCAATAACCAGACAGGGGCTAGCCCCAGTGGCGGAGGGGCCTGGCCCTCCCTTCAGCTAACTGGGTGGACTTGGCTCTGTCCTTCCTTTCTGGGATCTGAGGGACGGAGCAGCAGGAGCGCCCCCTCAAGGTGGCCAGGAGGATAAACGGAGAATGTGCAGGCCCTAGCCCAGAGCCGGGCGATAAACGACAGCCGTGATTATGACTCATGATCCAATCACTCGGCGCGCACTCCTCAACGCTTCCCAAACGCACGCACTCCATATCAGCCCCGAGCGCTCCCAATTAATGAAAGAACAAATTAAACTGTCGTTACTTTGGTTTAATTCTGTAATTAAAGAACTTCAGGAAGCGACAGGCTCTAAATAATGCATGCTTTTATAAAAAAAAAAAATGTTGAGTTCTGGGCAAAGAGGAAAAAAAAAAAACGGTGGGGGTAAGCTTCGAGAAAAAGAAGAGATCCGAGGCAGGAGCAATGATATGTATCCCCAAAGATCGGAGGGGACAATCAAGTGACAGCTGAAGGACTTAATTTGTTTTTGAATTAAGGCTTCAGCTATCACGGAACACAGGAAAATAGATGGCCCCCACCCCGGGCTCCCGCCCCACATCTGCCATCCGCAGAAACAGTGTCGAGAGTAATTCAATTGGTGGCTTTTCCAGTTGATGAGGCAGAGCACGGCAGTCATTCTGACATCTGCTTGTGTGTGACTCTCCTTTTTATGTCAGTTCAGGGTGGGAGAAGAGCAATAAAGAAAGGGAAGGCGTGTAGCACGTGAATTTGGCTAAATGTGTGTCTCTCATCCAGCAGATCATGTGGTTGCCACATGTTACAGACTTAACAAGGTTGCCCTGGCAGGGGTGGGCTCCTGAGTCAGGAGGACGTGATTCTAAACCAGCTCTGCTTTGCGCTTCCCCCAACCCCCTCTCCGAGCGAGTGCCTGCGGGCTGACAGCAGGGCTGAGTTAGGAACCGGCCGCCAGGCCTGCAACTTCAAATTAAATAACTTATTGAGATGTTTGCTTCTTGTTAGGCATTAATGTTTTCATAAATCTCGTACGCAGGGTAATTGCAGTGTCCTGGTTCTCTGAATCACATAAAGAAATGGCTTTCAGACACGGCTCCCATTTAGGCTACTATTAGCTGCAGAACCCAAAGGATGAAATGTTATTAAATATAACTTTTTTTTTTCCCTGCAGTATCGCCAAGTTCCAAGAACAGCTTGGAGATTTCCCTGAAAAGGTTGGCAAATGTGCTTAGTACACAGAATAGCAGCTGCTTTACAAACTGCATACTTTTTATTAAATTACTGCCCCTGCAACATCCTGTCAGCCGCAGGATTAAAAGGCAGAAGAGATTAAACTGATGGGAAAGGCTCCCAAGCAACAGGTCTAAGTAAGTCACAAGGGGTAAGCCTCCTTCTAAGTCTGTGCAATGGCAGCAGGGGGCAGGGGCGGGGGCAGTCAGTTGGGGTTGGCAGGGGGCCAATATACAAAACTTTAATGACAGGGACTCACTATTTCAAGGTTGAAATGGCAATTATCCACATTGCTAGACATGTCATAATTGTCTTTTCTTTCCTTCTTCCCCCACCACGTACCCACCAGGGTACTCTGGATCTCACAGTGCACCATGCTAGGTCACTCAGTCGTGTCCAGCTCTGCACGACCCCGTGGACTGCAGCCCGCCAGGCTCCTATGTCCACAGGATTCTCCAGGCAAGAATACTGGGGTATGTTGCCGTGCCCTCCTCAGGGGATCTTCCCATCCCAGGGATCAAACCCACGTTTCTTATGTCTCCTGCATTGGCAGGTGAGTTCTTTACCACTGAGGCTTCCCTGGTGGCTCAGGCGGTAAAGAATCTGTCTGCAGTGCAGGAGACCTGGGTTTAATCCCTGGGTCGGAAAGATCCTCTGGAGAAGGAAATGGCTACCCACTCCAGTATTCTTGCCTGGAGAATTCCATGGACAGAAGAGCCTGGCGGGCTACAGTCCACGGGGTCGCAAAGAGTCAGACATAACTGAGCGACTAACATTTAAGACTTTGACTTCACCACAAGCACGACCTGGAAAGCCCACGTGGCTCAGATGGAATGCAGTGGTGCCTGGTAAATACTGCTCAGTGACTGAGTGAACCCCCGGCAGAGAGGCGCTCGGGAAACGGCCGCTACATCGCTCTACTGAGGGGCACTATGACTGTCCTATTCTCACCGTGATGGGACCACTTCCTAACCCCCTCTCTACACAAGCTCGCTCCTCTTAGAGGAGGCCCCTGCCCTCTCCCAGCCCCTGCACAGCCACCTATGACCCTGCACGGCTGCCGGACCCTCTCAAGAGGAGGCTTCTCGGCTGTAAGATGGGAAGCCAGGGTGGCGGCTTCCACCCAGCGCTTGGCACCATTGATAGGCGACTCTGTACCCCCACAAGCTCCGCCCCTCCACCGTCAGCAACCCCGTGGGATGCCTGCTGCCTGGTGCCCTGCCCAGGACCAGCGGGTCGAGAGCTTTGCTCCAAGTGCCACAGCCTTGACGGATATGAGGCCATGATGACTGCTTCTGCTTTGCAGGTGAGGGAGCTGAGCGCAGAGAACCTCGGTGACTTTGGCAGCAGGCGAGGCAGCAGCAAGCCCATGCTGGTCTCCAGTGAGCCCCCGGCCTGTCTGCAGGGCGGCACCAAGCCGCCCCCGGGGGATGCTCCTGCACACCATTCACTGCCCCTTCCAACTCACCCCCTTCCATGTGCCCTGACACTGCTTCCACCTCCGCCTGGAAGGCCCCCGAGGTTGAGCTCTGCCTGGTGAGGGGACGCCCTCNCTCTCCTTTTTATGTCAGTTCAGGGTGGGAGAAGAGCAATAAAGAAAGGGAAGGCGTGTAGCACGTGAATTTGGCTAAATGTGTGTCTCTCATCCAGCAGATCATGTGGTTGCCACATGTTACAGACTTAACAAGGTTGCCCTGGCAGGGGTGGGCTCCTGAGTCAGGAGGACGTGATTCTAAACCAGCTCTGCTTTGCGCTTCCCCCAACCCCCCCTCCGAGCGAGTGCCTGCGGGCTGACAGCAGGGCTGAGTTAGGAACCGGCCGCCAGGCCTGCAACTTCAAATTAAATAACTTATTGAGATGTTTGCTTCTTGTTAGGCATTAATGTTTTCATAAATCTCGTACGCAGGGTAATTGCAGTGTCCTGGTTCTCTGAATCACATAAAGAAATGGCTTTCAGACACGGCTCCCATTTAGGCTACTATTAGCTGCAGAACCCAAAGGATGAAATGTTATTAAATATAACTTTTTTTTTCCCTGCAGTATCGCCAAGTTCCAAGAACAGCTTGGAGATTTCCCTGAAAAGGTTGGCAAATGTGCTTAGTACACAGAATAGCAGCTGCTTTACAAACTGCATACTTTTTATTAAATTACTGCCCCTGCAACATCCTGTCAGCCGCAGGATTAAAAGGCAGAAGAGATTAAACTGATGGGAAAGGCTCCCAAGCAACAGGTCTAAGTAAGTCACAAGGGGTAAGCCTCCTTCTAAGTCTGTGCAATGGCAGCAGGGGGCAGGGGCGGGGGCAGTCAGTTGGGGTTGGCAGGGGGCCAATATACAAAACTTTAATGACAGGGACTCACTATTTCAAGGTTGAAATGGCAATTATCCACATTGCTAGACATGTCATAATTGTCTTTTCTTTCCTTCTTCCCCCACCACGTACCCACCAGGGTACTCTGGATCTCACAGTGCACCATGCTAGGTCACTCAGTCGTGTCCAGCTCTGCACGACCCCGTGGACTGCAGCCCGCCAGGCTCCTATGTCCACAGGATTCTCCAGGCAAGAATACTGGGGTATGTTGCCGTGCCCTCCTCAGGGGATCTTCCCATCCCAGGGATCAAACCCACGTTTCTTATGTCTCCTGCATTGGCAGGTGAGTTCTTTACCACTGAGGCTTCCCTGGTGGCTCAGGCGGTAAAGAATCTGTCTGCAGTGCAGGAGACCTGGGTTTAATCCCTGGGTCGGAAAGATCCTCTGGAGAAGGAAATGGCTACCCACTCCAGTATTCTTGCCTGGAGAATTCCATGGACAGAAGAGCCTGGCGGGCTACAGTCCACGGGGTCGCAAAGAGTCAGACATAACTGAGCGACTAACATTTAAGACTTTGACTTCACCACAAGCACGACCTGGAAAGCCCACGTGGCTCAGATGGAATGCAGTGGTGCCTGGTAAATACTGCTCAGTGACTGAGTGAACCCCCGGCAGAGAGGCGCTCGGGAAACGGCCGCTACATCGCTCTACTGAGGGGCACTATGACTGTCCTATTCTCACCGTGATGGGACCACTTCCTAACCCCCTCTCTACACAAGCTCGCTCCTCTTAGAGGAGGCCCCTGCCCTCTCCCAGCCCCTGCACAGCCACCTATGACCCTGCACGGCTGCCGGACCCTCTCAAGAGGAGGCTTCTCGGCTGTAAGATGGGAAGCCAGGGTGGCGGCTTCCACCCAGCGCTTGGCACCATTGATAGGCGACTCTGTACCCCCACAAGCTCCGCCCCTCCACCGTCAGCAACCCCGTGGGATGCCTGCTGCCTGGTGCCCTGCCCAGGACCAGCGGGTCGAGAGCTTTGCTCCAAGTGCCACAGCCTTGACGGATATGAGGCCATGATGACTGCTTCTGCTTTGCAGGTGAGGGAGCTGAGCACAGAGAACCTCGGTGACTTTGGCAGCAGGCGAGGCAGCAGCAAGCCCATGCTGGTCTCCAGTGAGCCCCCGGCCTGTCTGCAGGGCGGCACCAAGCCGCCCCCGGGGGATGCTCCTGCACACCATTCACTGCCCCTTCCAACTCACCCCCTTCCATGTGCCCTGACACTGCTTCCACCTCCGCCTGGAAGGCCCCCGAGGTTGAGCTCTGCCTGGTGAGGGGACGCCCTCCCTTTGGGACCCATGTCAGCCCCGTGCCGCCGTCCCTCCTCCCCCAGCCATGAGGGCAGTCCCAGTCCTGCTCCCAGCACCTAGGCCACACAATTGCTCCCGTGGACGTCTACCCATCCCCCCTCTGCAGGGACAGCTCCTTTGAGGGGTGGGGCCCCCAACCTGCCACTCTATACATCTCGGGACCCACCGCAATGCAGGGGCCCAGCTAATGCCTGGCGCTCAATGAACAGAGTGCCCTCTGAGTGTCCATCATGACGCTAGTGCCAGAACATTCTGAGAACCTGAGCCAGGAAGCAGAGCCTGAGCTCCCGGGCCTGCTTTCAAGACCAACTGAGGCAGAGCTTGATGTGCCTTGCCTGATGGAATCGATGAGCAGGAAGTAAACACAAGGCCGCTCATTGCCTGCACCGTGGAAGCCTCACGTGGAAGGTCAGGGACCAGGCTCTTTGACGTCTTTAATCATTTCAGGGTTAATAAAAAAAATGTCAATTACATTTGTCATCATGGGCACCCTGGGGGAACAATCCAGGCGCAGACAATCTCTGGTCAAATGACAAGCCTGGTCTGCTTGTCACACGTCCCTCCAGCTGCCTCACTGATAAGTTAATCGAGTTGGTTTCCTCCCTCCTGGCCTGTCCCTTCGTAAATAATCAGTGATAATATGGATCTTCCAAATAACCTGGCCTGAGAATTGCTGCTCCAGCTCACCTAAAATGAGAAAAGGGGACAGAAACAAGGACTGAGCCTCTAAATGTCCCGGACGGTGGAGGCTGCCTGGAGAGCTGGGCAGGGCATAGCCCTGGACGCACGAGCTTCTCCTGCCTCGACGAGCCGGAGCCTGTCCTTCCATCCCTGCGTCCTTCAGTGCGCACTGTGGTCCCCTGCCCCGAGAGCTTACCCTGTATCACACTGGCCAGGCTCCATGGCCCCCATGACCTTACGAGGGGTCCCATCCTACCCCTCGTCTGTAAGCTGGCCAACGGCGGCTAAGAACAGACTGAGCACCAGGCCCCAGCGGGGCTCAAACCCAGGTGTCTGGCAGAAGCCCGCTGCCGGTGGCAGAGGGGCTCCTGAGTGCGGCTGCCTGTCTGCAGTTTTTGAGAGCAGCTATTTTGCAATCACGGAATTCCTGCACAAATTGCCAGGTGCAAACGCATCCAAGAGGAAAACGCTCCCCTGGTATAAACTGACACTTGACACACAAAGATAGGGATGAAGTCAGGCTGAAACGGAATAAGGGAAACATTGCTTTCTACCCCAGGACGACACCAAATGCTCCGAAACCATTAAATTTGCCTAAATTAAGCGTTCTATCTTTATCAGAGAATGACTTGAAAATGACTGTTCAGGGACTGTTACGCACATTTGTTTTTAAACAATGGATCCTCTCCTTGACGTAAACCTGGCCTCGGGCCAAAAGTCAGGGGTCCTTGTTCCCCCAGACCCAACCAGAAGGGAAGCTTGAACGAACCTCTTGGCTTCACCCTGCCACCACCCAGCAGCACAGAATATGCTGTGCTGGTCCTGTCCCCAGCTCCAGCAACGTACTTCACAAAGGAGAGGCATTTCTGTCACCAGAGTCTCAGATGTTCAAGATCGCTTTTATTTGCAGAGAAAACATGAGGAGTATGAAGAATATATACAGCTATTTCCTGGACTCATTTTAAAGCTGTTGCAACTCAAAGGGTTAAGCTGAGTGGGGCGGGGGCGCTCCTCCGAGACCACTGCTAATTTCTCCAACTCACTGTCATGTAAAACGCGTCCCCCGCCCCCATAAGGCGATCAGTGGCTTCCCGACTGCCCTTCCAGAGAGTCCTGTCTCCAGTGAGACATCCAGATGACACTTTCTCGACAGCCCAGCAATCATTAGGTCTGCAAGTTAACTTCCATGAGACAGGCGAAGGCTCTTATTTTGATGGCTTCCTTCCATTTGGGCAACTTTATCCCCTTCATAAACACTAATGGCTCTTGAATACCTGATGTGGGTGTGGTGTGCTGTGCCAGGCTGAAGTGCACAGTGCCACACAAAATGCCATAGNCGGTGGCAGAGGGGCTCCTGAGTGCGGCTGCCTGTCTGCAGTTTTTGAGAGCAGCTATTTTGCAATCACGGAATTCCTGCACAAATTGCCAGGTGCAAACGCATCCAAGAGGAAAACGCTCCCCTGGTATAAACTGACACTTAACACACAAAGATAGGGATGAAGTCAGGCTGAAACGGAATAAGGGAAACATTGCTTTCTACCCCAGGACGACACCAAATGCTCCGAAACCAGTAAATTTGCCTAAATTAAGCGTTCTATCTTTATCAGAGAATGACTTGAAAATGACTGTTCAGGGACTGTTACGCACATTTGTTTTTAAACAATGGATCCTCTCCTTGACGTAAACCTGGCCTCGGGCCAAAAGTCAGGGGTCCTTGTTCCCCCAGACCCAACCAGAAGGGAAGCTTGAACGAACCTCTTGGCTTCACCCTGCCACCACCCAGCAGCACAGAATATGCTGTGCTGGTCCTGTCCCCAGCTCCAGCAACGTACTTCACAAAGGAGAGGCATTTCTGTCACCAGAGTCTCAGATGTTCAAGATCGCTTTTATTTGCAGAGAAAACATGAGGAGTATGAAGAATATATACAGCTATTTCCTGGACTCATTTTAAAGCTGTTGCAACTCAAAGGGTTAAGCTGAGTGGGGCGGGGGCGCTCCTCCGAGACCACTGCTAATTTCTCCAACTCACTGTCATGTAAAACGCGTCCCCCGCCCCCATAAGGCGATCAGTGGCTTCCCGACTGCCCTTCCAGAGAGTCCTGTCTCCAGTGAGACATCCAGATGACACTTTCTCGACAGCCCAGCAATCATTAGGTCTGCAAGTTAACTTCCATGAGACAGGCGAAGGCTCTTATTTTGATGGCTTCCTTCCATTTGGGCAACTTTATCCCCTTCATAAACACTAATGGCTCTTGAATACCTGATGTGGGTGTGGTGTGCTGTGCCAGGCTGAAGTGCACAGTGCCACACAAAATGCCATAGAATGAGTCACCCGTCTCCGCTGGCAAGCAGCTCCGTGACACACAGGAGCCCGGGGCTGAGGCAACTTCTTGGCCGTGGCAACGAGCAGGTCTCCAGAGGGCAGGGCTCCTCAATGCAGGGCCTGCCGCATGACAGACATGGCCAAGTGCCCCCACATAGCATAGGTAATCCTACAAAAAAAAAGCAACCCAGGAAGTTCCACGATGCCCACTCACGCACCGCTAGAAGAGTGATGGTCAGAGGGGAGGCCTAGCTTGGGCTCGGGCTCAGAGTTAGAAAGTGCCCAGGAAACCGAAGACCAATCCACCTCCGCACCACCCCTCGCCCCGGTCTACAGGAAGGGGCCACTTCCACCAGCAGGTGGTCAGTCATGTGCTGGCAGAAATGCAGTCGCTCCTCTCGCCCTGACCGCACACACCCCACTGCCGCCCCCTGCACCAGGAGTCATAGAAAGAATGGCGGCCTTGGACCCAGAGGACTCCGAGTTCAAACCCCCGGCTCCGGCTCCCACCGCTCTGTGACCAGGCTCAGCACCGCCCTGAGTTCCCTCAGATGTAAAGTAAGGGAAACTCCAGCCTGAGTTCCCTCAGATGTAAAGTAAGGGAAGTGCAACAAGCTTGAACTTCAAGGGGGTTGAGAAGATTAAATGAGATTAAAGGAGATAACATATGCAAAGCCACTCAACCTGTCTCTTCTTCCTAATCAGCTGGGGATGAAAGAGCATAAGCCTCAGCCCTAACTCCAAATCCCACCTCTCAGACTGACCCACTGGATGCCCTGAGCTCAGGGAAGCACCTTGCTGGACCTCCCTGGGTTGGCTGGCTCCTCCTCGCCACCATTCAGGTGGTGCACGGGTTAAGGAAACTGTGTCTGGCAGGGAGTGGGCGCTCAATAAAAGCTCAATCAATTCAATTTGACTTAATTAAAAAACTCTGCTCATAGCCTCGAGAATGGCAGGAGCGCAGAGGGCTAAAACTACAAACTCAAATCCATCTGAAGCCCATAAATTCTATATCCTGCCGATGAATGCATTTTCTTATTAAGCAACAATATTATAAACCACTTCTGAATTCCTGGCAATGTTTAAGAGTCGTATCTTCATCGGGCTAAAAGCGGTTGTCAAATCACAAAGAACTTGAAGGGGTTCTAAAAGAACTGATGAAAAGGAATAACTGAAACCAAGTTTACTGAACAAATCAAATTATTTCACTGCTGTGCCTGACTTTGCAAAGCTTCTCCAAATTACACTTCATTATGAGACTCAGAAATTAGACACCAGTAACAAAATGAGAAAGCCAGAACACATAAATATTTACATAATCGTCAGAATAATATTCTTCTGTGCAAATCCACCTACTACTTTGTTTATTCTTATTAACTCAAGTTTAGAAATGGGACAATCATTTGAAACAGGGCCCTGGGGATTTCTTTCCCTGACTCAAATCACTTCTTTTTTTCCTTTTGAGAAAACAATGGTGCATCAGGAGAAAAGAGAAAGAGAAGGCAGGGGAGGGAGGGGTGGCCACTTCCTAGAAGCCCCTTGGAGCTTCAGTGGTCGGATTGGGACTCGGGGCAGCTCTGCAGATGTATACACTGACGAGGGCACCTCTCTTCTCCCACCGAGGGAGGGGTTAACACACCAAGGCTGTGGGTGGCCATGCAGCGGGAGGGAACAGCGGGCTAGCAGAGGGCAGCAGACGATTGCTTTGGGGTGGAACGGTAAGAGGGATCACAATCAGAACAGTAGCAACTAATGATCGCATGCCAAGGTGCCAGGCAGGACACACGGGATCCCACATCCCCACAAGAGCTCTCTGCAAACGGGGACACACTCTCCCAACTTGGAGATAAGGGAACCCAGGTGCCAGAGCCAGCAGCCGCCTCAAGCAGGGTACCGGTCCAGCTCCGGGTGGCTTTTCCTGGAGCACGAGTAACATGCGCTGGGTGCTGACACCACAGGTGCAGCGAACACCCGGCCAACGGACGCCGGATGTTTCCATGGAGGTGGGTCCTGCGGAAGCCAAGGAGAAAGCAGGGCTGAGTCTGGACGGCGGTAGAAATGTTGGAGACCTGCTCTCTGTAGCCGGGTGTTACGCCAGGAGCAGAGCCAGTGACTGCGCTGGTCCTGGACAGGGTCCCAGGGTTGAGTTTCACCGCCTCCTTTCTTACCGCGGTCGTCAGCCTGCAGCCACACGAATCAAGCCTTCATTCATTCATTCATTCATTCAGCGAGCAGGCACTGGGCCCCTGCTCCAGCTCCTGCCCATGCCAAGCACTGGGGGGGACGCAAATGGCTGAGGCCCAGCCCAGCCCTAAAGGGCTTTCTGTGCTTCACCAGGCAAGACTCGAACTGTTGTGTCACATTCTCCAAAACAGAAAAGCAGAACATATGCTTCAGCATATGTGGTGGGGCAGGGACACCGAAAGCAGAGCAATCCGACGCCTCCGGGCCCAGCGTCCCAGCGCCAGAGCCTGGGGCAGGGACCAGGACCTCCTCTTCTGCACGGTGACTCCCAGTCAGACACGCGTAAGTGGGACACAACCCCAGGAACGACCCAACCGCGTGGCAAAGTGAAACCCCGGTGAGAGGGGGACCGACGGTCCCTTCTCCTCTCCTTGGGGATAAAGGCCCCCTTGCCCAGAGACGGTGGACACCCAACACAGAGGCTCCCCAGTGGGCCTGGAGGGGAGCTCAGGCCTCAGTTCACAGCCACACTGCCGCATGGTGCCGATCGTCAGGGGGGGAAGTTAGGATAACAAAAGTATCGGTCGGCAAATCCATGGAGACACCGCTAAGATGCCATTAAAATACCATTAAAACATGTAAGCTCAGTGTAAAACTATTTCATTGCAAATTATACTGCTGTAAAATAAACAAAGGAAATGGATTCCAAAAAGCATTAGAGTAGCATTAAAGCACAGAACCCCTCTCTCAAGTGCAGGAGAAGTCTAAGCAAGAAAAGCACGCAGCCCATCCAGCTGAGCCCAGACTCGGCAATAAGCCCCGAGTTCCAACTGAGCCTCAGTCTCCAACTCGCTGTGTGACCCTCCGCGAGCGTTTCACCTCTCTGAGCCCCAAGATCCCGTATGGAAAACATGCTCTGTTGATGAGAGGGTTAAAAAGGATGAGAGGAGAGACAGAGAGTTACACGCTCAGACACTCCACATCTCAAGCCCACGTGGCCGGCCAGGAGAAGACTTGGGAAGTGTGATGCCCAAGTCTGGGCTCTGAGCGTCTGCACTCATCTGAGAAGAGCTTGCCCTGGGCCTGGTGGTACAGAGAAGCCACCTGAAGCCCAGGAAGACGCAAGAGCTATGCACCGTGAGCTCCAGCCACAGCCTTAGTCCCCCTCCTCCATGCCCTCGCTGGCTCACAGGCATCTCCTGCACCGTCTCTTGTTTCTCCCCGGAAGTCCAGCCACCAAATCTCACTCAAGAGCCTCTCTGGGGTGACCCAGGGCTCCGAGTTATTCCTTGAGGGGCTGGAGGCTCCCATCTGGACTGGACGCCTCTGGATGAGGTCTGGGCAATGCCCTCCTGTTTACTGCATTAATCTCACTGCCCGGCCAGGGAGCAAATGAATCAGTGGATGCCCAGCTGCTCGTCCCATGTGGCGGGGGCAGGGGGGGTCACAAGAGTCACCCCTGGACCAAAGGCCCACTCCGGCTTAGAGAGCAGCTCTTTCAGAAGCATCCAAACTATTTTGAGTACATATCACTATCACTTTAATTTAAAAAAAAATTTTTTTGGCGCACACAACCTTGAGTACCTAAATACTATTCTTCCCATACATTAGACACATTACAAACACACACACACAGAAATGTCAGAAGGATGATGTGAAAAGCAGCTGTAGGTGGAACATGCAACAGGTTCCCCTGGGTTACCTCTCCCTGCCCCAGGATCTTTTTACATGGCACCCAGGGATAGGGCTTCCCGGGTGGCTCAGTGGTAAACAATCTGCCTGCGATGCAGGAGCCACAGAAGACACAGGTTCAATCCCTGGGCTGGGAAGATCCCCTGGAGAAGGGAACGACTACCCATTCCAGTATTCCTACCTGGAGAATCCCATGGATATAGGAGCCTGGTGGGGGATACAGAAATGGTGTTGGGGGGTGGGGAAATGCTTCTCTACACAGAACTTTTCTGTATAGACTTGACTTTTGTACCCATGTTAGTGGTTTATACCGAAGGAAAGGGAGGAAGGAAAGTAGGGAGAGAGATGGGGGAAGGGAAGAAGAACAGAAAGAAAAACAAGCGGACTGAATGGTATTTCAAACAAACAACAAAATCACACTTGAAAGGGACAGCGGAAAAGAACTTAGCGCAAGGAACATCTAAACGTTTGGACAACATGCCCTCAGGCTACAGGCAAAAAAAAAAGAACTCTAATAATGTATTCTAATTAGTAGAGTGTTTTTAATTTTTTTACAGAGGTTAACAATTCTGAAATGGTGTTTTGACATTAAGCAAGTAAATAAATATGTTGTGAATATAGGAGTCAAGTTTCACATTACTGGAGAAGGGAGATGCAAACACGGAAATGGAAAAGGGCAGAATGAACTTCACAGTACTGGGTAGGATTTAGAGAAATCCACGTGAACTCGTGGGTCTCGCAGTAGGAGCAGGTAGAGGTATATATGGATATACGCATGTGCCAATCTCCTGATCTTCTTCTGAGAACCACTGACAACCCAGCATTAGCGAGCACACTTAAAACCCAAACGTTGGCTTCTATACACCTTTTCTCCAGTGAAAGAAGGCAGAGGTCCTTGGAGGTCCTTTGTAAACAGCTCCTTGGAGACAGGGCAAAGATAGAGGAAGATAGGCCTGGGATATGCTGCTGAGCCAGAAAATAAGCAGGTATTCAAAGAACGGGGGAGATGTCTCAAATGAACATGGGAGCCAGCTTGAAAGAGCTTCCACAGGTCAGATGGTAAAAACAGATTAGAATTTACTAAAGTAAGAGTCTGTGAATCAACACTGATATAAAATAGACTAATGGGGGGGGGGGGCGGTAGACTAACCACCATCATAGAAATTGATAATCAGAGGAAACACCAGTTCAGTTCAGTTCAGTTGCTCAGTCATGCCTGACTCTTTGCAACCCCATGGACTGCAGCACGCCAGGCTTCCCTGCCCATCATTAACTCCCAGAGCTTGCTCAAACTCATGTCCATCAAGTTGGTGATGCCATCCAACATCTCATCCTCTGTCAGAGGAAACATCAATGGACATGAAACCTGGTGGGTAGAGTTTGAGGTAGTCTCAAAGTGTCTCTCTACATGATACTTCTGCATGACAAAAGGTAAAACCGTAACTATACCGGAGAGACCCGGCAGACATCTCCCTAACCAAACCATCAAAGCCAGGATCTCCAACAACAGGACTAATTGACAGCATGTGCCTCCCGATGTGCGGGACCACGAAGGACACAACAGCACCCCCGGGACATTCCTGCCACAAAGTCCACAGCCTGAATCTAACCATGAGGAAGCACCGGACACACTCAAAATGCAGGACAGGCTACAAATGCAGGACAGGCCTGTCCTCTTCAAATACGTGACTGTCATGAAAAACGGGAACTATTCTAGACCACGGGAGACGGAAGAGACAGGACGAGGAAGGCGACACGTGAGCTCGAAGTTTCTTTTGCTATAAAAGACATTGTTAGGACACTGTCGGAAAAAAAATCTCCACGAGGTATGTTATAGGAGATTAGATAATAACGTTGTTTCATTATAATTTTCTTGATTTTGATAAATGCACTGCCGTTATGGGAGAGAATTTGCTGTTTTTAGGAGACCTACACTGAAGTATGGAGAAGGCGCTGGCAGCCCCTCCAGTGCTCTCGCCTGGAGAATCCCAGGGACGGAGGAGCTTGGTAGGCTGCAGTCCACGGGGTCGCTGAGTCGGACACGACTGAACAATTTCACTTTCACCTTTCACCTTTCACCTTCATGCACTGGAGAAGGCACTGGCAGCCACTCCAGTGCTCTCGCCTGGAGAATCCCAGGGACGGAGGAGCCTGGAGGGCTGAAGTCCATAGGCATGGGGTCGCTGAGGGTCGGACATGACTGAGCGACTTCACCTTCACTTCTCACTTTCATGCATTAGAGAAGGAAATGGCAGCCCACTCCAGTGCTCTCGCCTGGAGAATCCCAGGGACCGGGGAGCCTGGTGGGCTGCCATCTATGGGGTCGCTGAGTCGGACACGACTGAACAATTTCACTTTCACCTTTCACCTTCATACACTGGAGAAGGCAATGGCACCCCACTCCAGTGCTCTCGCCTGGAGAATCCCAGGGACCGGGGAGCCTGGTGGGCTGCCATCTATGGGGTCGCACAGAGTCGGACACAACTGAAGTGACTTAGCAGTAGCAGCAGCAGCACACTGAAGTATTTAAGGGGAAAGGACCATCAGACCGCAGCTTACTCAAGCGGTTCAGGGAAACGCGTACCTAAAGGTGAGTGTGAGAAGGAGTATCCTGTTGCTGCCACTGTTGTTTGGCTGCCAAGTTGTATCCAGCTCTTTTTTGACCCCATGGATCATAGTCTGCCAGGCTCCTCTGTCCACAGGATTTCCCAGGCAAGAATACTGGAGTGGGCTGCCATTTCCTTCTCCAGGGGATCTTCCGGACCCAGAGATCGAACCCTCATGTCCTGCATTGGCAGGCGGATTCTTTGTAGCTGAGCCAGCAGGGACGCCCACTGTGCACATACATCTATGTCTCAAGAGAGAGACTACAAAACAGCACCAGCAACATTTGGAGGATCTGGGTAAAGCGTATCTGGGAAACTTTTGTACTACTCCCACAACTTTTCTGTAAGGCTGAAATTATGTCAAAACTTTTTAAAAAAGGAAGGAGAAAGGAGAAAATAATTTTTGTTTTTTTCTTTTTGCAGGCTGGTAAAATTTGGTGGCGTTATCCGCAAGGTCTCCTGGCAGGCTGGGCTCGGGGGAGACTTTGACGCTGTGACAGCACGCTTTCTGAAAATCACTAATGAGAGGGTCGACTCCCACAAGTGGGGCAATATCCACTTATTACGTCTTCTTTACCGCTGGTGTTTCTAAAGATACTTTCCTTTTCATTTCCTCCCTTTCTTTCCTTTCTTTTCAAATTGCTACCTCTGGCAGGCATCCTCACCTGAGTGAGATGAGAATAAAACACCTGAATTCTCCTCAGCTCTCCCATTTCGAACACTGTCATAATTCACAACTCATGGATGCTGAAATTGAGATGCGCGTGGGGTAACAGATCTACCGCACAGAATAAACTCAAAGAAGAGAAGCGCTCATCCTGGAGGGAGAGTCACAGAGGAGGTTCTAAACAGAAATGTGCTTTCTCCGGGCCAAATAGCTCTCCAGCTGTCAGAGGCTCTCACATCATCCTCAAAATTAATTCAGCTCTTACGGATGTTTTCTCCCCCCAAATACATAAAGAGGGAGACTTTAATAAATAATCCTTTAACTGCTTTCATCAAATGTGTATTACTTTTAATTTGTCTTAAACAAAACCAAACGAAAAACCAATTTCTTTCAGTTAACCAGGGAATTGAAGTACCTTGCCAGGCAGTTATATGATTCCAGAAAAAAAAAAAAAAATCCTTTAGAAAATATAATTAGTTCTAAATGTTCTAAAGCCACCAGTCTTACCAAAAGTTGTTTTATTAACTGAAGCTCCAAGGATACAGATACCTAAATCTATCCCTGTCAATATTTTAATGTCATGCATTAATTAGCCACGCTAATAAGAGAAGAATGCACCTCAGAATAAATGGCAGGGGCCAAAGGGAACAACAGGTCAACCAGCTGAGCGAAATGGCCTTGATTTAAGCCTGTGAGGCTGGTTAACGTGTCCTTCCATCGACTCACTCACTCAGTCACTTTGGAGACCCAAAGCAGGCCAGAAGGGAGGCCAACAGTTTGCTCCCCCAGGCTGAGGCCAAGGGCACTTCAGAGCGGGCATCTCCTAGGCCCCTCCCCACCTGCTAGAAAGGTGCCTGCCAGGTAGGGTGCCCAAGGAGCAAGCCCGATCTGTGCAAACCCACACAGCCTGGTCCTTCCAGGACTGTCCTGAGCTCAGCAGGGCCCGGACCCCCTCACTGGCTCACCTACACAGGCCACAGGTCCCCTCGGCACCTCTGTGTCCTCACCCACCAGCTTCCCTCCAGGCTCGGAGGAGGCTGCCAGTGCAAGAAGCATCACGAAGGTCATAGGGCCCTACAACTCTTTCTCAATTGAGTCAATATCCTTTCAGGGAGTGACCACCGTGGCAGGCAGAAGACGTGCTGGCCACAGAACTGTCAAACTCCATGCGCTCTTGGAGCTAATTACTCGAAAATAAGGTATCATGATTAGCAAAGACACTAAGAATTTGGGTCTCACAGTACGTGGCCCCATTAGCATCCTCCTCCCACCCTGGCCAAGCCTGGAAACTCTTCCAGTTCTCCAAGAGGGTCAGGATGTCAGAGACTGGGGATCTGGAGGTAGCCCTGCCCTCCCGCCTCACACCTGACACTGGCCGATGGTCACGATGTGCCCTCCTGCGAACACACACCACTCCCCGGGGCCTCATGGTCTTCAGGATTTGGCGAGAGCCTTTGGGCCCGCTTCCATCTCATCTAAGACCTTCCAGATTCAAATGCAATGAGTGCTCACTGAGCAGCCCCCACCGTGAGTCAGGCAACATGCTAAGCCTGTGGCAGACAGAATTGCATCCCCCAGATTCATATATTGAAGCCTCAACCCCCAGGGTGGCTGTATTTGGAGAAGGGCCTTCTAAGGAAATCAGTTAGATTAAATTGGGTTATGGATGTCCCTGGCAGTCCAGTGGTTAAAACTCTGAGGTCCCAATGCAGGAGGCACAGGTTCGATACCAGGCAGGGGAATTAAGAACCTGCACGCTGCATGGCATGGCCAAAAATAAAGGTTACGTGGGGTCCTAACAGTGGGGCTCCGACCTGATAGCATTTGTGTCCTCGTAAGAGACACGAGACAGCTTGCTTGCGCTCTTTCAATGCAGCAGAAAGAGCCGCGTGAGGATACAGCAGGAAGGCGCCGTCCACATCCCAAGGGAAAACCCTCCCCAGACACCGACCCTCAGCACCTTGATCTTGGACTTCTAGTCTCCAGAGCAGTGAGAAAACAAATTTCTGTTGTGTGAGCCACCTAGTCCACGGTGTTCTGTCGCAGCAGCCCAAGCAGACTAAGACGTGGCATTTCACATACATCACCGGAATCCTTCATTTTCTTAGGCTCCGAGCAGCTGGATGTGTAGGACCGTGAAGCCCTCCTCCAGGCCACAGGGGCCTTGTTTATAAAAGGCATCTTGACAGACAAACAATGGATTCTCCTGCAAGAGGACAGGCTTATATCTGAACCCCTGGAGCTCCTGAGACCCTGGGGGATGGCTCCATATCTTTCCTTCCACTCTGGGTCCCGCTCATGGGCTGGTAGGTCGGTCTCCTGTGAGCCCCAAGCGATGGGAGCAAGCAAGGGCCCCTTCCCTCTGCTGTGCTACCCTGCCCCCACATCTCCCTGGTCCCCAAGGAGAGCAGGAGCTGGTGACAAGCTAACTGTCAGAGTTCTAGAAGGTGGGCAGGCCACGTCTGGGAGAACAGGGGGCGGTGGGGACAGCCCTGCTCTGCAGCCCAGATCAAAGCCTGAGGGCAAAAAATACAAAGTGCCAAATAGAAAAACAAAATGTCCTAAAGTTTCATAAATGAGTACCTGCGGCTTGGTAAGAAGTTTCCAGTGACAGCATCACTCACTGATTCAATAAGTGCAGGATCTGAAACGACTTAGGTGGAAGTGAAGCTGACACGCTCTGGAAAACTCTATTAGATGACTCAGAGTGGCCCGGGGGGAGCGCGATGACTCGGTGCCAGAGACGTGAGAGAAAGCTCGATAATACTGCTTCGTGAAAGGCAAGAAGAGAAACAAACCGATATCATGAAATAAATACACATGAGATTTTAAATATAAATGCGCAGCTAAATTAAACTTACAAAGTAGAATAAAAACTAAGGTGCAGTACTTTTGAAAGGGGTGTCGGATTAAAAAAGAAAAAAATACACGCACACCCACTGGATTCAAGAGAAGTGAGGGGGCTACTCCTGGGGGTCGCTGCAGGCCCGGCGCTGCACAGGAAGCCGCCACGGGGAGGGGTCTGCCCACCGGCAGAGGCACAGGACCAAGGGTTCAGAGGGCAGGCACTCTCTGAGGTGAGGGGATGGAGCCCAGAGGGGCCGGTGAGGACTCCACGCCGGCCACCCTCCCGGCCTCCTGCCCCTGGACCCTACAGCCCAGGCCACCCTTGCCGTCTGTCTGGGGGGCTCCTAGCTGGCGTCCAGGGTCCCACAGCACAGCCTCCAATCTCATGGGAGGGGCACACATTAGGGGTTTCCTCAGGAGGGAGACTGGCCTTGGGAGGCACTCTCCAGGGAGCCAGGCTGGGGAAGGAACGGGAGACACG
>SJYW01050925.1:716293-733701 GCA_006410735.1 Raphicerus campestris | reverse complement strand
GTGGTGCCCGCCATGCGCACGCCGGGACGCCACTGCGAGCCGGACCCGCACCCCTGCACCGCAGCTAACCGAGGGGACGGCCTGCAGGAGGTGACAAACAAGGGCAGGGAGGGAGGAAATTGGGGGGTTGGGGGGACACCCTGGGAGGGGGCGCCCCTCCCAGTAGGAAGGGAGGTGATCCTGGGGAATTACTCAGTGAAGCCGCGCAGGGGAAGAGGGAGGCCCAGGAGGCCCCGGGGGCACCGGGAGCAATCAGGACTCTTCGGAAGACAGATGGGAGCCCCCACAGGGTTTGAAGCGAGACTGGAGTCACTGAGGACCTAGGAGCCCCTCTGTCCGCAAGTTCAGTAGCTGCCGTGGAGAAACGGGGTCCAGCTGGCAGGGGAAGCTACTCTGGAGGCAGGGCACACCCCCCCATCCTGCATGTGTGACTGCCCAGCCCCAAGCCTGGCACCCAGCGGGTCCTAGTAACTGGGAAGATGCTGTGAGTGTGGACGACAGACGTGTGGACCAGGCTGCCCCCCAGACGGCTGGGGCTCAGGCGACGGCGCGCGAGGATGGGCTTCGGGGAACACATCCTCGTGTGCAGGATGTGCACACTTAGGGAGGTTGTGAGATGAGAACCGCTAGGGAACTCACTATGACACCACCTCCGAATCCAGTGCAGACTCCACGCACAGCACTTGACAAACGCTGCCTGGGTCCACGCCGGCGCCTGAGGACGTTATTGGCTTCTGACAGCTCCACACGCCCGCCTGAAATATCGTGCCAGAGTGCCATTGTCTAAGATTCATGCTTTCTTCAGAGAACTTGGAGCACAAATTTATAACTTGTTGTCAAATAGATGCCCACTGTTCTCTGGAAGGGCAATCCCATTTGGGGAAAAATAGCCAATAACTCTTCTGAGTTGGAAGACCATTCTTGGGTTGATTTCCCCAAGCACGGGGAGAAGAAAGGCAAAGCAAAGTGTAATTGCAGAAACAATAACCCTATAGACATAACCCAGTATCTTCCCCACATTGACTCTGCAATAATTTTGTGATGGATTCTCCCAGAAAGCTTAATTTGTACTTTTAACCACAAGAGTTAGTGGGCCAGAAAAAGTTAATTCCCAGCATTGGCTCACGGAGAGAGAAATAAAGGCCTATCTATTAATTTTTTTAAACCACCCCATGTGAACCCCCAGAACGCATACGCAAGGTGACACCACGTGGAGAATAACCGACGGCTGCTCAGTGCTGATACTGACCCACTTCGGGGTGGAAACATCAGCCCAGGCCCCAGGCAGGCTCCAGGTCGAACTCTGCCCCCATTCAACAGCCCTGGGCTCATGTTGAGGTTTCCTTCCCCCCAGGCAGCACAGCTGCCAAAAGGAAGCCAAAATTGTTTTAATTCTGCTCCGAGCTCATTACCGGCAAGAGCTTTAGTAAACAGTCCGCACATTTCAGCTGGGGAACACTGTGAGATTAACAAAGACCCCCAAAATGAAGCCTGTCATTTTCGAAAAGTCTTTTTAAAACAAAAACCTGCCAAGGGCTTCATACAGCCTGCCGAGTGCGCGTCAACATGGGTGATCTCAGCGTCGCCAGCCTGTGACAGCGCTTCCTAATGGGTTTCAGAGAGGCGCGCTGGGCTGCCAGGGATGCTTACCATGAAACGCACGAGTCGGCTTTCAGCCGGGGTACTGTTCCCCCATCAAGCCTCGAATCGTCAACGCAAGCGGACAGAGAGGGTGGGGAGTTCTGGAATCTAGCCAATGTGAGTCCAAATCCTGGTCTCCCTGATTTTAGCTGTGCACCCCCTGGCAACACGTGTATATCCACCCAACAACCAAGCAGAGGGTGGGGGTCAGTTCCTGGGGGGTGCAGTCAGGAGGGGCAGGTGCGCGGGGCAAGGAGGCGCCTCGCTGGGCCTCAGTTTCCCCATCAGCACGATGGCACGAGTCAAATCCTGCTCTGCGTGACTGCGAGGTGCCTGGCAGACCTGGTCCCTCAGAGGTGCCCTCCAGGTAGTGACAGTGTCAGCTGCTGAGGGGAGGAATCCGGGATCCGTCCAACCCCTAATCTCATGGACCAGGGAACCAAGACACAACCCCTAATCTCACAGACTAGGGAATGAGACCCAAACCCTAATCTCACAGACTAGGGAACAGACATCCAACCCCTAATCTCACAGACTAGGGAATAGACATCCAACCCCTAATCTCACAGACTAGGGAACGAGACCCAAACCCTAATCTCAAAGACTAGGGAACAAGACCCAATCCCTAATCTCAAGGACTAGGGAACAGACATCCAACCCCCAATCTCATGGACTAGGGAACAGACATCCAATCCCTAATCTCACGGACTAGGGAACAGACATCCAACCCCCAATCTCATGGACTAGGGAACAGACATCCAACCCCCAATCTCATGGACTAGGGAACAGACATCCAATCCCTAATCTCACGGACTAGGGAATAAACAGCCTACCCCTAATCTCACGGACCAGGGAACCGAGACACAACCCCTAATCTCACGGACTAGGGAATAGACATCCAACCCCTAATCTGACGTACTAGGGAACAAGACCCAAACCCTAATCTCACGGAGTGGGAACCAACACCCAACCCCCAATCTCACAAATCAGGGAACAAGACCCAAACCCTAATCTCAGGGACTAGGGAACAGACATCCAACCCCTAATCTCACAGACTAGGGAACAGATATCCAACCCCTAATCTATCCGACTAGGGAACAGACATCCAACCCCTAATCTCACGGACTAGGGAACAGACATCCAACCCCTAATCTCACAGACTAGGGAACGAGACCCAAACCCTAATCTCAAAGACTAGGGAACAAGACCCAATCCCTAATCTCACGGACTAGGGAACAGACATCCAACCCCCAATCTCATGGACTAGGGAACAGACATCCAACCCCCAATCTCATGGACTAGGGAACAGACATCCAATCCCTAATCTCACGGACTAGGGAATAAACAGCCTACCCCTAATCTCACGGACCAGGGAACCGAGACACAACCCCTAATCTCACGGACTAGGGAATAGACATCCAACCCCTAATCTGACGTACTAGGGAACAAGACCCAAACCCTAATCTCACGGAGTGGGAACCAACACCCAACCCCCAATCTCACAAATCAGGGAACAAGACCCAAACCCTAATCTCAGGGACTAGGGAACAGACATCCAACCCCTAATCTCACAGACTAGGGAACAGATATCCAACCCCTAATCTATCCGACTAGGGAACAGACATCCAACCCCTAATCTCACGGACTAGGGAACAGACATCCAATCCCTAATCGCACAGACTAGGGAACGAGACCCAAACCCTAATCTCAAAGACTAGGGAACAAGACCCAATCCCTAATCTCAAGGACTAGGGAACAGACATCCAACCCCTAATCTCATGGACTAGGGAACAGACATCCAATCCCTAATCGCACAGACTAGGGAACAGAGACCCAACCCCTAATCTCACAGACTAGGAAATAGACAGCTAACTCCTAATTTCACGGACCAGGGAACTGAGACAGAACCCCTAATCTCACAGACTAGCGAATGAGATCCAACCCCTAAACTCATGGACTAGGGAACAAGACCCAAGTGGGAGAGCTATCCCAGAACCTGGGGTTCCAGGCTCCTGGGTGCAGGATGGAAGTCGGGGGAAGGAGTGACTTTGAGACCCACAGGAGGCTGGGACCCTTGGCAAAGCATAGGCAAGTCTCACCTGGGTCATCAGATAAGGAAGCCCCAGCATCAGTGGTAGGTCCGCAGTAACTAAGGACACACCCCGCTAACACTCCTTAAGCAAATGAGGTCTCAGTGTAATTAGGATCTCAGGCGCCTGTATTTGCTTCAGCAAGATGCAAACTGTTAGGCTGTGAACAAACCTGTCACAGAAACAGAACTAAGGCCCTGCCCTTGTTAGACTCTCGCTGTCACCTAGAATATGGTGTGAAAACTCCACGGGCTCTGAAACTTGGCTCCCTGGAAGTGGGGTGGTCGTGAGAGTGCCCAGGCCTAGAGGCTCCCACCCCACCAGACTAGGAGGCCTTGCCAAATAGCTTCGGATGACCCAGCAGCTCCACAAAGGTGTGAATGAACCACCCCAAAGCCTCTTCCCCCTGAAAAAAACAGATAATGGATTCTTCATCTACACACACACACACACGTACACACACACACACGTACACACACACACACACGTACACACACACACACACTTGGTTGGTACGAGCGAGCCCGGGGAGACTGGCATTGACAGTCTGGGCTGGCCGCCCTGTTCTGGGAAGTGACACCCATCAGTGACCTCCCCAGGACCAGAAGCTTCGGGCAGCGGTGCGTGCCATTCAGCAGGGGCCCTGGTGTGGACACAGAGGTTGCGTCTGCAGAGGACCTGAGGGGCTCTCGGCGCACAGGCGAGGTCTTGAGTCCAGCACAGAGGCTCTGGTTCTGAACACAAATAAAAAGCAGTGGAGTGTCCCTCAGGACAGAAGTGAGGAAGACCATGTTCTCTGGCAAGCCACGGACAGAGTGTTCAGCCAGAACCTGATCAAATTTAAAAGTAGCCAAAATTTCGCTTTTCAAGGAAGGCTTAGGAATTCATTTTAAAATCTGTGATTGAGATGTGGCTGTTTTTCCAGACGTTCTTGAGAGAAGCTGGTAGGTTGGATTGATCATTACAATAATTGAGCATTCGGAATTACTTGGTTCAGTGAGTAGCTGCTGAATGCTCCCAGGTGTCAGGCTTTCTGGAGGTGATAGATGCCTTCTGCAACCTCACAGAGCCATTAAGCAAGGCGTGATTGAGGGGGGGTGCCAAGCAGCCTGGGGAGGACCCCAACCCAGCCTGGGGGTCCCAGTGAGTCTTTCAACCCAGCCCGGGGGTCCCAGTAAGCCTCCTAACCTGGGGCTTGCCGACTCTGACAGTGCCTAGTCCCGGGAGGCCTTCTCGCCGGAAGCTTCCCCCACACGCTGTCCTAGCAGGAGAGGAGCGTGGGGGCGGGAAAACGGTACCAGAAGTAATTAAATGACCGAGGAGACAGCAAGACTCGAAGACAGACACGTACTGGCATCATTTCTTATTACTATTATTGTGATAACACATAGCAAGAACAGGACTCCCAGACAAGAAGAAAGCAAGCTTCGGGGCATTTTTAAATTGGGCAAATTATAGAGAGGTGAGAGATTAAATGAAAATACATCACATTACAAATACAGCCTGCAGTTACTGAAATCATATTTTTTTCATAAGTGAGTCATACCAATAACAACTCCGAGGTCTTCATAATAGTTTGCAATAAACTCTGTGGGATACTCACCACTTCCCTTTTGAAAAACTGACATCATAAGCCAAAAAAAATAGCACTTTGGCATTTCTGTCTTCTTTAGGGCAACCCAGCTGGGAAGCGGAATACGACACTCCCCAGGGGGCGGCGTGGGGCTCGGCCTCACCCCCAGACAGGCAGATTAAAACAACCAGATCCTATTTCACACCCACCAGAGGGGCAAGAATCAAAATCCCCAGCACCAAGGGCTGGAGAGGGTGTGAAGAAAGGGAATTCTCAAGTACTGTGGTGGCCTCAGGAGAACAAACACCCATGTCAGCAGACTGGCAACATCGGGTGGCTTAAAGGGGACTCACGCCAAGGCGCTTCAGTCCACCTGGAGGAGCCCAAGAACCTCGCCCAGGGACGCACAGGAAGAACAGCTAAGGCCGTTGGTTTTAAAACAGCTCTAAACACTGGGACATTTGTGCCATTAAAAGTGAAAGTGTTAGCTGCTCAGTCATGTCCGGCTCTTTGCAGTCCCGTGGACTGTAGCCCGTCAGGCTCCTCTGTCCATGGGATTTCCCAAGCAAGAATACCTAAGTGGGTTGCCATTTCCTTCTCTAGGGGAATCTTTCCAACCCAAGGATTGAACCCGGGTCTCCTACACTGCACCAGCTTCCCTGATGGCTCAGAAGGTAAAGCGTGTGGCTGCAGTGTGGGAGACCCGGGTTCAATTCCTGGGTCAGAAAGATCCCCTGGAGAAGGAAATGGCAACCCACTCCGGTATTCTTGCCTGGGAAATCCCATGGATGGAGGAGCCTGGAGGCCCAAAGAGTCGGACACGATTGGGCAACTTCACTTTCCCCTTCTTTCACTCCTGCACTGCAGGCAGATTCTTTACCATCTGAGCTACCCGGGAAGCCCCGTTAAAGAGGGAGCCGGATCCCACTGAACAGGATCCTCCTGAACAGTCCTGGTGACTTGCTTCTGGTGAACAGAAAGCAGCAAACAGCAGGCAGCGAACTGTGTCTGACTTCCAAGGCAAAGTCATGAAAACCACCCGGTTCCGGCCTGGCTCTTTCACGCCCAGAACCAGAGGCCACACTGCGAGGAAGCTGAGCCCACCTGGGGCAGCCAGGGGTCACCCTCGGGAGCACAAGTGAACAGCCCTCAGAGGGCGTCACCCCCACGACACCAGCAGAGGAGACAGGAGCTCTCCGCAGTGAGCCTGGCCCAAAGTGCAGATTCATAAGCAAAATGAACGCAACTAAAGTGTTAAGGCCACTAAGTTTGGAGGTGCTTTGTTACACAGGAGTAGATGGCTAGAACAGGTTTGCTGAAATACTATTTGCTGAGAGACAAAAAGTGAAAACCTTCCATGGTAGAGAAAATGAAAAAACAAACTCTCGTTTATTCCATCTGGTGGAATACGACACAGCAGTTAAAAGAGAATAATCTAGAGAAACACATAGATGTGCGTGTGTGTCTCTCTGTGCGTGCATGTGTATGGAAAAACTGCAAAAACACCATGTTTAATGCTTCACAAATCACAAAAGGATCAAGAGTGTGGTCATAGTTCTCTAAATCTTTAAAGCACAAAGTCAGTATTCCATACTGCTTATGGACAAGCACGTGTAGTAAGGTTCAAAAGCCAACCCACCAGCCTCATGAGAGGGAGGCAGGGCTTTGGCTATGTCAGTAATATTTGTTGTTGTTGGCAAGAATACTGCAGTGGGTTGCCATTTCCTTCTCCATGGGATCTTCCCGACCCAGGGATGGAACCCAGGTCTCCCGCATTGCAGTCAGACACTCAGTTGTGTCTCTTTGCTGTAGCCCGCCAGGTTCCTCTATCCATAGGATTTCCCAGGCAAGAATACTGCAGTGGGTTGCCGTTTCCTTCTCCANCAGTAATATTTGTTGTTGTTGGCAAGAATACTGCAGTGGGTTGCCATTTCCTTCTCCATGGGATCTTCCCGACCCAGGGATCGAACCCAGGTCTCCCGCATTGCAGTCAGACACTCAGTTGTGTCTCTTTGCTGTAGCCGGCCAGGTTCCTCTATCCATAGGATTTCCCAGGCAAGAATACTGCAGTAGGTTGCCGTTTCCTTCTCCAGGGGATCTTCCTGACCCAGGGATCAAACCTGTGCCTCTTGCATTGGCAGAAAGATTCTTTATCGCTGAACCACAGGGAAGCCCTCAGTAATAATTCACTCTTTACAAAATAAAAAGAGGGACCCAACACAAACATGGCAAAATGTCAGTAACAGTTAAACCTGGTTGGGGGGTAGGGCAGTCCATGGAGATATTTTATTATCTTTAATTTTCTAGAGGGTGGAGCGGGTCACAAACTGCTCATTTCTATGCTTGGCCTGGCTTACCCAGTGATAACCGGGTGATGGCCTCTCTGCCTGATTCCTCCCCTCTCCCGAGAGCTCCCTGAGGCAAGGCCTGTGCTCTCGATCACCAACTGCACACAGCGGGTGCTCGACAGAGTCCCCTTTGCCAGATTAACCGGAGGAACCGATAGGCCCCAGGAGGCGTGCAGCCTGCCCCTGGTGCTCGGGAGCCGAGCAGAGGAGACCTGCTCCCCCAAGGGGCCCGGCAGGTCTCGAGATGAGGGACGCAAGACCATCCCGTGAAACAGGAAGCCGAGGCCCTTCCCAGGCCTGAGGCGCACAACGCCCCCTCCTCCGCCTGGACGCTGTGAAGATTTCAGCTGTGGCCAAACGGTATGCCACCAACACCCAGGTAGCTGCAAAGGCAAGATGTACAGGAAAAAGCGGCAAATATCTCATTATAATAACAGCCCAAACACAGGAGACAGTCTGAGGAGCAGAAGCAGGCAGAAATCAAAGACTCCTCCAGTGGAAGCGACGGGCAAGGCTGCAGCCAGGCCCGAAGGAAGCTGCCATGTGGGAAAACTGAGCGGAGGATGAGGGCTGGGGGTGTGGACAGAGGCCAGGCCACCGAGGAGAGAGGTAAGAAGAGAACAGGGGGCGTCTCCAGGGAACCAGCTGGGGACCCCCCCGCCTCGAATGTCCTGTCCCCTGAGTCACACATCTTCACCAAGGGGCTTCCTGTGACTTGCAGTCCAGGGCACTCCTAGTTGACACGGTGAGAACTCCATGTAAGGGGATAGCCGGTCATTATTTTCCTTTTCTTCCCTTTTCCTATTTTCCAAATTTGGCTCAGATGGTAAAGAATCTGCTTGCAATGCAAGAGACCTGGGTTCAATCCCTGGGTCAGGAAGATCCCCTGGAGAAGAGAATGGCAACCCACTTCAGTATGTTTGCCTGGAGAATCTCATCAAGAGGAGCCTGGTGGGCTACAGTTCGCGGGGTTGCAAAGAGTCGGACACGACTGAGTGACTAACACACACACACACCCAACACATTACCATCACAGGAAAATGCTTATGTTTTTCTTTAAGTTGATCTGAGTCTTAGCTGGTAATTCCAGCCCTAGGAATCAAGCCTAAGAAAATAACTACACAGAAGCTAAATATTATGCACATAAAGATTATCATTGCAGCCGTGCCTATAAAACAACAATAAAAAACCTGCTGGAACAAACCTCAATGTTTTCAGCAATAGGGACACAATGTAGTAAATTGTGGTGCAACCACATGAAAGAAGAGGACTATTTTGAAGGCTATAAAAATAGGGCGAGACATTAAGCTTTAGGAACAAGATCCAAAATTATATGTGAATAATGCCTACAGAACTGTCACAAACTCTATTCACAGGGGAAAGGGAAAACCCTAAACCCAGGTTATCTGCTGTGGGCAGTGACGGTCAAGGCCGCAGAAGGAGGTGAGAAGAAGGGGAATGGCCAGGGCCTGATGCCGCAAGTGGGGTGCAGGGGGTGGGGGGGCCGGGTATGGAGGTAGGAACAGCCGGCTAGCCCAGAAGGTGGCCTCCCCGGGCCACAGGGGCCGTCAGGGGCCCGCACGACACAGCCAGGGGAGGGAGGCTATTGTGGGTCTCGGTGGGTGCTGCCCCCCTGCCCAGGGACATCCTCACNCAATTTTATGGTTTAGGGGACAGCTGCCTCCAAAGCCTCTAGGAAGAACATAGCAGAGCTCCTAGCGTACATGTGGCCTCAAAGGTTTCTCTGATTTGCATGTAATAAGCAGCCACCAGCAGCAGCAGCTGCCCTGGGAATGCACTGGCTTCCAACAAAGGCACCCTGAAGCAGGAATCAGGGAGCTGAAAGGCAGCCATCTGCCCCTGCCCACGACCACTGCCCAGGAGGCCAGCCTCGCTGCTCTGAGCCAAGCTGACTTTCTAACACCATCTCACCTGACTTAGGAAGATGAATAGGGCTTTGAATTAAAAGCTCTTCCTCACTGCCACCTGGACCAGGAGAGGTATGTGGGCCTGAGAGTCAACAGGAGGGGAGGGTTATTCATGTCAAAGGAGAACAATCACTCCCCAAAATGTGAACATATCAATAAGAATCAGAAAGAGACTTCTCAGGAATATAGGACACAATGCAAATTAAACGTCTGAGCGCTGCGCATACTTCATTGCCTAACGTCTCACACACTCCCTGGCAGTATTAAGATGTTAACTGCAGGCTCAGGCCCGGCATCGATCTTTCCCTGCAAGGACTTCTGAAAACTTTGTCGTCTGCGCTTAACTCACGCTGCTCCCAAATGCTGCCACTGTCTCACTGAGTCCACACAGCACATGTCCTGGGGGCCCCCTAACAAGCTGGGCCGTGGTGCCATCAACATCTCAAGGTTTGGGGAGGAGCGATCATGTGTGTGATATCACACACTGAGCCAGGAACGGGGTGGGGTCTCGGCAAATGGACTTGTCCTCCCACCGGAAGTCAATCTCCCCTTGAGCTCTGGTGGTACGAGACGCAGGCCACGGTCAAGTCTACATCAGCGTGGGCCCCAGTGCCCCAAGACACTTTCTCAGGCGAGTCAGAAACCAGGCCAACGGGAATTAACTTCATGCTTCCCTAGGTCTGTCATCCACTCTATTCCCCGGAAGCTGCCAACCAAGCAAACTGGAATATTGATCGCTGCAATCATCTCAATCCAAGTCTGAGGGCCGAGCACTTTATGTGCGTTTCAATTAGAAGGGGAGGCTGGCCGTTCTAATTCTACTTCATTCCAGACAGCTTCACTCTGGGCAACAAATGGGCTCCTAAAAAGTTGAGTTAATCAGCAATCTATTAATGGAATCACACCTCCACGTTGATTTTACATTATCATTGCAGAATGGTGCATATTCATTCTCCGCCCTGAATTTTAAGCACAGGGAAGGAACCAGGAGTTATCACAGCTGTGCCAAGCTCCAGGCGTCACTCACAACTGCCATCGCACCGAGTGTGCAAATTGTGCAGGTGGAAGTGGCACGGGGAGAGGCTGACGACCTTCCTGAGGCCCCAGAGAGAGAGAACACAGCTCAGGAGCAGCCTGGCCAGCTTCTTCCAGGAGCCCCACTGGTCCCAACAACTCTGAAGCCTTTACCTCTGATTCCCTTGCTTGGTATCTGGCCACACGTGCTCCAGTTGGAAAGGCAGCCGGCTCCTTCTAATTCGACGGAGCCCAAGTCCGTTTGCTTCTGCACTCAGGCGGGGTGCACCCCAGGATTTAGAAATGAGTGAGGAGTGGCTCCCCTAGCCCAGCACAGGGGACCTGGGGCCACGGTGGCCAATGAGAGGAGACCTGTTTTATTCTGTACATCCTTTGTCTGCCTTGATTTCTTTTAATTGCCTTTTTTTTCAACTTACTTAATCTAAAAAAAAATACAGATAAAAAAACAGTTCACCCATTTCTTTTTAATGTTACACCAAACTCATGTATCGGGTTGGCAATAAGCTTGTTTTTTTAATGAAATGAGTGAAAATGGTTTCTTCCTGCTGAGAAGGCTTACAATCAAACAAGGGAGATGAGATCCAATCCACAGGAGACATTTTCATTCACCCCAACAACCATCTTTTGGGCTCTTGTGCTATGGAGGCCCTGAGCTCCGCGAGAAAGGTCACAAATGTGGTGACACTCAGCCGTCAGTTCCTCAGAGAGGGAAGGACCCGCTCCACGCTGCTGCCTCGGGTCCAGTCCCCCGGCATTTGATTGCACATGGCGGGGGGCGTGGGGTCACAAGGTGTTAGCAACTTCCCTGCTTGCTCAGTGACTTCCTTGGGAGGTCACGTGGAGAGAAAACCTACTCGGAATAGGGAAAGCACATTTCAGCAGCTCTGCCCGCAAGAGCTGGGGTGACACCTGGAATCCTCTCATTATCTCATTTAGCCGAAGTTAGTCTGCAGATCACACCACCACTCAGCTTAAAAAAGGCCTTGGAGAGCCATCGAAGCCTCCCGTTTTCCCAACGAGAAGCCGGAGCCAGAGCTGGCCTGAAGCGCTCAGGGTCCCCCACGGCTCACCTGTCTTCCCCGTCCACAGGGATAACTGCACAGAGAAAGAGTCACTCGCTCACCCAGATCATGCCTGTAGGATCGAAGCGCTGTTTTCTTAGGAAAAAAGTAATAACAAAGAAAAGGCGAGGGGCGGGGGAGTGTCTTAAGTAAAAGCTGTCCTTCCTGACGTGATGGGTGGAACGCTTTTCAGTGTTAGATGGAATGGTGGGTGATTATACCAAGGTAATAATGCCTGTCACCTGTCAGGAGAGCGGATGTCACTACCTTTTGACAGAGGGCACTTGGGAAGAAGAAGTTACAAAGAGAAAGCTTTCCTCCCTTTACTTTCTGGGGGGCAGAATACTAAATCACCTGAATCGTCAAGCCCTGCTCAGGGCACACGTGCGTGCCAGGCAGAGGCTCCTATGCCCCGTGCCTCTGCAGGCCTGCACCGCAGCGGCAGGAAGCACTGGGCTGTTATTTCCTTCCCTTCACTTGGCTATGCCGGGTCTCAGTTTTGGCACACGGGTTCTTTAGTTGTGGCGATGCCACCTCCTAGTCACGCCACGTGGGCTCTAACTCCCTGACCAGGGACTGAACCCCGGACCCCTGCAGTGGGAGCGTTGAATCTTTCCCACTGGACCACCAGGGAACTCCCGGGAATCAGTGGGTTTTAAAAGCCTCACACATTCGAGCACAAGTCCCATCCAACAGTTAACTACTCTTTCCCCAGCGCCGGCTAATGCCAGTCAGACCCCAGGAAGCTGCACCAAGGAGAGTGAGCTGGAGCTCCTCCCAGGAGTCTGTACTAAGATGACATCCCAGATTCCAGGGGGGAAGTGGTAGGTGCCTGAATACAGAGGATGCGCTGAGCTGAGAGGGCAGAGAGCATCTCAGGAAGGAGAAGAGCCCCGGGTGTGAGTTACGTGAGAGCCGCTGTTCCCCTGCTCCTTGCCCTCTCCTGCACCCTCCAACTCCTCTCTATGGATCCATTTAGTGTCAGAAAAAAAATGAAAAGCTAGAAAAACAAAAAACTAGTAAACTAACAACAACAAAATATTGTTTTTGGCACTGCGTGCAGGCTCTCCCTTCCTCGACCAGGGATGGAACCCGCGCCCCCCCTACAGTGCAAGTGTGGCACCTTGACCACTGAGCTGCCAAGGAAGTCCCCACAGCTGTTTGTCTGTCTGTCTGTTTGTTTCTAATGGGCCACAAGAGCCTACTGGTCCAAAGCGATGAGGAGGAGGGAATGATCAATGCCGGCAGGGGGTGAGGGAAGGCCTTCAGCAGAGGGAACTTGGGACAGCCCAGGAGGGCAAGGACCTGCCCCGTGGGGAACTGGGGGGCATGGGGACGTGGCTTGGGCTATGGGGGAAGGTGCAGAGAAGGCGAAGACACTGCAGAAAGGAGAGGGGTCTTGCCCCCATGACACTTAGGGCTCACGGGCAGGACTGGACTGAGACCCCTGAAGCAATGGGAGAAAGTAATAAGCAAGGGGTGTTTAGTTAAGCAGCACAAGGGGGGGTACTGTTTAACTACCCCCCCCGAGGCCACCAAGGAAGCCACGTAGATACTGGGAGGAGCAGGGGCTGCGTACGGGAGGAAGGGGGACCCCCGCCCCTGCCGCCCCGGGAACAGGAGCAGCCGCCGACGCGCCCCGGAGGCCCAGAGGAAATATTATTGCAAGACAAAAACTGAATTATGAAATCCGCAAGCAATAATTAGTTTAAATTACTACTTCTACTTGAATAATTAAACACGCTTATTTTCACTCACTGATGTTTTATTCATTACCATACATCTTTCCTGAAAGTTGTTTTTAACGTGAATATTCTTTTATTTGCAAAGATCCCACAGAGATTTACTATGCTAATTTCAAACCTTTCTTCTAAAATAAAAACAACAATAACAAAAACACTCCAGATTATCACCCATTAGCGACTGCTGTGTGGGGCACATTGTCAACTTAAGTCATAGCAACTGGCTGCAAGTACTGTGGGCTGCTGTAAAGTTATTCACACACCAAAGCTTGCTTCCTTTAAAATTCACTGCTGAAAGGACAATATTTAAATAAGCTCGAAATGACTATGAAAATAAAAAGACCCAAGTGCAGCAAGACCATTTAGGCACCAACGGGAAGCGCCTTTTGCTTTTTATCACACCCTCTATTAATGAAAATGATTTTGCATTTCCACAAATAATGTTTGGATTTTATAAGTCTTATTTTTACACCCCGGAGCTAAGATACCCATAAGCACAGTAATAAAGGCTTAAGGTTTTTATTAAGCAAAGTTACCTTTGGGAATAAGTACTAACTTAAATGTAATCCATGAACTAAGTCTCCCCTGCTGGGCTATTAGCTGGTATTGGCTGGATGGCAAAATTCCAAGTCCGAGCTAATGCCAACAAGCTGGGCCTAAGTCAGACCCTGAACAAACAGAAGAAAGGAGCGACAGTGCCATCACTATAAACACCAGCTCCACCAAGTCCTCTGGGTGGGTGGCAGGGGGACCACGAAGCCTACTTACTGTGTGGGCATGCAGGCCACCCCACAGAACTGCCAACAGCTGGACCCACTGGACTCTAAGACCAATACCAGGCATGTGACCCTGCAGTAAAGCATGTGTGTGTGTAGACGCGTGCGCACACACACACACACACACACACACGCTCTGTTGCTCAAGCGCGGGCTTCTCCAGGGGAGCAACACCTGGCCTGGAATTGGCCAGTCCATGAACGTCTGTCAAGTGAAACTGAGTATTATCAGACTTTTTTTTTAAGGCCCCAACTATATTCCTCTTTCTCCCAACCTCCTCGAAGAGCAGTCAGCCATCCATGCCAGGAATGCAACTAGTGTGGCACACCCGCTTCCCACAGGGAACGTAAAAGTCACCCCGGGAACCTGGCCACCCCCCACTGCCTCTGTCTCTTATACACATCTCACGGCTCACCTGTCTTCCCCGTCCACAGGGATAACTGCACAGAGAAAGAGTCACTCGCTCACCCAGATCATGCCTGTAGGATCGAAGCGCTGTTTTCTTAGGAAAAAAGTAATAACAAAGAAAAGGCGAGGGGCGGGGGAGTGTCTTAAGTAAAAGCTGTCCTTCCTGACGTGATGGGTGGAACGCTTTTCAGTGTTAGATGGAATGGTGGGTGATTATACCAAGGTAATAATGCCTGTCACCTGTCAGGAGAGCGGATGTCACTACCTTTTGACAGAGGGCACTTGGGAAGAAGAAGTTACAAAGAGAAAGCTTTCCTCCCTTTACTTTCTGGGGGGCAGAATACTAAATCACCTGAATCGTCAAGCCCTGCTCAGGGCACACGTGCGTGCCAGGCAGAGGCTCCTATGCCCCGTGCCTCTGCAGGCCTGCACCGCAGCGGCAGGAAGCACTGGGCTGTTATTTCCTTCCCTTCACTTGGCTATGNATCTACTGAACAGATTTATGACCCGTGGCACTAGCCTGGCCTTTGGAAAATGAAGGGGCTCCGGAGGCCACAGGCCAGGGCCTCAGCTGATTCTAGAACTCAACATTATCTGCGTCATCATCGTTAGAAGCATCCGGACCACAGAGCAGAGCTTCTGCTGGGGCTCCTGTTTCCGTGGCAACAACTTCGCTGGCCTGTCACAGAAAGGAGGAGGAAACTGGAGTGGGGAGAGGCATGAGGAAGCGGGGGGTAGAGAGGAGGAAGAGCTAGGAAGAGGGCAGGCGAGGACGGGACGTGGAGGAAGGCAGGGGAAAAGTACAGAAAGAGATGAGAAAGAAAGGACGGGAGGGGAGGGGCGGGAAGAGGAGACGCAGGGACTTCCGTCAGGCCAAACCACCCACAGGTGCACTTCTATCTGCATGCAAAGAGCCTCCTGTTTCCACTTGTTAAATGCAATCCATTTCAACTCCCAGTTGCTGCCTCAAGACACACTCAATTATCTGATAAACCCCAGGAAAGCTGTGC
Organism: Raphicerus campestris; assembly: GCA_006410735.1. Taxonomy (NCBI): domain Eukaryota; kingdom Metazoa; phylum Chordata; class Mammalia; order Artiodactyla; family Bovidae; genus Raphicerus; species Raphicerus campestris. The sequence continues at coordinate 718,089 of SJYW01050925.1, read as the reverse complement.
CTGAACGTGAACGTGGTGAGAGGTCTGACTCCAAACTCTCAGTAACGTCAACATCCGCCCAGAGGTCTGGCTGGGTTAAATCCAGAAGGGAAAAAAGGGAAGAGAAAGCAAAGGCCCGGGAGACCTGTTATCACTAACCTGCAACCATTAGGACGCGGCCCCAGTGGCGCCTGATAAAGCGAGCACGTTTGCGGAGCCTCATTAGCAGGCAAACCCGCTGGTCCTGAGCGGCTGCACGAGGAAACGGGTCTTGAAAACCAAAACGTGTCCAGCCAGAGCCTGGCTGTAGGGCCCTGATATGGGCCGCCAGCCAGGCCTGGAGGTCGAGGGCGGTCCTCAGTACAAGGAGCTCAGAATAAGTGGCCAGGACAAGATTCAGTCCACTCCCTGTCCACCACCCCCACCCCCCTCAAAAAAAAAAAAACCCAATAATTAACAAGTAAAAATTACAAGAGCTCTAAATGCAACCTGCTATCCTGTGTTGGATCCTAAAATAAATAAGGTCACTAAGGGGAAAACTGGTGAAATCTGAACAAAGTCTATAGTTTAGCAAATGGAGTTACACTGATGTTAACATGTTGGTTTTGGCAAATGCATCAGGCTTGTATAAGATGCCAGGGAAGCTTACAGACGAGAACCTCGGAACTCTCTGAATTACATGCACGACTTTTCTATAGGTCTAAAATTATTTTTTTTTAAGTTTTAAAAGAACAACAAGGGCTGTTTTAAAGTATGACTCCTGCTTTTCTAACAGTGATTTATCTTTTTCATATAAAATCAATGCCCTTGATAGGGTTTAACTATCAAAGTTTCACCGGAAGGCTGGCTGAAACATTACGGTGAAAGCTGGGCTCTCGCAACAAAAGTGAATTATTACACTCAGAATGTGTTAGCACTGCCGCTGTGCTCTGGAACTGGGATGCAGGGAGAGACGTGCCCCTTGCACCTAGGAGCAAGGGCTCTGATCCGCAGAGACGGAGGGGCTTGCAAGAACCTGCCTTTACAGCCTCTTCACAGGCCACACTCCTGACTTCCCGACTCCCAGGTCTTCCCCAGAGCCCGCTCACTGGCTCAGGTCCAACACACCAGCCCTGTGCACAGCCCTGCAGTCTGCACGCTCCTCCAGGCTCTCCAGCCTTCACACGGTCTATTCCCTCTTCCCCAATGCACTTCCACCTCTTTGCTGCGGAACGACTTCTGTGCATCCTCTAAGACCCCACGTGACTCTCACAGAAAGGACACCCCCGCCAGGGCTTCCCCCGGGGGCACCTACTCCTCCACCCACCAGAGCAGTTCTGACGGGATGGAAGTATATGTCCACCTGCTTCTTCTTCCCAAAGAGATCGAGCGTCTTTTAAGGAAGGGTGAGATGCTGAATCCAGCCCTGTATCCACGCTTACCCCCAGCACCCAGGTCTTGTAACAGATGCTCAATGAATGAAAGACTTGGGAGTCAAGAATGAGGGCAACTCTTTTAAAAGAGAAAATACCAGTATAAAACTACTTCCATCTTCTGTGAAAGGGTCAAAAAGATTCTATTTGTGAGACGCAAAAGCAGCAAGCCCTTTTAAGAGAAACAGATTTTGTTACAGAATGACGGGTCCATTTCCACAGACAACATGAGCCCTACGCGAGTATCCTCTTCCAACCAGGAAGCTGAAAAGCTTTTCAAAGGTTTCGGTTTCCTTGACAACAGCATTGCTGGAGACAAGCAGGGAAATAATTAAAAAGTATGTTCTCTTCGCTTCGAACTCCTTGAGTGTTTATAAGCAATAATGAACAGGCCTGACTCGGTGT
>SJYW01050925.1:628293-672835 GCA_006410735.1 Raphicerus campestris | reverse complement strand
GGGGGGGGGAGTAGTAGGTTGGGTGAGGGGCATGAACACCAGGAGTGGAGATAACCCTTTCAAGAACTTTGTTGTGAAAGGATGGAGAAAGACAGGGTGTGAACTGGACAAAGTGGTGAGGTAAAGTCCGTTTAGTGTCTTAAATACTGTTTGTGGACAAATAAAATGAAAACCTTCAATCATGACACATTTCAGTGTAAACGTTCCAACTGCTGCTGCTGCTGCTGCTGCTGCTGCTGCTAAGTCGCTTCAGTCGTGTCTGACTCTGTGCAACCCCATAGACAGCAGCCCACCAGGCTCCCTTGTCCCTGGGATTCTCCAGGCAAGAACACTGGAGTGGGTTGCCATTTTCTTCTCCAATGCATGAAAGTGAAAAGTGAAAGTGAAGTCGCTCAGTCGTGTCTGACTCTTAGCAGCCCCATGGGCTGCAGACTACCAGGCTCCTCCATCCATGGGATTTTTCCAGGCAAGAATACTGGAGTGGGGTGCCATTGCCTTCTCCAAACGTTCCAACTGGCTAATCTCAAATGGAGAGAATCACATTTTTAATTACATAAATTCTTAACATATCCAGATTTCCCAAGTTTGGTGGTGTTGGTCCTTAAACAGTCCTATATTACAATGGTTTAAATGACAAGAGCAGTTTTGCAAAGGGTAGTCAACAATAAACTGGGATTCTAAACATTTGTCCAAAGTTTATAATGACAGATAATGAGGTTCAAGGCAAAATAGAAAAGTTATTCAAGCAGTGAACATTCAGACTTGACATCTTAGTTTAAAAAAATTTTTTTAAATATAATTGATTTACAGTGCTGTATTGGCTTCAGGTATACAACAAACTGATTCAATAGTTTTATGGATTATACTCCATTTAAAGGGCTTCCCTGGTGACTCAGTGGGTAAAGAATCCACTTTCAATGCTTTAGATGCAGGAGATGCGGGATCAATCCCTGGGTTGCGAAGATCCCCTGGAGGAGGGCCTGACAGTCCACTCCAGAATTCTTGCTTGGAGAATTCGATGAACAGAGGAGCCTGGTAGACTACAGTCCATAGGATCACAAAGAGTTGGACATGACTGAGCGACTTCACTTTTACTTTCTGTGCTGTAGAATAGATATCAGTTCAGTTGCTCAGTCACGTCTGACTCTTTTTGACCCCATGGAAGGATGCCAAGCTTCCCTGTCCATCACCAACTCCCAGAGCTTCTCAAACTCATGGCAATTGAGTCAGTGATGCCATCCAACCATCTCATCATCTGTCGTCCCTTTCTCCTCCCGCCTTCAATCTTTCCCAACATCAGGGGCTTTTCCAATGAGTCAGTTCTTCACATCAGGTGGCCAAAGTATTGGAGTTTCAGCTTCAGCATCAGTCCTTCCAATGAATATTCAGGGTTGACTTCCTTTAGGATGGACTGGTTGGATCTCCTTGCAGTCCAAAAAACTCTCAAGAGTCTTCCCCAACACCACAGTTCAAAGCATCGATTCTTTGGCACTCAGCTTTCTTTATAGTTCAACTCTTACATCCATACATGACTACTGGAAAAAATACAGCTTTGACTAGATGGACCTTTGTTGGCAAAGTAGTGTCTCTGCTTTTCAATATGCTGCCTGGGTTGGTCATAACTTTCCTTCCAAGGAGCAAGCGTCTTTTAATTTCACAGCTGCAGTCACCATCTGCAGTGACTTTGGAGCCCAAATATAAAATAGATATGTCCTTGTGTACGCGTGTTGTCGCCTCAGTCGTGTCACTCTTTCTGACCCCATAGACTATATAGCCCGCGAGGCTCCTCTGTCCATGGGACTCTCCAGGCATGAATATTGGTGTGAGTAGTCATTTCCTTCTCTAGGGGATCTTCCCGACCTAGGGAGCGAACCTGTGGGGCGGGGGTGGTGAAGGAGGACAACTGACACCAACAGGTTCCCTGGCTTCCTCCTCTCCAAGGGGGATGGGTCCGTGTCTTCCTCATATGGGGCGAGCATAGGGGTGCATCCAGGAGTTGGGCCAGAGGGGTGGCTTGGGTGTTTTGCCCACCCCTCTGGCAGTGGTGTGTGCAGGGGCAGTGGGGTGGGACGGGCAGTACCCTGGTTTTGCTCCAGGCTCCTCAAAAGTGGCAGTTGGGTCATTTTGATCTTTTGGGTCCAGCGTTTGCCCCATTTGTACCCGCAGGGAGTTATTTTTAGCCCTCTGCAGTTTCGTTGTATTTTGTTGCCTGAGGAGAGGTGTGTCCAGGTGCGAGCACTGGAGCAAAGTGTCCCAGGTCCCAGTCTGTCTCAGATTGTGTGTTGATTTTATTGTTTGTCAAAATGCCACCCAGTTGAGCACGTTTCTATGGGGGTGAGGGAAGAGACAGTGGTTAGAAAGGGTACGGGCTAGGTCTTGGGAAGGAGGAAGATACACAAAGAAGGGTTTTCTTTTCACTTGTATACCCTGAGACAATGATTTGCATAAGACTTGTTTTAGTAAATGATCCCAAGGGACGGGTGTGGGGGACTGAGAAGGAGGGAAAACCAATCCAAGAAATATCAAAAAATCGATCACTGTCGCGGACCGCTGAGGTTTTGTTAGGGTACGCACACTGACTGAAACCGCCCACCCTGGCCAGGCACCATAGTGACATCTGGATGAACTGTTTGACAGGAGGTCCTGGTAAGGAACATAGAGCTAATAAACCGCCACCAAGCAGGAGAGCTCAGGAAAGGTCAAAAAGGGACACCACGTGTCCAACCACCCCCCAGAATCGTAATCGGTGGCATCCATCTCGGCTGAACAAGGCAAGTACCACCAGGAAGGACTCTGAGTCAGAATGATTGGCTAAAAACAACCCAGAAACTAATCCCATCAACATAAAACCCGAGACTGCGAGCCCCATGGCAGAGCAGTTCTTCTGGCTTCCCTTACCCTGCTGTTCTCAGTCCGGGCGTCCCTTCCCAATAAAGTCTCTCGCTTTGTGAGCATATGTGTCTCCTTGGGCAATTCACTTCCGAGTGTTAGACAAGAGCTCCCTTTTAGGCCTTCTAAGTGGTTCCACTTCCTGCAACAGTTTGATCCCACTCGAGAGAGCAATGTAGAAAATGCATCAAAATTATCTACTGAGAGCTGGAAAAGGGGGGTATGTACTCACTAGTTCCTGTCTTTCCAGGGGGCAAGGCTTGCCCCCTGCAGTGTTAAGTCCCTAGAATCTCCATTTGTGCTCAGTTACTTCGAAGTCTTAAGACACAGTCTGGTGAGTCTCACCACCAGAGGACCTGACTCAGGTAAGTCTGGGATAGTTGCTGAGAGTTTGGAGTTCACAGAGATTCCTAGGTGATGCCAATTCTGCTGGTCTGGGGTGCATCTCTACTTTTGAGAATCAATGATTTAGAGTTTTGAGTACTGAAAGATGATAACATGGGGGAAAAGGGTAGTTGACTCAAAGTCATGGAGTTGTGAGCCAGCATTAAATGTTCTGGAATTACAAGTGTTTGGCCACATCTGATGTATTTTGAGAGTGATGAAGAATGACTGCAGGACCAGCAAGGGGTAAAATGATCAAGGATCCTGAATGCCAAGCAAAGGAACTTGAACTTAATTCTGTAGGTAATAAGAGCCTATCTGAAGGATTTTATTTTATTCTTTTACTTCTTGGTTTGTTTGTTTGTTTAGAATCCCTGACATATACCAAGTCTCTCAGCATTTTATTAATAATTTTATTTACTTTTATTTTTGGCTGTGCTGGGTCTTCGTTGCTCCGAGGGCTTTTCTCTAGTGGCCATGTGTGAGCTTCCCATTGTTGTGGAGCATGGGTTTCAGGGTAAGGGGGTGCAGTAGCTGTGATTCCCAGGCTTTAGAGCATAGGCTCAATAGTTGCGATGCACAGGCTTAGTTGCTCCTCAGCATGTGGGATCTTCCCAGATCAGGGATCGAACCTGTGCCTCCTGCGTTGGCAGGAGGATTCTTTACTACTAGCACTACCTGGGAAGCCCAGAAATGTGGGTGAGAAGCAGCAATTCCAACAGACAAGAATGATCCTGTTTATCCCTGCTTTGGCCTCCTTTCACCCTGGGGTTCATCACTTAAACTCAAAACACACTTTTAATATTTGGTGCTTGTAGCCATCACAATGTACTAGTCTCCACAACCCATTAATGAGACCACAGGGAACTATAAACAGGTCTGGCTTCCCATGTCGCCACATGCGTGCTCAACTGCTTCAGCCACGCCCACCTCTTTGAGACCCTCAGGACTGTAGCCCACCAGGCTCCTCTGTCTATGGGATTCTCCAGGCAAGAATGCTGGAATGGGTTGCCATGCCCTTCTTCAGGGGATCTTCTCAACCCAAGGACAGAACCCGTGTCTCTTCACATTGGCAATCGGGTTCTTTACCACTAGCCCTACCTGGGAAGCCCAGCCACTTATACAAGCTGGTACTTTCCCACATTTGATCAACAGATCACTGACACATGAGGACTGTGGAAAGTAATGAGAAAACAACTTTATTATACATTATGAAGCTAACACGAGGGTTCTGGAAGGAAGACAGGGAGAGGGAAGGAGTCAGCTGTAGGCAACGGGGGAGGGGGTGGGCAGCGGAGGGAACAGGACCAGGGCCTCTGTCTGCTGTCCTGAGGACTGACCACTGGGATGGGACAACAGCCTCCAACCGCCCACCTTTGAGAGGGGAAGGTGGAAGGCGGGGGAAGGGAATGGAGTGCTGTATCTCCAGGTGCTGGTTTGCTCTGGAGTTAGAGGGCTTAGGGTTAGACTCGGTTTCACATGGAAACAGCGCCCACACGAGGCCCAGCCTGGGAGGAAGGTAGACACTGTCTGCCCCCAAAGTTCTCGGCTCAGGTCTTCATCTGCCTCTTAGACTCCAAGGGAGTGGATCTCACTCTGGAGGACAACGACTTGGTTGATGGCCCAACAGTCTTGTGTCCAGCCAAGTCCTGAGCAGGTGATGGGTCCCTAACAGCACGGCGTTTCCTGACTGTGACCCCCCTGGAGCTGGGGCTGCTGGGGGTAGAGGCTGGGGTGGACATACCTCTGAAGGCATCCTTGGCTGGGGGTGGGCTGTCTCTGGGCTGGAAGTGTGGGGGCTCTGCCTGGGTGCACCCCCAGGCATGTGACTGAAGATGGGGGCAGTAAAGCCTCCAAAGCCGGGCTTATTCTTAGCCCTGGGCCCCACGGTCACCACGGGGGGCTCTGGCCAGGAAGGCCCCAGTGTGGCGGGCCACTCTTCCCACTCTGCTGTGTGTGGTTCTCCAGGCTCCCCTTCNGCCTCCAAAGCCGGGCTTATTCTTAGCCCTGGGCCCCACGGTCACCACGGGGGGCTCTGGCCAGGAAGGCCCCAGTGTGGCGGGCCACTCTTCCCACTCTGCTGTGTGTGGTTCTCCAGGCTCCCCTTCTTTCTGTTGAAATACTGAGAGCTGCAAAGGGGCAGCTGAGATCCAGGACAGATGCTCCCCTCCCAACGCCCTGAGGTTCTGCCGAGACTCCCGGCCTGCAGGGGGCTGTGCTNTGCCCTACACAAACACTAGCACATGTTTGTAGAGATAGGTATACAGAGGGGCTGCAGCGTGGTTTATAAGTAACAAACGAGAAGAGCAAGCACTCACCAACGTAAACGAAGTTAATTCTGAACACGCTGGAACAGAAAGACGACCAGGACCCGCCACTTGGCAAAACGCTCCACGCCTTCCTTCTATTCTCTCCGCCTAGAATGGCCTCCCCCAGACATCCCATCTCAACTACAAGCCAGTGTAGACAGACAGCCTACAGCACAGGCCCAAGGTACTTGAGGCATCGGGGCCCCCATCCCCAAGCTGCGATCCAAATCCGCCTGTTTGACTCCAGACACACGAAACCACACAACAGCCTATTTCCCCTTTCTTAAAAACTCTTCCTGTAACCCTGAACCATCACACACGGTCAACTGAAGCCAAGGAATTTCTACAAAGAAGCACCTCCTGGAATTCAACGCTGGGCCTTTAACACGAAGCCGATCAAGAGGAAAACAAGGGTGCTGCGCGCGTCCAGGACAGCAGGGGGCGCGGCGGAGCAGCGCCCGAAGCTCCGGCAGCAGGCAACTTCCGAGAAAGCCCAGTGTCCTACCTTACCAGACCATCCTGAGCTCCGCTTCCCACCTGTGGGGTCAGGTGAGACCTGAAGATTCCCTGGGGGAACTCGGTTACACCATTCCAGACAGCCTGTCTATCACTCACGTCCTCCCCCGGACGGTGGGTTTCATGTCCCCTGGAATCAACCATCCCCACCTCTCCCGCGGGATTCCCTGGTGGCTCAGAGGTTAAAGCGTCTGCCTGCAAGGTGGGAGACCCGGGCTCAGTCTCTGGGTCGGGAAGATCCCCTGGAGAAGGAAATGGCAACCCAGTCCAGTATTCTTGCCTGGAAAATCCCACGGACGGAGGAGCCTGGTAGGTTACAGTCCACGGGGTCGTAAAGAGTCGGACACGACTGAGCGACCTCACTTTCACTTTCACCTTTCCCGTAAGGGGTACCATTTGCCTGAAAGACTCCACTGCCAAACAAGTTACATCATCATCCAAAAATTGTTCTGTGGTCTGCCTCCTCCGATAATCCAAGTTCATCTGCAGCCCAAGCCAGGCAGGAAACATCCATACACAGAGCCACTGTCTAAATAAAACTCCGAACCTGAGCCAGCCCATCTTAAATGGAGCTAATACAACGGACTAATGATCAGCTAATGGGACAGTTGCACTGCGAAGGATTTGCCATTTCCTNACCTACACACAGAGCCGCTGTCTAAATAAAACTCCGAAACTGAGCCAGCCCATCTCAAGTGGAGCTAATACAACGGACTAATGATCAGCTAATGGGACAGTTGCACTGCGAAGGATTTGTCATTTCCTTAATGACTCAGTCCGGTCCTAAAACCTAATCAGACAGCTCATCTGTCTCAATTCCTATGCACAGCCCAACTCACCACAGTATCCCATGCCATCCTGCCAANATCCATACACAGAGCCACTGTCTAAATAAAACTCCGAACCTGAGCCAGCCCATCTTAAATGGAGCTAATACAACGGACTAATGATCAGCTAATGGGACAGTTGCACTGCGAAGGATTTGCCATTTCCTTAATGACTCAGTCCGGTCCCAAAACCTAATCAGACAGCTCATCTGTCTCAATTCCTATGCACAGCCCAACTCACCACAGTATCCCATGCCATCCTGCCAAATGGAACCCAGCAGGTTCCCACCACAAAGGCACCTGTTCTCAGCCTTTAGGATGGACTCCTACCCACCCAGCTGTCCAGTCAACGGAGAGGCAGATGGGCCAGAACTAAAGAGGTCTGTAGAAAAGATGAGAGAGTAGAGGCCATGAGGCCCACTTCCTACTAGGCAAGGCAGCAAGGACTGAATGAATGCAGGCAAGTGGATGTTAGCGCTTCCTATCTGCTTCATGTGTATTTCATTCCATCCTTCAACAAATACCAGCGGCACAGGCGCTACTAGCCAAGCCCCAGCTCACCATGCTCAGACGCCAGTGCAGACAGACCAGAACCAAGTGAAACAGAGCATGTCCGGAGGTGAGAAACCCTAAGGAGAAAGGCAGGGTAGCAAAGAAAAGGAGGCATGATGGTGGGCTTGGGATTGCAGTTTCACTGCAATTGGGAGGCCAGGGCAGGCCTCAGGCATAAAACGATCATCTTAAGGCAAGGAAGCAGAGGCGATGAACACCGAAGATGGAACCAAGAAAACTGATCAGAATGGAGTGGGAGAGAAGGCAAGGACGAGTCAAGCAAAAGAGGCGAAAACGGAGACCAAAACAAACGCTAAAGAAAAGTGCTTTCTGCCTTTTATGCGTCTAAGGCAAAGGAGGGGGAAAGGAAGTTTTTCGTTTTGTTTTGTTTATGGAAATGAAGGAGCCATTAAACCAAGAACAGCCAGAAGAAAAAGTCAGGTCTTTGGAAAAATAAGGCTACAGAAGGGGGGAGAGTGCCATGGACAGTCAACAACATGGCAGTTCCACCAGAACATAGGACTTTCTGTGTTCTGTTCACTGTTTAAATCACCAGCATCTAGAAATATTTGTGAAAAACAACCCAGTGGGAGGGGGGACACGGAGAACGTAAAAGGAATAGGATGTTGTCATTCAACAAATATCTCCTGGTTACCTACTCTGTGCCAAGTCTTATGTTAGGTCTTATGGACTGAAATGAAACACAAAACACAGATCCTGCGCCGGAGGCTAAGACGAAGGCCACTAACAAGATGCGACCAGGGATGGGTTTTGAAGGATGAATAGGAGTTAGCCGGGCTGTCGAGAGCGAGAGGTGAGGATCGTCAGGAGGGAGCAGTGAGGACCGTCCAGGGCACTGCGCGCTCCGAAGGAACCGGAGATACAAGGAGACAGATACACGCGAAGGGGCGGGCAGCGCTCGGGCCGCCGTCAGATCGCAGTCCCCTCCCGCCCCCGGCCCGCCGCTCACCACACGCACCGGAAGCTCTCGGTCCTCCGAAAGGTCGTCCGGCCTGCGCCCTGAAACCCAGTAGCGTTCCGCCGGTGCTGGAACCGCCAGCCAATCAGCGGCGGCCTCCGTCCGGCAGCCCGGCAGCCCTGCGCGAACAGCCAATGAGGGCGCAGCCTAGCCGGAAGTTGTTCCAGCCGGAAGGCGTTTCCACGGACGCCTAGGAGGCCACCCGTGGCTGAGCCGGCAACGCTGACGGGCCCGGCTGGGCCGGTAAGTGAGGGGATGCAAGAAGCGGGGGGAGGCCGGGGCGGAGCCCAGTGATCTGGCCCTCCCGGAGCCGCTTGCACGCCAAGCCCTGAGGTATTCTCCTCAGAGCCCGGCTCTCTGATCGCCGGCTTCTGGCCCCTCGCCCCCTTTTCCCTCAGCGCCGCCGACCCTGCCCTGTCATGCACTCGTCTCCCTCCTGTTTCGTTTCCCTAAAGGATGAGGCCCCCTCTTATAAGTGTCGGCCGTGTGACAGGGGCTTTGCCTCTAGCATCGCACCTAGTCGCCTCCTCGGCGAAATTGTGTGTTTAGTCACTTCAGTCATGCCCGACCCTTTGCGACCCCCGCGGACTGTAGCCCACCAGGCTCCTCTGTCCATGGAATTCTCCAGGCAAGGATACTAAAGTGGGTGGCCCTGCCCTCCTCCAACGGTGAAGTTAGGAGGCTGCTTTTTTGCCCATTTCACAAGTGAGGAAACGGAGGGTGAAGCCGAGGGGTGATGTGATTTGCGCGAGGTCTTGTAACACGGAAACGTCCAAACTGGGATTGAAAACCCAGGTCTCATCCCAGAACTCAGCGATCTCTCCAGTGCACTGCATCGCCTCTGTGACCAGCAGCGGCAGCGAGGAATTTGCCATCTGCTTTTCCACTCGCCTTCCCCCGCTGCCACTGCATAACAGACACAGTTCTTCACACTGATGCTGAGAACGGGGGAACAGAAACAGGGCGAGGAGGTTATGGGAAGGCCAGCCTGGGGTGTAGGGTGGCTGATGCAATGACCAGCTAACAGCTTGGTTCTCAAGAGAGTTTCCCTGGTCTCCACCCGCATCCCCCACCCTCCAAGAGGCTGGTCATGAGGTTGAAGTGTTTCTGAGAAACTGAGTCGTTTATAAGAAACTCCTACATGCAAGTGGTAGAGGGTGGGGCAAAAAGGAAACCAAAAAGGGAGAGAGAGAAGAGTCTTTTTTGAAAAGGAAACTGAAAGAAAGAGGCAAGACTATTTAAGAGCTGGAGCTGCACTGGGCAGCCTCAGCTCCTGGGCGCGACCAGTGGCCCTCTGCAGTGACTCCTGCCACCTGGTACGTATTGCCATCTTTTGCTAGGCTTAGAGTTTATTGAGTATTGTTACCAGCTTTTCCCCAGAGTGTTGGAAACCCTGGCTTCAGGGATGAGGAGTAGTCTTAGGACCACGGAGTTGTGCATTTCATTGCATCTGTTGACCCCGAAGCCCTGGTGACTCACAACTGCTGTAAGGAATAGAGATCCTGGATGAGCCACTGCCTGTCTGGAGTCATAGCTTGACTTTCAGCACTTTGATGCTGGCTGTCCTGCTCCAGTGTTCTTGCCTGGGACGGGGGCGCCTGGTGGGCTGCCATCTATGGGGTCACACAGAGTCGGGCACGACGGAAGTGACTTAGCAGCAGCTGTCGTGTTTCTCACTGATGAGGTCTCTTTAAGTAGTCCATCTCCATCCACAGCATCTCACCTTGAACTCCTAAATAGCTTATGCCTGGCTTAATGTAGATTACCGTCCTCTTTGCCTTTTAAGATAATGTTCATCTTATCATTTAGAGGGGAAAGTAAGCTTTCCTCTCAGTATTTAAAAGATGGGAGTTCCACCTGTTCCAAGGTTTGAAGCATTAAAGGACTCATTGCTGGAAAGAAATCATTTTCTTGTCCTCTGGAAACTTGACAATCCAAGGCCATTGTCATCCACACTCAGGTGCCAGGGTGTGGTGGGTGACACCCCACCTTGGTAATATTCCAGGTACCCAGAAGGCCCCTGCTCTTCTCAGCTGCTCCAGGGCTGGCTGTCGTGCACGATGCCACCCTCCCCACAAACCGCAGATTCAGTGTATTCTGATCTAATCTGTGTGGTGGCTTCAGACTGGCCCAAGGGATTGTCATGTCGTAGTTCTGTAATTCCTCTTTCCATTCCTCATCCCAAAACTCCCCGGTTTCTTCAGGGCCTCTTGTGCTCCTNGCGTATTCTGATCTAATCTGTGAGGTGGCTTCAGACTGGCCCAAGGGATTGTCATGTCGTAGTTCTGTAATTCCTCTTTCCATTCCTCATCCCAAAACTCCCCGGTTTCTTCAGGGCCTCTTGTGCTCCTGGGGAACAGTGGAACCTTTCAAAATGAGCTCAAGGTTCAACTTCCTTAAAAAGAGGGAGGAAGAGTTTGTTTTTACAGTCCTTTCCGTTTTCCCCTAAACTGTCCTACTCTGCTGTGGAGTAGGCAGTTCTGCCCTGCTCACTCCCATCCCTTTTTCTAGAGGAGGTCATAGATTACCTCACAGATGATAGCCTCGTCCCTTTGCTTTAGACTGTAGTATTTGTGAAGTAGATGAGGCACTTTCCCTTAACAAAGACTCAGAGCCCTGTTTGCAGTTTGCATGGTAAACACTGAGGACAATGGTCCTTAGCCTTTGGGCATCTTGGGCCCCTTTGAGAAAGTAGCAAAACCTGGTTATTCTACTTCGAACCACATGTCTGTGTGTAGGCAGACTGTTCACTTCGTTTCAGAGGTTCTGAACTCTGGGTTAAAAACCTCTGAAGTTAAATTCTACAAGTGATTTAACAAAGGAATGAAGGAGAAAGTTGACTAGATGGGAAGGAAAACAGAGACTATATGCCCATAAGTGGGCTAAATGGATGGATGCCTGAATCGAGGGCAGTGGTAGTTCCATTCTATTTGTCTCTGATCACTCCTGAAGTTCTATACTCATTCAGGAAGTTGCATCAGATACACACACACACACACAAGATTTATAGTGTGGCTGATTCCCATGCAGTGAGTATATGCCTCGTGATCCTGACAGCAGGGAGAATACACCTGCTGTTTCCTCAGTCTGGTTTCTTACTTAAATGGGATCTGATACTTAAAGGCACATGTTTTTTCCCTGCAACAGGGACCCTAAATTCAGGCTCAGTTCATCTGACTGATGCCCCACAGNATACACCTGCTGTTTCCTCAGTCTGGTTTCTTACTTAAATGGGATCTGATACTTAAAGGCACATGTTTTTTCCCTGCAACAGGGACCCTAAATTCAGGCTCAGTTCATCTGACTGATGCCCCACAGTCGTCTTCATGGCGGGGGAGGCTGGCCATCCAGGGCCCACTGAGTCATTCTCCCTGGCGCTTTCCCTAGGCACTTAGTAGGGTAATTTTAACCTATACTTGATTTTGGTCCTGCTCACTTGTGTCCTTTCATGCAGAACACCACATACTTGGAAGGACAGGGGGAAACCAAAGGGAATTCTGAAAAGAATGACCAGGATAGTGGGCAGATGTTCACAATGATTGAGGAAGCCAGACGTGGGGTAAAACTAAGGCTCTGTGCATGGTCAGACATTTTAGGAGGCCTTCGGAAGTGCAGACTGGAGAAATCTACCTTAAACTGGAATAAGTGCTTGCAGAAATATTGTAAGAGGATATAAACCAGAGGGGGGAAAAGTGAACTAGTTGATTTATGAGATTTTTTCAGTAACCTGCACTCATAAATCATCGGTTTGTTTGATAAGCTACTCTGTACCAGGTACTAGAAGCACATGAAAGAGTAAAGCCNATCTACCTTAAACTGGAATAAGTGCTTGCAGAAATATTGTAAGAGGATATAAACCAGAGGGGGGAAAAGTGAACTAGTTGATTTATGAGATTTTTTCAGTAACCTGCACTCATAAATCATCGGTTTGTTTGATAAGCTACTCTGTACCAGGTACTAGAAGCACATGAAAGAGTAAAGCCTGGTGCTTGTGTTCTCTATGGGGTGGATTTTCATAAATTACCACATGCAGTGTGAGCGCTCCAATAACCTCACTGACGAGTCTTGGGGATCACCAAGGACAGAGCAGCCAACTGGCCCCGCAGGCGCAGGGGCCAGGAAAGGCTGCAGAGAGGAGCCAAGGTTTGAATTAGTGAGACAGCGGGCAGAGGAGGGCGGGAAGCATGCCAGGCAGGGGGAGCAGTAGAATCTGAGAGAGCACGACACGGGCCAGGGGGCTTCGGCATCAGATCCTGGCTCAGCTGCTCTGGCATGGAGCCTCAGAGAGTGGTTCTCACTTGCCCGAGCCATCTGCCTCCAGTCGCTAACGCAGAGCAGATTCTGTGCCACCCAGGTTTGCGGCTTGGGAGAATTGGGGATCCTGTGTGAAGCATCTGGACGTGATGTTTGATCATTTGTGCCTTGAAGTCATTTTGATTGCTCTTTGATATGGGCCTGAGAGTTTATCCTCTCCAGCGCTTGTCAGAAGGTTCTTCCGCATTTGTTTCTTACAGGCTCCCTTTCCGGGAATTGAGGCAGTTCTCGGAAAGGAAAGGAAAGACACTGGCTGCTCTCCCACCCTGGTTTCAATATTATGGTTTCACTGACTTTAAAGATTGGTTTAAATATTACATATTTTTAAACAGATACTTAACAAATGGATGAGTAAAAATAAGTTATCCCCGCAAATTCATGTGTTTTGTTCATAGAGCTCCTAGAAAGAAATTTCTAGTGAGTAAAGAAACAAAATCATCCTTCATGAAACCTCCGCTCTGCGGCTGATGCTGTGCTAGGCTGATTGCTCACCCATGTTATCCCACTTAGTCCAGGACCAGCCCTGCAAGTCAGCGTCATTATTGTTATTCCCGTTTCACAGTCGAGAGACTGAGGCTCACGACAGTTAAGCACATAGGATAGTGTTGGAGAGTGTAGGCTCTAGGGTCAAACTGCCTGAGTCTGTCCCATCTCAACTACCTACTTACTGTGTTGTCTTGAGCAAGTGTCTTAGCCTCTCAGTTTGCTCGTCTACATAACAGAGACAACAAATCTCTCCTATAGGATTGCTGTAGGCATCAGTGAATTGATACGTATCAGTGTTACATAAAGTGCTTGGAAGGGCTTCCCTTCTGGCTCAGCTGGTAAAGAATCCGCCTGCAATGCAGGAGACCTGGGTTCGATCCCTGGGTTGGGAAGATCCCCTGGAGAAGGGAAAGGCTACCCACTGCAGTAGTAAGGCTACCCACCGCAGTATTCTGGCTTGGAGAATTCCATGGACTATGGTGTCACAAAGAGTTGGACACGACTGAGTGACTTTCAACTTCACTTCTCACTAGAAGAACACCAGACACAAGACTTCAGTTCTGGAGTTAGCTGCTCTGGCAGAGCCTTGTCACTGGCATCCTCCTTGCGCAAGGCGTATCAGCAGGTTTCAGATGGGGCTGGGGCTCAGCCGACCTCTGGAGTCCTGACATGTAACACTTGCAGTGGGCTTGTTCCTTGCTTTACAGCCTGTAAAATGCTACCATGTCACTTTTTTCTCATCTCTTCTCATAACAGCCCTTGAGGTAGGTGATAGACATTGGCGAGGGTTCTGCGTTATAGGTGAGGAAGCTAACACTCAGAAAAGGGAGCTGATCCTGGCCTGCCTCAGCCCCAAGGCGACCTCAGGTAGCCTGCCCTTGCCCCACCTTTTCCAAGGTTAGCAATAAATAATGACTAATAGGAGGTCCAAGGACATCTTCTTCAAAGGTTTGCAGTTAATTAAGGCAGCCTGTGGAGTGAACAGGCTGTATGTGGTTCTTGCCTCACTTGCAAACCAGAAGGGATAAGGCCCTGCCTCCTCCCAGGCTCCCCTTCTCCTGAGAACAGGACAGCTGGCCAGCAAAGGAAGCTGTTTGTTCAGCAAAGGAAGCTGTTTGTTCAGTAAAATGTTGGTTATGACTACAAAGGCCTAGGAATTCATCCGCTAGAGCAATTAAGATAAAGAGTAATTGCAGTTTACCAAGTGTGTGTAGCCATGGTGGACTTAGGTTTACTAAAGCACTTTGGTGCCTGCTCCCTGAGCAAACACGAGTCCTTCCTATGGACACGAGGTGTGAGGCACACGGACGCCTCAGCACATGCTCGCTTGTCCTTGGTTGGGGGGGAGGTCTTTCTTTGCCCTCCCTAAGCCTATAAATCACAGCAGTTCTTTTCAACCCCACCATTAACATTTGTTCCTCCTCATTTTCTCCTGTTTCCTGGCTCCATATTTCTATTTTTATTAATGTTATATTATCTATGCCCTTTATCACAACTCATCTCCAATGTTTTCGGAAAGAAGAACCAGGTAACGGTAAAGGGAAAACAGCTTGCCGTGGTTTGTTCATCTCTTTCTGTCCCTCTTCTCTGCCCACAGTCTTATCTGGACCAGCGAGCAAATCTGCCAGCACCCCAGCCAGCTGTGAACATCTTCCCGGAAGATGGAAGACATGCCCAATGGCGAGCGGGGCTGTGGGTCCCCCCTGGAGCTGTTCCACAGCATCGCTGCTCAGGGGGAGCTCGTAAGGGGCCTCAAAGCCAGAAATGCAGCCAAGGTGGGTCGTTTCGCCAGCCCGCCCCACATGTCCCAGCCCGTCTGCAGGGCAGCGTCGCCTCCTCTGTTCCGTCATCACCTGAGGCATTTTGGCTCTTGTGCTAGATGCGTTTTCTCCTTACTCTCCATCGATGCTATGGTCTGAAGGGAGGCCGCTGGGAAGCACAGCCACTGTCCACCCTTCCTGCTCGCAGAAGCAACCACTTTCATTCAATGCTGTTAGCCGATTCTTTTGATATGCAACGTCCACATCTCAGAATCACTCATCATTTTGCTCCTTATGGATGTTCAGGTTTGGGGCTTCCACTGTGGAAGACAAGGCATTAGCTGTCTCGTAGCCCTTCCCACCCCACAGTCCCCGTGTAAACCCCAGTGACAGCTAACCCCCCTGAGAACAACACCACGCGTGCTTCTCTTTTCCTGCCCAACTTCTGATTTTTCCCAGGGTTGTTTTAATTGTTCCTTGCTTGGTTTGTCTTTGTTTTGGCCACGCTTTGCTCCCCATGGGATCTCAGTTCCTCCATCAGGGACTGAACCCAGACCATGGCAGTAAAAACCCAGAATCCTAACCATTAGGCCATCTGGGACCTCCCCTGCTTAGCTTTCTGTGTACTGACGCTCATGGACCTCCAGTCGGTCCCCCAGTTGGGTGAATCCCCTCTCGAGCCATAACAGGCTGCTGATCAGGTCCATCCTCCCAAGCGCTCTCTCCCAGGATGCCCTGCCTGCTTCTGTCCCAGTGTTGACCCGCCTCCCACACAGCCCATCTCAGGACCCGCCCTCCCTGTCCGTGCAAGCCTTCCACGTACTCTCTCTTTGGGGTCCCTGTTCCTGACCCCGTGTCTCACTCCTCCTTAGTTTATTTTGGCAGAGCAAATCCTCCAGAGGTTTCTGCAAAAATCAGTGCTAAGGAAGTGTTTTTTGAGCTCTTGCCTGGTCTGCAAGCATTTTACTTCATATTTGGCTTATAGCTAGGCTCGGTAGAGAATTCTCAGGAGGACGTGACTTCCCTCAGAATTCTGAAGCCATTGCTGCATCCTCCCAGCTCCCAGGGCTGCTATGGAGAAGCCGGTGCCACTCTTTTGTCCCTTCTCCTGGGTGTTCGGGAACTCTCCAGCTCTGAAACGCCCTGTGTTGGGTCCTCAGGACTCCTTTCAAACTAGAAATACATGCCCTTTAATTCTCAGAAATTTATCATATTTCTTTGATTTATTCTGGGTTGGTTTTTTATTTTCCTATTTGTGTATTTTCTTTTTAGTTCAAAGACTGTGTCCTCTGAATTTCTTAGTTTTTGATTTATTTTCCTTTTATTTTTATTATTTTCTTCTTTTAGGTATGTTTCTCAAGAGGTTTCTCAACCTCTAACCCTGCTGTTGTTTTTCACTCATTCTGTCACTTTAGATTCGTTCTCCGAACGTCCTTTCCTCGAGGCCCTCTGTTCTTTCTTCACAGGTGCACCGGCCTTCTGCCTCTGCGCTCGTGGTGACAGCTTTCCCTGCGCTCTCTCCCCACGCTATGCGCCCCATCTCCTCCGGCGCAGCTTTTTGTCCTTCTGCCTTTCGTGGCAGACTCCGCTGTCGGGTGTTTGGTGACACCGCTGCCTTGGAGGCCGCAGCTGGGAGGAGCTGGGGGTGTAGCCTGCCCCTCCCTGGGCGGCGCCTGCAGGACTCCTTTGCCCCAGGACGTCTCCGGTGCCTGGCCTCTGGGGCTGCTCCTTGAGGCCAGTGGAGTCCCCAGAGAGGGCTCCTCTGGTTGGCTCTCCAGAGGTCGCGGTGTGGCCGCCCGCGTTGCGAGCTGAGTGGGGCTGAGGAGCTGACCGTGCGGCCCCTCCCTGAAGCCCCTGTTTGCAGTGTGCTGCGCCCGCCTGGCCCCCTCACTGTGCAGAGCGCTTCCGCGTGGACGCTGGGCTCTCCTTGCCGAGACACTAAACCTCTGGACGGGGCAGGGGCGTGTGCCGGCTATGGGCGGGGCTAGCGGAGAGAGAGTTCCAGCTAGTGCTCCTGATCTCGGAGCCCACTCTTGGCTCACTTGTGTTAGTATCTAGGGCACCGGTGCCCGAGCCTCTCGGGGATCAAGCAATGCGCGTCCAGCAGCCGCCGGCTCCCGCGCGCTCAGCCTGTGCCTTCGCGCCTCGCGCTCCCGCGGCTGACGCTTGCCGCCGCCGTCCTCTTGTTTCCTTTGTCCTCGCGGGCTGTGCCTTTTTTAAAGCCCTCTCTGTGGTTGCAGCGTTGGGTTTCAGAAGCATAACTCAGTCAGTCTACAGCTATAACCAGCCCTTCCTTTCACTCTGCGTCACCCAGCTTCTTCAGCTCCACAGCTTCCTCATCCATCACTTCCAACACCTGTTGTCGTCTTTTCAAAAATCTGTCTAGGTTCTCACCAGATGGGGTCAACCATCTCACACGCGTTTCAGTAGTTTGCTTTGACTCTTGGGACCCTAAGTAATCCATTACTTTTTAAAAGAAATAAATAGTGATGTCCAAGAAAGGAGTTGATTATTCACAGAAAGAGGTTTACACAGCAGATAGGGCTCAGTAGATAAGGCTGAATTATTTTATTTTGTTTTGTTTAATCTATAAACCTACAATAAATAAAGAACTCATGTTGATCATTTCCTCTATAAACCCATTTTAGGAACCTAACAGTGATATTTTTGTCATATAGCATTAAATGTGAATAACAGTAATGAACGCCTTTAGTTGGTAGTTCTTAGTGACCCCAGTCACATTCAGCACTTTAGCAAACAAACAATGCTTGATGCAGTTTAGAGTGAGTCTTCCGAGCATCGTCTTTGACTAATGCTAAGTCAGATGGCATTCAGCAAAGGACAGCAGAGGTTACATGATGAAACCAGAGTTAAGTGAAATAAATTTGTACCAGTGTATTATACTAGAAGCACCTGATGTTTTAGAAATTCATTTTAGGCGAAATAGATGAGCCACTCGGGCACGGCTGGTCCAGCGAGGGTGCCCTGGGCTCTTCCTCCGCAGTCTCTGCGCTATTGAGGTCACGGTCCTCAGTGTTCTTTCTGCTCTGTGTACCGAGACGAAGAACGCCCAGGGCTTTCAGAAGTAACAGCTCAGTAGAGGTTCTCCTGGAGGACAGGTCGGAATCTGGGTGCTCTGAGGGGAAGACAGTTTGAGCAGGATTCAAGAGATGACGCTGGATCATGGGGCTGAAGATAGGGAACAGAGCCTTTTTTGTTTTCCTTTCAGTTTAAATAAACTTTTAAAATCAGAATACACCGTTCGTTCAAAGAAATATGGAGATCACAGACAGGCAGCCCACTGAGTTTTCACAAAATGACCAAACCTGTGTAACCAGCATTCCAATGGAGACACAGCCCAGAAACCATCTCAGGCCCCTCTGCTCTTCGCCTCTTCCCTCCTGAGAGAGGCATCTCCCTCCCTCTCCTTCCACGGAGAATTCCTGTGCAAGAACTGTATATAATCACCCATAGTGTATATAGAGTCTTCCGTGTCTGGCCTTTTTCAGAACATCAACTTTTAAAATCTGTTTCAATGTCCAGGTCCGTGTTAGACTGAGAGTAGGAAAACAGACGGGAGCCTGCTCGTCTCTTCGGTCCCATTCCAGATGACAGACAGTCCTTGAGTTGGGACTCTGCTTAGATGTTTGACTCTCACAGAGCCACCTAGTTGGAAGCTGGGTTAGGCCAGATAGAATATGAACTTCCACCCCACTGGTGACCAGAGGGTGGTGAGAACAGAGCACTTGGAAGCAGGGTACTTCTTCCTTAGATGAAAATAGCTCACAGAGCAATAGGTCGTGCTCTCAAAGCCCGTGTTCTGCTGCACGCGCTCAGCATGGGCAGCGCTGAACGAGGGAGGGGAACGGGCCTGCCTGCCTGCCTAAGGTGGGCCAGCACCCAGCCTCTTGCATGAGCTATATCCACGGGCTACTGATTGCACACTCGGACTCATTTAAATGACAAATTCCAGATGGCTTCAGTTTGAAACACAAACCTGCATCTGAAATCACCCCCAGTAACAGCCTTCTGTGGCCCCGACATACCTGATGGAAGAGCTCTCTGAATGCAGTCTGGGACTGCGAGCCTTGTTCCTCCACTGGGAAGCCCCGCGTATAGCACATTATATCTAACGTTTAAATGGAACTGTTTGTATTTCCTTTGGCAAGCAAATTGGACTGTGTATATTCTTTGTTTGCGATCAAATCCAGCAAGGCCAATTACAGGAGTGGAGCTTTAGGGCATAGCGTGACTAATCTGCTTAATTAGGCTTGCTCTTTTAAATGCCAGGCTTCCAGGGATAGCTAGCGTGGGCTTCTGCAAGAGGAAATCTTCAGTAGGTTTCCAGTGGACCCACAGATACACTTTATGTTTGTTTGTTTGTTTATCTTAGACTCATTTTAAAACACTAAATATGCAAACGTTCTGGACAGCTGGATGAGACTCCAAAGTGCTGTGGTACAGCTGTTTCCCAGTGAATCCCCCCTTATTTTCTGAAAGTCTATTTTTTCCTTGCCCTTATCTATTAAGTTCCAATGTAGAACTCACTATAATTGATTAATGGAGCGTGTCACATATATTCAGTGGCATCAGTGAAGTTTAAGTAATATTTAGCCATTTACTCTGTCGTAAGCAAATTGTGCAAATTGTGTCGCTACACATAGCCTGTAGTGTTTGTGGTAGGAACCCATGACACTTGACCCCCAGATGAAAATAAAACATACTCAGGCCCGCAGCTTGCTGTGCGTGCGTGGGCAAGCTCCTTCACATCCCTGAGCCTCAGACTCTTAGCCGGAAAGGCCAGTGATAACACTGCCGTCCCTGCGGGGTTACTGTGAGAGCAAGCGTGAGCGCACTTAGCACACCGCCTGCCACCCAGTAGCAGCAACGTTCAGCAAGCGCTAGTGGCTCTTAATATTCTCCACCTTCACCCTTAATTCCTGTGTACAGGACGAAATTGATTCTGCAGTGAAGATGTTGTTATCCTTAAAAACGAGCTACAAAGCTGCCACAGGGGAGGATTACAAGGTGGACTGTCCTCCAGGGGACCCGGCACCCGAGAGTGGTGAGGGCCCGGATGCCACCGGAGCAGACGAGGACTTTGTGGACCCCTGGACGGTGCAGACAAGCAGCGCCAAAGGCATTGACTACGACAAGCTCATTGGTACGTTCATGGGGAAAACCTCACCTTTTAGAAATGATGTTATTGATGTTCTCTAATTTGAATTAATCATGAATCCAGTCAAACTTCAATGCCAAGGGAAAAAAGATCCTTAAATCTTTTGGTGGTCCATTATATTCCCAGAGGTTTGTTTTTAATTAACATTTATAAAATATGTTTTGAAATAATAATATATGGTAGACAGCTTAATGGGCTTCCCTGGTGGCTCAGATGGTAAAGGATCCACCTGCCAATGCAGGAGACCTAGGTTCGATCCCTGGATGGGGATGGAGAAGGGAATGGCTACCCACTCCAGCATTCTTGCCTGGAGAATCCCATGGACAGAGGAGCCTGGTGGGCCACAGTCCACGGGGTCACAAAGAGCTGGACCCGACTGAGCAACCGAGCGCAGCACAAACAGTTCAGTGTTAGCTTCTTCCTTTTCTTGAGCGATTCAGAACTCAGGGAAGGTCCCTTGCAGCGAGTATTTTCACAGTGGTTTAAACTGTCTTTCACTGAATGGGTTCAATTCAGGCATGGATTGCATAAGAAGGAAGCCTTCTCACAGGTGGCATGTCCTCACTGCCCAGCTCTGCCCTGGAGGGCTTCCTGCTCAGGAGCATCCTTACCCTGAGGTCGTTGGTGGTGTCGAAGAGGAAACAGAGCTAAAGCTCTCTCATCTGAGCCTAAGCCATTTTCCATGATTTATGCCTAGACCATCAGGGAGAGAAAACTCTCTGGAAGACAAACTTTAATTTGGTTATAGGCTCTAAAATGATGGTTGTGAGCATATATAAATTATACTGCAATAAGTAACAAGTAGCTGTGTGTAGGAGGCGAGGTTAGGGGCTGGGCGGGTTATCTAGAGTTCCTCGCTAGGCTGCATTCTGGATCTGTCCCATCAGAATCCAGTCCCAGACCAGAGAGTCTTTACCCCTGCATTTATTTTCTATTCTGCTGGCGGTGACCTCTGCTCTGGACTGATGGAAAGGACTAGAGCCAGTAGCCCAAAGAGGCCTGGTTCTGCTGAGACAGCGCGTGATCGTCAGTCTTTCCCTCTCGTCTCTGCAACGTCCCCAAGCCTCCCACCACCTAAGTTCAGCATCTCTTCTTTTCTTCCAGTTCGATTCGGAAGCAGTAAAATTGACAAGGAGCTGGTAAACCGAATAGAGAGAGCCACGGGCCAGAGACCACACCGCTTCCTGCGCAGGGGAATCTTCTTTTCACACAGGTCAGGGGCTTCTCACTGCAGGACCTCCCCCCATCCTCTTGTCTTAGAGAAGGAAGCGATCAGGACACTGGGCCCTGGAACCGCCAGGCCCTCGGGAGATCTGGCTGCCAGTTGGCAGGAAGCCGG
This sequence comes from Raphicerus campestris, assembly GCA_006410735.1. Classification (NCBI taxonomy): domain Eukaryota; kingdom Metazoa; phylum Chordata; class Mammalia; order Artiodactyla; family Bovidae; genus Raphicerus; species Raphicerus campestris. The sequence continues at coordinate 651,301 of SJYW01050925.1, read as the reverse complement.
TCCCGCCTCCTGCCCTGCCAGTGACTGGCTATGGGATCACACCTGTCCCTTCACCTCTGGCCCTTAGTTTATTCATTTGTAAACTGCCCATCTCGCAAGGTGGAGGTCAAGTACACACCAGATGAGATTCATGCCAGATTATGTGCTATAAACCATAGCATGTCACAAAAGAGATTAATGTGACCAGGTCCAGCATTTCCCATGAGATAAGCAGGAGGCTTCCTAAAGTTACATACGTCTTCCTCCTATTGTACTGGCCTGCTCATAAATCATGTCCAGAGAGAAACTAGTGGAGCAAACAGGGCACAGAGTATCCCTACCTGAGACCATAAATTCCATACAGATCACATCAGAGAATGGGCAGGTTCGGAGCCAGCTCCTGCCTCTCCCACCCCACGCACTGCCTCCAGTTGGGTTCGAGGGATCTTGGAGCTTATAGTCCAAGGCACGGATGTTTGTTCTGCCCACACCAGGGTTACAGAGATCTCACACAGGACGGAACTCAGCACTCTGGCGAACATTTGATTTTATTTTTTTAATTTGAAGGATAATTGCTTTACAGTGTTTTGTTGGTTTCGGTGGTACTAGTGCTAAAGAACCTGCCTGCNGAGATCTCACACAGGACGGAACTCAGCACTCTGGCGAACATTTGATTTTATTTTTTTAATTTGAAGGATAATTGCTTTACAGTGTTTTGTTGGTTTCGGTGGTACTAGTGCTAAAGAACCTGCCTGCCATTGCAGGAGTGGAAGAGACTCGAGTTCAGTTTCTGGGTTGGGAAGATCCCCTGGAGGAGGAAATGGCAACTATTCTTATCTAGAGAATCCCGTGGATGGAGCCAGGCAGGCTGCAGTCCGTGGGGTCACAAAGAGCTGGACTCGACTGAAGCGACTTAGCACTCCAGACAACACTGTGAATCAGCCACAAGCATGTATATATCCCTCCCTCCTGACCGCCCCTCCCGCCCCACCNTGCTCTGTGGCTGGAACTAGCCATCTTTGTCTCCCTGGGCCTCACTCCCCACCTCCGGGAGGAGCCACCCTGCCCACCTGCCTGCCCTGCCTTTCTGCCCGGCTCGGTGCCCAGCAGACAGGCCTCTGGGCACGCACTGACCTCCCTTTTCCGTGTTTCTGCACCCCTTCCAGATGCAGTGACCATTTCTTCTTTCAAACCTTCAGCTCCTTGAGCTGAGAGTCAGTCCTGAGACTACCGGCTAGGTCTCCTGACCCTTCCCTTTATTTTAGGTGCCCAGCCCCTGGCCCACTAGCTGCCAGCATGGAGCTCCCAGGATGTACCTGTGGGCGCCTGTACCAGGGGTGCCTCACTGTTGGGGGGCACATTCTGGGGCCCAGCTGGGGGCCTTGTCAGAAGAGAAACGCCACAGAGGCCCTGCTGGGAGGCTTTTCACAGGAGCAGAACCCTTTGATGCCTCAGTCAGATTCATTCCTGACACTTGGGGCATAAACCCTTTGCTTTTGAAATGGTTTGGGGGGGGTGGGGGTTTGTTTGTACTTTTTCTACTTTGAAATGGTGTTTGAATCCTGGGAATCCAGGCAACAAATGGGGAGACATCTCTGAAGCTGCCCCGAGCCAGTGCAGAGACGGGCCTGTAGCAAGAAGCCACACATTCTGTGCTGCTGAGACCCAGGTGTGAGTCTTCTCAGAGGACTCAGGTGCTCAGCCTCTCAGAGCTGCGCCGTAGCTCTGGAAACCCAGCGGTGATCCGGGCTGGTGTCCACGTACATAAAATGGGGACGCAGTGACACTTCCTCTGTAGAGTCGCCGGGTGTAGACGGGAGGCCCCGAGCCCAGGATGCTCTCCTCCTCCAAAGTGCTGTAAAGGAGACAGTGGTGCCCACGGAGCTGCCGTGTGGACCCCCAGAGACAGGCAGGAGCCCAGAAACAAGCAGTGTCTTTCCGCAGAGGGGAGAAAACAGCTGCCAGGATTGAGAGTCATAGAGATAGGACTCCAGGCTGGACCCACCCCAGGTCTTCCCAGAAACTCCCCGGCCTGGCCTGCCTCCACATGTCAAGGGGTCACACCAGGATCCATGCCCTTTGACCCCAGAATTCTGCTTCCGCAGGTCTGAGCAAATATAATAGCAGTGTTAACAGCAGCAGCATCCAAAATCTTAAGAACAGTTTTACATCCCACATGTCATAATTTATAATAATTGAAACTGAGGAACAACCTGGACACCAAGTGGCTAGAGAATGGCTGAGGTGCAGGATAGAGCGTGGGTACGTGTCACAAAGTGGAAGCTGTGAAGAGCAGACCAGAGGAGAAGCTCCCTGAAATGGAGGGGAGTGGATGAGAGAGACAGAGACTGGGACTGCAGGCTCTTCTTCCTTCTGCCAGCGATCCTTCTCTGTAGGTCTCAGATTTTCTTTACTGAGTGTTACTTTTCCGGGGGGAGAAAAGCCCATTTTTGTCCATCCTTCGACAGTTCCAGACGGGAACCCGTCTCGGGTGTAGAGATGTTTTGTCCTTCNCAGCCCCTGGCCCACTAGCTGCCAGCATGGAGCTCCCAGGATGTACCTGTGGGCGCCTGTACCAGGGGTGCCTCACTGTTGGGGGGCACATTCTGGGGCCCAGCTGGGGGCCTTGTCAGAAGAGAAACGCCACAGAGGCCCTGCTGGGAGGCTTTTCACAGGAGCAGAACCCTTTGATGCCTCAGTCAGATTCATTCCTGACACTTGGGGCATAAACCCTTTGCTTTTGAAATGGTTTGGGGGGGGTGGGGGTTTGTTTGTACTTTTTCTACTTTGAAATGGTGTTTGAATCCTGGGAATCCAGGCAACAAATGGGGAGACATCTCTGAAGCTGCCCCGAGCCAGTGCAGAGACGGGCCTGTAGCAAGAAGCCACACATTCTGTGCTGCTGAGACCCAGGTGTGAGTCTTCTCAGAGGACTCAGGTGCTCAGCCTCTCAGAGCTGCGCCGTAGCTCTGGAAACCCAGCGGTGATCCGGGCTGGTGTCCACGTACATAAAATGGGGACGCAGTGACACTTCCTCTGTAGAGTCGCCGGGTGTAGACGGGAGGCCCCGAGCCCAGGATGCTCTCCTCCTCCAAAGTGCTGTAAAGGAGACAGTGGTGCCCACGGAGCTGCCGTGTGGACCCCCAGAGACAGGCAGGAGCCCAGAAACAAGCAGTGTCTTTCCGCAGAGGGGAGAAAACAGCTGCCAGGATTGAGAGTCATAGAGATAGGACTCCAGGCTGGACCCACCCCAGGTCTTCCCAGAAACTCCCCGGCCTGGCCTGCCTCCACATGTCAAGGGGTCACACCAGGATCCATGCCCTTTGACCCCAGAATTCTGCTTCCGCAGGTCTGAGCAAATATAATAGCAGTGTTAACAGCAGCAGCATCCAAAATCTTAAGAACAGTTTTACATCCCACATGTCATAATTTATAATAATTGAAACTGAGGAACAACCTGGACACCAAGTGGCTAGAGAATGGCTGAGGTGCAGGATAGAGCGTGGGTACGTGTCACAAAGTGGAAGCTGTGAAGAGCAGACCAGAGGAGAAGCTCCCTGAAATGGAGGGGAGTGGATGAGAGAGACAGAGACTGGGACTGCAGGCTCTTCTTCCTTCTGCCAGCGATCCTTCTCTGTAGGTCTCAGATTTTCTTTACTGAGTGTTACTTTTCCGGGGGGAGAAAAGCCCATTTTTGTCCATCCTTCGACAGTTCCAGACGGGAACCCGTCTCGGGTGTAGAGATGTTTTGTCCTTCTCCCAGGGAAGATCAGTTTTCCTGCCATCCAGGCTGCTCCCTCCTTCAGCAGCTCGTTCCCTCAGATCTTCCGAGACCGGACGGACGTCCAGTGCCTCATCCCATGTGCCATCGACCAGGTTAGGAGGCAGAGCCGGGGTTCCGTCAGCCTAGATGTTAGCAGGGGTCTTCACCTGCTTCAGGGGTGGGAAGGAGGGTCTGACGGTGGTGCGGGGCAGAGTTACTCGGGAGGTGCCCAGCAGCTGATGGCAGCCCTGTCTTCCCCTGCCCCTCCCTCCCCACAGGACCCATACTTCAGGATGACCAGGGACGTGGCCCCGAGGATTGGCTACCCCAAGCCAGCCCTCTTGCACTCGACCTTCTTCCCTGCCCTGCAGGGGGCCCAGACCAAGATGAGCGCCAGCGACCCCAACTCATCCATCTTCCTCACAGACACAGCCAAGCAGATCAAGACCAAGGTGAGCAGGGCCCAGGCCTCGGGGAGACTCATGCACTGACTGCCGCTCTGTCCTTCGGCCACCACGGGCACCCTGAAATCCAGGGCCCAGGCAGCCTGCCCCGTTCCCGGATACGGAGTGAGTGTGTGTGTGTCTTTTCATGTAGGCAAAACTTGGGAACTTTTTTTTCTTCTTTTTCTTCTCTGATTTCCTCACCAACACTGTTCTGAAAACAAAATCATGGCAATTTTCTTTAGCTACAGCTAAACAGTAGAGGAAATTTAGTGCGCTTCTGAGCACCGGTTGTGCTCCAGGAGCTGGACCATACAGAGCACTCCCTGTATGTTTCGGTTTTTATTCTCACTGATGTGTCCCTTTAAGATGAGAAGGATGAGGCCCAGCTAGGATGACCAGCTCAACCCAGTTTCCCCCAGAAACCAAAGGTGCCCGCTCACCGTGTTCCCGCACCAGGCTGTAGGGGCTAGTTCTCTCCAGAGCGTTCCTGCCGAGACTCCGTATTGACAAGTGTCCTTCCACAGGCCAGTCAGGTCCTGGCCAGGAGTGCTGCTCCCAACCCACGTGCAGCAGGAGCTCAGTAAATATTTTTCAGGTCACCAGAGAAACAAGAAATGGGGATTTGTTTGAGCTTCCCTCCTTTTCAGGCCCGCGCTTCCATTCCTCGGTTCTGAGCTGCCAGTGTGTGTACAGGCCCCTCACTGTTGCATACTGTGGACATTTTTGTTGGAACTGTGTGTGTGTTTGCAGTCTGGAAGATTACGACAAGAGTGGCCGAAACTACATCTGGGGCGTGTAATGCAACCATGAGTCAGTCCAGGCCCCTGCCCCTCCTGGAAAGTCCCGCGTTCTGGTTGACAATGGGGAGCCCTTAGTATCAGAACAGTCCTCCAGGAAGTAGCAGCTGCCAGCTTTCCCAACCTCAGTTGGAGGCTGGTATAAACAGGTCTTTTTCTTTCTCTTTCACTTCTGGCTAAAAATTCCAGCGCCTGGAATGTAGAAGAGGGGGAGAGACACTCCTGTTCCCTCCTGCAGAGAAGTTGTTTCCGTTCCTTTTCTGAGAAGTTGTTATAAAGAAGTCCTTTATGGCTCTGGGACACTTTTCACTCAGGGACCAGCAGAGACCCAAGGGTCAGGAACCACCCTGGCTGCCAAGGTCACAAGCACCTTGGGGGACAGGACAGGGTCAGGCCAGGTCCTTGTTCCCAATCCCTAAGCCCCCCTTCAACTCCAGAAGCAGAATCTTCAGCCCAGAGAGGGGGCATCTGCTCCAGCCCCCTCCCAAGAATTAAGAGTAGAGTGCTAGGAACACTGTGGCCTGACTGTGTGGTCACCTGCCACACACTCACCTGTTTGAGCTCACGGAGTTCTCAGACCCTCCTGGACACTGCGTCCATTGCCTGGGCAAGGAAATAGGCCCAGAGCGTCTAGCAGCTTCTCTGCGTTCACACAGCTGGGTCGCAGAGGGCCAGCCGTAACCCAGGTCGGCCCGCGGCCTGGAGTCAGGGCCGTGCCACTCACCTGCTGTTGGTAGGGGCCACAGTCGTCAGGTATCACGGTCCAGCGGGAGCTGCTCTACAGAACTGCAGACTAGAGGCAAGGCTCACATGAGATCGCGTGTGNGGGCACCCTGAAATCCAGGGCCCAGGCAGCCTGCCCCGTTCCCGGATACGGAGTGAGTGTGTGTGTGTCTTTTCATGTAGGCAAAACTTGGGAACTTTTTTTTCTTCTTTTTCTTCTCTGATTTCCTCACCAACACTGTTCTGAAAACAAAATCATGGCAATTTTCTTTAGCTACAGCTAAACAGTAGAGGAAATTTAGTGCGCTTCTGAGCACCGGTTGTGCTCCAGGAGCTGGACCATACAGAGCACTCCCTGTATGTTTCAGTTTTTATTCTCACTGATGTGTCCCTTTAAGATGAGAAGGATGAGGCCCAGCTAGGATGACCAGCTCAACCCAGTTTCCCCCAGAAACCAAAGGTGCCCGCTCACCGTGTTCCCGCACCAGGCTGTAGGGGCTAGTTCTCTCCAGAGCGTTCCTGCCGAGACTCCGTATTGACAAGTGTCCTTCCACAGGCCAGTCAGGTCCTGGCCAGGAGTGCTGCTCCCAACCCACGTGCAGCAGGAGCTCAGTAAATATTTTTCAGGTCACCAGAGAAACAAGAAATGGGGATTTGTTTGAGCTTCCCTCCTTTTCAGGCCCGCGCTTCCATTCCTCGGTTCTGAGCTGCCAGTGTGTGTACAGGCCCCTCACTGTTGCATACTGTGGACATTTTTGTTGGAACTGTGTGTGTGTTTGCAGTCTGGAAGATTACGACAAGAGTGGCCGAAACTACATCTGGGGCGTGTAATGCAACCATGAGTCAGTCCAGGCCCCTGCCCCTCCTGGAAAGTCCCGCGTTCTGGTTGACAATGGGGAGCCCTTAGTATCAGAACAGTCCTCCAGGAAGTAGCAGCTGCCAGCTTTCCCAACCTCAGTTGGAGGCTGGTATAAACAGGTCTTTTTCTTTCTCTTTCACTTCTGGCTAAAAATTCCAGCGCCTGGAATGTAGAAGAGGGGGAGAGACACTCCTGTTCCCTCCTGCAGAGAAGTTGTTTCCGTTCCTTTTCTGAGAAGTTGTTATAAAGAAGTCCTTTATGGCTCTGGGACACTTTTCACTCAGGGACCAGCAGAGACCCAAGGGTCAGGAACCACCCTGGCTGCCAAGGTCACAAGCACCTTGGGGGACAGGACAGGGTCAGGCCAGGTCCTTGTTCCCAATCCCTAAGCCCCCCTTCAACTCCAGAAGCAGAATCTTCAGCCCAGAGAGGGGGCATCTGCTCCAGCCCCCTCCCAAGAATTAAGAGTAGAGTGCTAGGAACACTGTGGCCTGACTGTGTGGTCACCTGCCACACACTCACCTGTTTGAGCTCACGGAGTTCTCAGACCCTCCTGGACACTGCGTCCATTGCCTGGGCAAGGAAATAGGCCCAGAGCGTCTAGCAGCTTCTCTGCGTTCACACAGCTGGGTCGCAGAGGGCCAGCCGTAACCCAGGTCGGCCCGCGGCCTGGAGTCAGGGCCGTGCCACTCACCTGCTGTTGGTAGGGGCCACAGTCGTCAGGTATCACGGTCCAGCGGGAGCTGCTCTACAGAACTGCAGACTAGAGGCAAGGCTCACATGAGATCGCGTGTGCAAGTGGTTACTGCCTGTAGCGTGTGGCCCAGATTTGAGATTCAGTCCCGACATGGATCACTGAACAGCTGCCTAGTAGCGGGGTCCTTGTCAGAGCTTCCGGTGTTTCTCAGAGCCGCTTAGTGCCCCCACCAGAAAGGCCTTGCCCGCCAGCCTCTGCCCCCACGTTCTTCTGGGCAATCCAGTTAGGAATCTGCCTGGAGTCCTTCTGGGGGGCTTACCAGACATCTCCTTGAGACCACTGACTCTGCGCACTCTTCTCCCCACGAGAAAATACGCTTGTACATGGAAGGTTTCTCAGACACTCGCTAAAAGAACATTGGAGGAATGCTGCCTCCACTTTGGGGCTTTTCTTCTTTCTGCTCTTGACCCTGACTTCTCTAAGGCTGTCTTCAGTTCTGCCATTTTGTTAGTTTCTGAACCTGTCTGTCTTCAGCTTCTGGAAGTGCCTGTTCAGGTGGGCGCTGCCTGTAGGCCCTGTCCACCTCCCGCTCCACCCGCGCCCCGCACGGGCTCTGCCTCCCCGGGGCTGTCACTGTGCCTCCTGTCCTCGTCCCCAGGGAGGGGCGGGTGGCTGTGTCTGTCCTCTAGGTGAGCCTGTGGACAGCTGAGGACATTAGCCCAAGCTTCTGCACGGGCAGTGCCGTGGGTTTTCCGATTCTGTTCTATCTCTGTGGGTCGGGGGAGGGGGTCAGAGCGCATCCACCCTCTGGAGCCCGTTTCTCTGCAGTGAGCCCCATAGTGGCCAGTCCCCAGGCTCCACAGGAAGGGGTGGTTTGCAGGCTCCCCTCACCACACAGGGCAGCCGCCTGGCGAGCATCCGTGTGCCCTCTCCTGGTGCAGGTCAACAAGCACGCCTTCTCCGGAGGCAGGGATACCATTGAGGAGCACCGGCAGTTTGGGGGCAACTGTGACGTGGACGTGTCCTTCATGTACCTGACCTTCTTCCTGGAGGATGACGACAGGCTGGAGCAGATCAGGAAGGTAAGGCAGGGCTGTGCCCTTGCGGGCCCTGGAAAGCCCGGCGGCCAACGTTCCTGGGGCCTGGGTCTACAGGGCCGGCACTCAGCTGAGACGAGATCAGAGCTGAGTAAGTTGGTCGTGTTCATGACCACGTGCCTGGAAACCTCGTGAATGGATCGTTCCCAAAAGAAAGAATACAAACTAGTAGTAGCCACACTATAAGATTTAATAGTACTAGTCATCAGAGACGTAGAAGTTAAAATGAGACCCCATCAGTGTTGACACAGTCCCGGAACCTTATCAGCGGGTTTGTGTTGTATTTACAGTGATTATAATTCCGGGGCTCAGTGAGCCCGAGAGCCCAGGGAACATTCATAGCTTCTGCCTCAGAATTTCCAGTCCTTGGCATCTTTTCCAAGAAACTAATCCCGAATAAGAAAGAGCTCTGTATGCAAATATGTTGAAATGGTGTTGGCAAAAAGTTCAGAACAGATTGCACAGCAGAGGAAGCCTTAACTAAGAATCGTCAGGAGGGATTCTCAGGCAGGTGTGAGGCTTTGATCACACAGGAGGATTGGCCAATGCTAGTGGCAGAAGGACCCCAAATTGGCCGTGCAGCAAAATCCACCAAGTCTAAATACACTGCAGCAAACTGACAGAAAACATGCCAGGATATTAGCGGTGGGCTCAACCTCTGGGCCCTGAATTTGCAGCGGATTTTTTTCCTTTCCTTTGCTGCTTTTTGTCAGCTTTGGGTACTTTGTTAAGTTTGTTCAACAAGTACGTGTTAACTATCACAATCAGAAAATGAAAACAAATTCAGCAAAGATTTTAGAGACGCCAGTAAGGTTGAAGGGCACAGCCATGGGTTCGGGTCTTGGACTCCCCTGACCTGGCGGGCAGGTTGGGTGCCCGGCCCTGCTGTGTGCCCTCGTGTCAGCTGAGTCACAGCTGCCCGCAGAGCCCGGAGGTGTTTTCAGAAAAGGGTGGTTTAAGGGCATTGTGTTTCCGTGTGCCCAGCGTGCCAGGCTCCGCGTGGGTGCTGTCGAGGGAGGGAGGTGCCCGGGCATGCACAGCCGCCTCATGTGGCCTGTCTCCTCCCTCTCAGGACTACACGAGCGGGGCCATGCTCACTGGCGAGCTCAAGAAGGAGCTCATCGAAGTCCTGCAGCCCTTGATTGCCGAGCACCAGGCCCGGCGCAAGGAGGTCACTGACGAGATCGTGAAAGAATTCATGACCCCCCGGAAGCTGTCCTTTGACTTTCAGTAACGCCCACTTCCTCTATGCTCACTCAGAGATGTAATTTACCCGTAATCCAAGCTCAGTCAATCAGCACCCCCTAGGCTCTATCAGATGGTAGCTGCTGGCCCCGGGTCTGTAAGCTCTGTGTTTGTCTCAGCGCTGTTTCTTCCCTTGAATGTCATTCCGACCCCTGTGGGTAAGTGGGTGCCGGGTCATATCGTGTGGTCACACAGACAAGTGCAGCTGGAGTTCCTCCCACAAAGCAGCCCCTTGGGCTGGATGTCCCCCGACCAGCCTGTTCTGGTCCACAGGACGACTCCCTGTTTGAAAGCATCCTGCGTCCAAACACATTCTTCCACTTGATCTATAAAAGAACATGTAGTCTATTTATACATACCTGGAATCAACGTGGTGTTGCCATAAAACTTATTTTTTAAGTGCTTTGAAACATTAACGTAAGGAAGCTTAATGGGCACAAGAGCCATTTCAGCCGATGCCCCTCCCACCTTACTGAAGAGGAAGTGCTGGCCAAAGGCTTTGCTAAACTTTAAATTCCAAGATCTCACGGCTTAAAAGCTGCCTTTAACGTTTCTGAGTATTGGCCTGAGTTGGCCAGTTTTTACTAAATTGAGTCTTTGTGAGTGAAACTTCCCAGTTTACTTACTAAACTCCAGGCCATGCATGTACTGTACTCCAGAAGTGACGCGCCTTTCCCTGCGCAAACTAATACTCTATCCACCAAGTAATCCTAGACACTCCATCCGAGAACCAATGGCTGCTCCGTTCTGACCAAGCCAGACGCTGAGGCCAGTCTGTTGCCTTTGCAGATCCTTTTGTTTTGACACCTGACTGGTGTGGAGGTCTGTCTGCACAGAGCAGGCCCTGCCTGTGTACCCAGACGGGCGGACGTAGCTGGGTAGCGCCAGCAGCCCTCGAGGCCTCGGCCGTGTGTCTGTGGGAGGCCTGCTTGATGGAGCACCCTGTGTAGTTGGGAAAAGCTGAGGCCTATCTCAAGGAAAGCCCTCGGTCCACGTATCTGTCCTTTCTGGAGGCACAGGGTCTGTTCCTGGATGCCCTACTCTGGTCTCTCTCATGACAGTAAACTTCCTTTGGTCCCACCTGTGTCGCTGTGCTGTCTGGGGTTCGAGGAGCGAGCAGGGGCCTCACTCCTGCCCAGGGCCATGCCGTGGATGCCCTTGAGCCTGTAGAGGTCCTCCTGGCACGCATGCAGGCTGGGATCACAGCCCTGGTAGCCACCACGGCACAGAGGTATGGCTCTGGAATGAGCTGGATGTGGCCTGTCCACCTTCCTAGCCCTCAGCCCTGTGTGGCACTGGCTCCCACACTCACTGGATGTTCCCGACAGCCAGTGGAGAACGCAGACAGATGTCTGAGTTTTGTGGTCGAGGGAGGCAGCCGGGGGGGGGTCGGGTGGTCTGAAAGGTTCTGTGTAGACAGTGACCCCAGGCCATTTGCAGGGGTCACAGAGCAAGGGCCTGGCCAGGTGAGGGTGAGCCCGGGGCTTGCACTGCCTGCCTGCCTCGTACTGTAGGTGGAAGACTGAAGCCCAGCAGAGAGCACAGAGGCTCATCTGAGGCCACCCCGTGAGGCCGCGTCAGACGGCCCTGCCGTGTCTCACACTGTGCCCGCCCGCGGGCCATCCTGCGGGAGGCTCTGAGGTTCCTACCCAGGCGGTGCCAGCATCCAGAGCCCATCCCGTCTCTTCGCCCAGCCTCCACTCCCTCCTGACTGGAGGTGAGCCCCCAGCAGAGAATGAGGCGGTGCAGCTGGGAGCTAAGGTGATCTCTCTGCTCCCTTGTGCCCACCTCTCAGGAGGGACCACAGCCAAGGCCCCGGGGAGGGTGGGCGTTGTCCTGGGGTCTCAGAAGGCAGAGCTGCAGCCCCACAGCAGCCAGTGACTGGAACGGCAGGGACCTCATTCCCACCCCCTGACGTAACAGAAGCAACAACAGACACCTCGTGTTTGGGTCAGCTGGGCCCTGGGTCAGAGGTCAGTGCCCAAAGTCACTGCTGTTAAGGGCCACAGATGCTCCCACCCCCCACATTTTGCTAAAAAACAGAGGATTCTTATAGTTGCTGAGAGAAGCCTTGAGTCGGGATGGGCAGGTGTGTGGCCCAGCGCTGTCTGAGGGGTGAGTTGGGATTCGGGCCCCAGCTGCCATGACTGTTCATGTCCGCCCCTCAGACATCATGGCACCTCAGGGGTGCCCAGTCTGGTGGGCCCGATGGAGCTGGGTCTCGGGGCAGCGAGAGCCCACTCAGGTGGAGAGCTGGGCCGGGCCCAGCCAGGCTCAACCCGGCGTCCCCACGTCTCCTGCATCAGCAGGTGGGATCTTTACCACTTCGTCCCCTGGGAAGCGCCCTGTCGACTCTGGGCCGGCCCCCTTCTCCCCACCCTTCATTTCCACGCTCCAAAGGGCCTCGCCTCCACGGCTGTGGCCTGAGCAAGGCAGAGCCACTGACCCAGCACGGCAGGGCCAGCACGCGGTGACCGGCGGCCCCCACCCCTCCCTGGAGGGGGCGTGGTTTCATTTCCAAGGCCAAAGCCCCTGCACAGGCTTACGCGCTCTTGACAGGAAGAGGACAGCCGCTGAAACCTTTTGTTAGCTGACACCCTTCTGCCAGCACCTGGCCAGGACGCCCCGCATCTTCACCAGCTTGCCAGCGAACCCCCAAGAATGCTCTGCGGGGCCTCGTTCACTCACGCATCCGTGCATTCCACACACACACCACCCCCAAGCACCAGCTGTATGCCACACACACCCCCGACACCCCGAGCACCGGCTGTATGCTACCAGTATCTCACTCACACACACACACCCTGAGCACTGGCTGTATGCCACTGGTATCTCTCGCACACACACACACACTCCCCCGAGCACTGGCTGCAAGACACCAGTATCACACACAAACCCTCGAGCACCGGCTGTGTGCCAGGCTCTGACCTGGGTGTAATCCAAACCAAGCATGCTACCCATAGGCAGCTTGCAGTCTCCAGTTGGGTGAGGGTGGGGGCAGGAGATGGATAAGTGACCAGACGGTGAGCGGGGGGCCCAGGGGGGCAGACCAGGAGAGACCGTCCCACGGTCGAGGGCAGGCAGGGAGAGCTTCCTGGAGGAAGTGCCATCTGGGACCTGCAGTCATCCAGGCAGAGAGGGGGAGAGGTGCTCCCGTAGAGAGCATAGGGGGTAAGCAAATGCCTGGGTCTTGGGACAGGAGAGGCCAGAGGAGGGTCCACCCACATTTTCTGGGAACAGGAAAGTTTTCCATTCAGCCAGAACCCTGGATGTCCTTCAGTCCAAAGTCACGGTCAAGGCTGGTGTCCGAATGAGTGAGTGTCCAGGCAGGGGTTGCCTGGCTTTACCAGAGGGCTGCTTCAGTGGGCACCTGGCCGTTCATGCTGGACCATCCTTGGAAGCCACGTGATGCCCAAGAGAGGGCTGGGATCTCAAGTGCGGGTGTGAGGTCCCCCGTCCTCCCTGCCTTGTGACCTTGGGCAGGCTGGCTGCCCCTCTGAGCCACTGTGATGGCCTGCCTGAGGACCTAGCAGTGCTGAGGATACACAGACTGCCCCCCCTGCAGGCCCCGGTCTTGACTGAGAAAGCGGGTGGGCTTGGGACGGGGTGAGGGGGTGAGGAGAACCGGCTTCATGCTGCCGCGGACTCCTCGCACAGACCGGGGGAGTCAGGGGGAGCTGGGCTGGGCCTCCATCCACCGTGCGCCCGATGGGCGCCCCGGCCACTCAGGTGGCACCTCTGAGGACCAGCTGACAATGGGGAAAACCAGTCACCAGCCCCACAGACCACAGAGCAACATGCCTGAGCAGCCTGAGAAAAACGTTTTATTAGCAACAGCTGCAGGCAGAACAAGGGGGACCAGACCTCACACAAAGCTCCCGGGGCTGCCTGGTGCAGGGACCGAGCAGGCGGGCGCCCGACGGCTGTGCACGGGTCCCAGGCCTGAAGGGCAGCCCGCACAGCAGGGAGAGCTGACTGCGGAGGGGTAGGGTGCAGGAGGGGGTGTCAGGCAGATGCAGGGGCACCCTGAGGACACAGGGTGGCGGGGAAAGGCTGAAAGGGAACCCGGGGATGGCCCCACCAGCAAAATGCACAGAAGGCCCCAAGCCAACACATCCTCATCCCTGGGCCCACCCGCCTCTTTCTGGCTTTGACCCTCAGGTCAACCTGGCTGTGGCCGGGCGGGCCCCCGGACCTCCCCTCGTGGTCTGTTGCCGGGCGGGGAGGCCCTGGCTGTCCTGGGGGGTAGTAGCCCCCTGGGTCCAGACCCTCGCACTCCCCTCCACCGCCTCTAGCTCCTGCAGGCCTCCCTGGGAGCTCTTGGCAGGTTGGCACCGCCCCCCGCCCGGGGGTGGGTGGGGGGCACCAGCTATGTGAGCAGGCCCCGCGTGAGCCTCAGCACAGCCTCGTAAGCCACGAACACCACCATGTTGACGGGGAAGGCACGGCAGCAGTTGAGCAGCAGCCCCTTGAAGAGCACGCGCGGCCCCTCCTCCCGAACGCTGGTCAGCACGCAGTGCAGGAGNCACACACACCACCCCCAAGCACCAGCTGTATGCCACACACACCCCCGACACCCCGAGCACCGGCTGTATGCTACCAGTATCTCACTCACACACACACACCCTGAGCACTGGCTGTATGCCACTGGTATCTCTCGCACACACACACACACTCCCCCGAGCACTGGCTGCAAGACACCAGTATCACACACAAACCCTCGAGCACCGGCTGTGTGCCAGGCTCTGACCTGGGTGTAATCCAAACCAAGCATGCTACCCATAGGCAGCTTGCAGTCTCCAGTTGGGTGAGGGTGGGGGCAGGAGATGGATAAGTGACCAGACGGTGAGCGGGGGGCCCAGGGGGGCAGACCAGGAGAGACCGTCCCACGGTCGAGGGCAGGCAGGGAGAGCTTCCTGGAGGAAGTGCCATCTGGGACCTGCAGTCATCCAGGCAGAGAGGGGGAGAGGTGCTCCCGTAGAGAGCATAGGGGGTAAGCAAATGCCTGGGTCTTGGGACAGGAGAGGCCAGAGGAGGGTCCACCCACATTTTCTGGGAACAGGAAAGTTTTCCATTCAGCCAGAACCCTGGATGTCCTTCAGTCCAAAGTCACGGTCAAGGCTGGTGTCCGAATGAGTGAGTGTCCAGGCAGGGGTTGCCTGGCTTTACCAGAGGGCTGCTTCAGTGGGCACCTGGCCGTTCATGCTGGACCATCCTTGGAAGCCACGTGATGCCCAAGAGAGGGCTGGGATCTCAAGTGCGGGTGTGAGGTCCCCCGTCCTCCCTGCCTTGTGACCTTGGGCAGGCTGGCTGCCCCTCTGAGCCACTGTGATGGCCTGCCTGAGGACCTAGCAGTGCTGAGGATACACAGACTGCCCCCCTGCAGGCCCCGGTCTTGACTGAGAAAGCGGGTGGGCTTGGGACGGGGTGAGGGGGTGAGGAGAACCGGCTTCATGCTGCCGCGGACTCCTCGCACAGACCGGGGGAGTCAGGGGGAGCTGGGCTGGGCCTCCATCCACCGTGCGCCCGATGGGCGCCCCGGCCACTCAGGTGGCACCTCTGAGGACCAGCTGACAATGGGGAAAACCAGTCACCAGCCCCACAGACCACAGAGCAACATGCCTGAGCAGCCTGAGAAAAACGTTTTATTAGCAACAGCTGCAGGCAGAACAAGGGGGACCAGACCTCACACAAAGCTCCCGGGGCTGCCTGGTGCAGGGACCGAGCAGGCGGGCGCCCGACGGCTGTGCACGGGTCCCAGGCCTGAAGGGCAGCCCGCACAGCAGGGAGAGCTGACTGCGGAGGGGTAGGGTGCAGGAGGGGGTGTCAGGCAGATGCAGGGGCACCCTGAGGACACAGGGTGGCGGGGAAAGGCTGAAAGGGAACCCGGGGATGGCCCCACCAGCAAAATGCACAGAAGGCCCCAAGCCAACACATCCTCATCCCTGGGCCCACCCGCCTCTTTCTGGCTTTGACCCTCAGGTCAACCTGGCTGTGGCCGGGCGGGCCCCCGGACCTCCCCTCGTGGTCTGTTGCCGGGCGGGGAGGCCCTGGCTGTCCTGGGGGGTAGTAGCCCCCTGGGTCCAGACCCTCGCACTCCCCTCCACCGCCTCTAGCTCCTGCAGGCCTCCCTGGGAGCTCTTGGCAGGTTGGCACCGCCCCCCGCCCGGGGGTGGGTGGGGGGCACCAGCTATGTGAGCAGGCCCCGCGTGAGCCTCAGCACAGCCTCGTAAGCCACGAACACCACCATGTTGACGGGGAAGGCACGGCAGCAGTTGAGCAGCAGCCCCTTGAAGAGCACGCGCGGCCCCTCCTCCCGAACGCTGGTCAGCACGCAGTGCAGGAGGCCGCGGTAGCGCTGGCGGCCCTGGCCGTCCGCCTGCAGGCGCGCCTTGATCACATCCATGGGGGTGGCCACGGCCCAGGCCAGCACCCCGGCACAGCCACCGGCCACCAGCACGCCCGAGACATCTGCAGGGAGAGCGCACGGGCACCTTGGTTAGAAGCTGTGCCGGGGAGACTGGACAGGGTGGGGCAGGCACCCGGGGCAGGGCCTGTTCTGACCCGTGTTGGGGGCCACGAGCATCCCACCTGGGGCCCCTGGGGCCAGCGTGGCCTCAGCCCGTCTCCTCTCCAGGCTGCAATGCCGGCTGGGCTGACCACCCCCCTGCATACCCTAACCTGCAGCATCCTGGGCCCCAGGCCCCACCCCTCACTCACCTGGCTGGCTTTGGCCGGCGGGAGTCAGCCACTCACAGAGGATGGCGTACGAGAGGAAGTAGGTGGCAAAGGAGTGCCCGTCCCGGAAGAGCAGGGCCGAGCTGCCCTTGTAGAGGCCGCGCAGCCCCTCCTCCCGGGCGACCGTGGCCAGGCAGTGCAGCGGCCCGCGGTACCTGGGCCCGGGGAGCGGACCCGCAGCGGGCACGGGGCAGGTGGGAGGCACGGCCGAGGGCCCCGAGGCCGAGGGCCGCCGCCGCTGTTGCGCCTGCGCCTGCGTCTGCGTCTGCAGGCGGACCTTGGCCACCTCGGTGGGTGAGGTCAGGAACACCTGAGGGGGGGAGGCACGGTGAGGAGGCAGCGCCACCCGGGAGCCCTGCCCCAGGGCTCCCTCAGCCTCCGCGGCCCACAGTGCTCTCCAAGGGAGCGTGAGCCCCAGGAAGCCCCGCGCTGGCCCACGGGCCACGGTGGGCTGGGCGTGATGCCGGCTCTGCCCACCCGGCCGGAGCCAGCCCTTCCTTCAGCTGCACATGCCCTGCTGGCATAGCGCCCGCCACACAGTGGGTGTCAGGTCAGTGTGACTCCAGTTCATGAAGGTGCTCAGTCACACCATTCATCCGGTCACGACTGCCGCTGCTCAAGCGCTCAGTCACCTCCGACGCTGTGAGACCCCATGGACTGTAGCCCACCAGGCTCCTCTGTCCATGGGATTCTCCAGGCAAGAGTACTGGAGTGGTTGCCATTTCCTCCTCCAGGGGATCTTCCTGACCCAGGGATCGACATATTAATGTGTTATTTAATTAATGTTAAGAGTAATGCAACACTTAATGTGAGCACCGACAATACTGACATATATTAATAACATAGGATCGTTTTACTCATACTGTTGGCTGCCATCTCGTGGGCGTTCCCACCAGTTAGCACCCCTGGCTGGGGGCTTCACAGGTGTGACCTCAGCACACCTCTTACAGATGAAGAGACAGAAGCTCAGACCTGACCCCTAGCCTGCCCCCAGTTACCGAGTCAGCTGTGTCCTCAGCCACAGTAACCCCCGCCTCCACCCACCTCTCCCCCCGCTGGGGTCCCCTGGACCGCCTCACCCCGCCCCTACTCACGCGGACGAGGCCGGAGGCAAACCCCGAGAGCGTGATGTCGGTCTTGGCTGGCTTGGCGTCGGCGCTGCCGTAGCGGACCCGGCAGATGTGTGCAAGGCAGTGGCGGTAGGTGCCGAAGGACACGGACGAGACCAGGGACACGGTGCACACGGGCAGCGAGAGGCCCCTGTAGAAGCCCCGCACCTGGCCGCAGGGCAGAGGCCCCGGGCCCCGAGTCAGGCCGGAGGCCCGGCCAGCGGTGGGGCAGGCGGGATGGCTGCCCTTGGGGGCCCTGGACCGAGGAGCCGCCTCTCACCTTGCCCCCAGCCATGGGACCTCAGCAAGGCGGCCTCAGTTTCCTCAACTGTACAATGGGGCTTGTAACACCCCAGAGGCCAGGCCCGCGCAGGGACTGTTGTGAGGATAGTGGTGCTGAATTAGCAGCGTGGCCACTGCCCTTTCTCTTTCACTCCCCTCTGGCCGGCACCGATTCCCAAGTTCACTTTGGCAAGTATCCCTAAGACCCCTCCTCCAGATGGGGCTCTGAGCTGGACCCCTGATGACTCTACCTAGCATTCTTTAGAGGGGTGCCCCACCTGGTGGGTCCTCCCCTGAGCTTTGAAGTCCCCAGATGCCCCCTCCAGACCCTCTCCAGGAGGCAGGAACTCACTCAGAGCCTCCTATGTGCCAGAACCCCAGCTCTCGTCCTCAGAGGAATCCAGGGGGCTGGTACAGCTATTCCCATTTGGAAGGCTCAGAGAGGAGCTCAGGATTGCCAGGCTGGCTGGTGAGTGGCGGCCCCGGAGTCCACCCACCTACCCATGACCCTGGCCCCAGGCCTACCCGCTCTCGGTGATATGTGTCCCGGACGCAGTCCCAGATGCCCGTGTACTTGGCCTCCGTCTGGATCCTGACCTGGGAGAAGTGGGCTTCAGGAAGGGGGGCTCCAGGCCTGGGGGAGGTCGGCAGGCCCCGGGGAAGGGCAAGAGCCAATCCCTGCTGGCCACAGCCGTGCTGTGGGCAGAGCAGTGACAGTGACCCCCTTTAAGGTGAGCGACCTGGGTCTCAGCAGGGAAAAGGGGGCGCTGATGGTCCTGAGTACACGAGGGGAGGGGGAGGGGAGAGACAGGGTCTGACCAGCAGGCTAGAAAGTTCTTCTGGCCATAGATGGGGACCTAAGCCCAGGCAGGGGCCTGGCAATGACCGTACCTTCACCGTATCCAGGGGGTAGCCCACAGCAACACCGCAGACACCTGTCAGAAAACCATGGGAGCCGGTGAGGGGAGCAGGAGGCTGAGCTGTCTCAGCGAGGGAGGGGTCCTGACCACGCTCCCACAGAGACCCCCCATCAGGCTCTTCTTGTCCACACCACATCTCAACAGAGAGGGAGCACGACCCCCATTTTACAGATGAGCAAACTGAGGCTCAGAAGGGTAACGTGATGTCAGCCAGGCTGCCAATAGTCTCTCCTTCTGAGTCTTGGCCCCCTGGACCTTCCTTCTGAGAGGCAAGGGTGCTCCACGGCCTCCCCTCCGGCATCACGTTCCAGAAGAATTGGTCAATTTGCTGGGCCCTGTCTCCTAGCCAGGCTGAGCTCACGCTCAAGCCTCAGTCTGTGAAGGGTCTGTCTGCAAGCAGGAGGCCAGTGCACCTCACAGCTGCGGGGGGGTGACGGAGGGAGCACGGCCCAGGCAGAGGCTCGGAGCGGAGAAAGCCCGGGGCACCAGGCCTCCGAGAGGGATTGCTGAAAGCACAAGTTTGCATGAAACGGAGTAGAACTCGAGGCTTCCCGGACCAGGGCTCTCTGCCTCCTGCCACGAGGACAGGTGCCACCTTCTTCCCCTTTCTCCTCTCCTAACGCCGGGGTCTCCAGGTCCAAGCCCCTGGCACTACCACACGGAAGACAAAGAGTGGGCCGGTCTCTGGGGTTTCATCCCCGGAGGGGGGCTCAGTGGAGGCCACCTGAAAACAGTAACGTGTGTGGGGCTGTGCCCTATTTATCACGCATCACAGGACTCAGTAAATATGCACGAATGAAATAATAAAGTGAATCCACGCACGAGTGAAGGAACAAAAAGATGAAGCCAAAAAGTGACTCACTGACTTGATTACCTTCCTCGACCCTTACACGTGGCCTCCCTGGTGGCTCAGTGGTAAAGAACAGGCCTGCCATGCAGGAGACGTGGCAGGAACCACGGGTTCAGTCCTTGGGTTGGAAAGGTCCCGTGGGGAAGAAAAAACGGCAGCCCCCTCCAGTATCCTTGCCTGGGAAATCCCGTGGACAGAGGAGCCTGGCGAGCTACAGTCCATGGGGTTGCAAAAAGTCGGACACAACTGAATGACTAAGCACGCATTGCAGACACAGCCCTTACGTATACCACACCAAACTCCTACTCATCCATCAAAACCCTGCCACACCATCACCTCCTCTATGGAGCCTTCCCTGACCCTCATACTCAGGGCTGCCCCCGTGCCAGAAAACATGTTGGTCACATGGCTGTCGCAGGGCTTTGCTGCAATCCGGAACTCGAGTTCCTCAAGGAAAAGGCCCAGGTCTGCCTCCCCGTGTCCCGGAGCCAAGCACAGAGAGCAGGAGCCCTTTCCACCCAGGCCTTCCCAGGTCCCTGGCAAGAAGATGTGGGACTCGGGAGCCCTTCCTGCTGTGAGATCTGGGGCAAGTCAAGCCCCGGCTCCTTAGGGGGCTGATGACCAGGGAAGCCTCAGGCCCGGCCCCCAGTGGGAACGTCAGAGAGCCCACTGGTAAGGCCGGGGCCCAGCTCATTCCCATCTCAGCACTGCCCACCCCTTCTGAAGAGAACACCCCACGCTATTCCTAGAAGTATTGATGAGTAGCCCCTGCCGTTTCACAAGAGGACAGAGGTCAAGGGCGCCTCACCCAAAATAGCCTGTGCGAGCCAAGCTGGGAGGAGCAGATCCCCTTCCTGCATGCAGCTTTCACAACAGCCTTCTCTCCAGAGGTGAAAATGGGCTGGAGGCCCAGCCAGGAGGGGACGGGCCCACAGGTGCACACAGCCAGGGAGCCAAGGGGGTGCCAGGCTCACCCAGGACCTTCCCCCACCACACCTCTGCCCTTGCCGTCGGTCCCCACCATCCACCCTCTCCTGGAGTCTCTCGTCCCATCCTTCTCCACATGCATGGCTCCCAGCCTCCCCCTAGCCAGATGGAGAAACCACCCACCGTCTGCACCCCCAGCCCTGCCCGCCCCTCAGCCTCCAGGCCGAGGCCCCCAGGCCGGAGCAGAGTCACCCCCACCCAGCTCCTCCTGGGCTCTGGGCCACCTGCCCCGTCATCTACGGGAAAAACTCCTCTCTATTCCCAGCACCCGTGGCCCCCCGCACCAGGTACTGGCCACTTCATGGAGGCCTCAAACCTCACTGCTGGCCTGGGACAGAGCGCCCCCTTCCAGCCCCTCCACCCCACCCAGTACCCCCAGAAGCAACAGCCCCTTTTGAGGCCCCATGGTGCCCACTCTTACCTCCGATGGCTCCAGCAACAAAATCCATGGACAGCGCAGGTGGTGGGGAAGGCGCAGGGGTCAGGCTGCCTGAGAGGTCAGTCTGGTGCCACCACCAGGGCGGCTTCTGAAGCTGCCCGTGGGCTCCTCGCAGACCTTAAGTACCTGCGGTGGGGGCAGGGACAGGAAGCGGAGCTTGCTGACCAGTGGCCCCAGAGGCAGAGGCCACACTGGGCCGCAGGCGGGTCAATGCCCACCTGGACTCCCTCCCACCTACCCCAAAGGACCCTTGTCCCAGTGCCCTCGGGATCCAGGTGTCGGGAATTTTGTGAGAGGGCATGGATGACGTTAGATTCAGAAAGTATGATCACTACTCCTACCACCTGCAGGCCTGAGTTTCAGACTCTGATGGCCCTCACCTCTCCAAACCTAAGCTCAGCCCTTATCCATCCCTGGCCTCCCTGACTCCCCTGGAGTTGCTCCTGCCAGGTAACCATGAATGCTCCCTCACTTATTCATTCAATAGGTTAAAGTTGAAGCTGCACTCTGAGTTGAAGCTGCACTCAGGCAGCCCAGTCCCATCCCCAGGGAGCTCCAGGTAGCAGGGAGGGAGTAGGGATGACGGGCCACCAGTGACAAAGCCTCAGGGAGGCTGGCCAGGGCCCTCCTGTGAGCAGCCCAGCCACAGGGCAAGGTCTCCTCCACGTCCCTCGTACCACCCTGGGCCCCAGTCCCTTTGCTGCTTCCACATCCGTCTCTGTGTGCCCAGGGCTACAGCCAGATCCAACTCTGAGTCCCCAGCACCCAGCACGGACCCAGCTCTGAGCAGGGCTCACTGAGCAAGGGGACCAGGGACCAGGGCTCCCGACCTTGTCTCCAACCAAATCAGGGCACTCCTGAAGGGGAAGCCACTCCAGTAAGAGGCTGGTCACTGGGAACCACAGTAAAGGATGGTGACCTCTCCCTAGCTGTGCCCCCATCTTTAGTTAACCTAGCTCTCCTCCTTCACCGTCTCAGGGCGTCCTTGTTACAGCCCCAGGAGGAGGCAGGGCTGATGGTCCCATTTTACAGATGAAGCCACTGAGGCCCAGAAAAAGGACTCATCCAGGGCCATGCAGGCAGCAGGGCCGGATTTGATCACCAGATACTTACCCAACCAGCTCCTCTCTGATGCCACGGGCCAGGCCCTGAGACCCATGGGCCCTGCCCTCATGACTCTCACCCGCCATGTGACACCAGAACGCAGCCCTTCATGGACACTGAAGTTTAGGGAGGCTGTGCACTTGCCCAGGTCATACACGGAATGTGTGTGTTCAGCCAACCTGGAAGCTGGCAGGACTGGGAGAGGTGTTGACATGGCAGCCCCCTCCAGGCAGCCCTGGGGCAGGGGTCGTGTGTGGACCGAAGGCTGACCCTGAGCAGGTCACACTGACACAGGGGGAACCCCGCCTCCTGCCCAGGCGTTTGTGGGGCGGGAAGGGGACACAGGCTGGCAGTGGCCATTGCCACGACAGAGGACAAAGGGCAAGAGGCAGCCTGTCCAAGGCCGGTCCTGAGGCCAACCTTGACCTTTGGAGAGATGCAGGCCAGCATCCGGTTAGGAGCCAGGTCGCCACCCTCAGATCCCAGGTGAGCCCTCGACTCCGTAAATCCGTCTCTGCCTCCACAAGAGGAGGACGGCACCCACGTTGCATCGGGGACCACTCGGGGCACGCTCCAGGTGTGTCCCTGGGGCAGTGGCCGGCCAACCGTGCAGGCTGTGTTAGTAGGAGCGCAGGTTCCGGAAGGAGGGAGCGGACAGGCCTGTTCTGAGCAGGCCACGTCCAGCTGGGACGCTACACTATGGAGGCCAGTCCTTCATGTGGTGAGGGAACTTGAGGCATGCGGTCTAACTGAAGAAACAGGGAGCAGTCAAGTCCCATGTTTCCTGCAGAGTGTCGGCCCAGGCACCCGAGCCAGAGCCCAGGAACTGCCCTGGGTACCCTTCCCCCTGCGCCCCGCATCCTCTGAGGCACCCAGTCCTGAGGGCAACCCCTTGACGTTCACGTTCAAATCCACTCCCTCCACCCACCTGCACAGCCCCCAGCTTGGCCTCCCAACAGCCCACCCTGCCCAT
>SJYW01050925.1:593389-611257 GCA_006410735.1 Raphicerus campestris | reverse complement strand
GGGGGGGGGGGGGGGGGGGGGGGGGGAGGTCGTTCCCAGCATGGCCAAGACCTGCAGGTGCGCAGCACCGGGTAAGGCTGAGTAGATTGTTGGGATTGGGGGAGGCGCCTGAAACACCCTGGCTGGAGCATGTGGACACGGCTCATTGGCGCAGGCACCGCACGTCCAGTGAAGCGGTAGCCCCGTGGGGCAGAGGCTGGGGAAGGATGGGAGGCTGGAACAAAGTGTCACGGAGCCAGCTGGGAAGCAAAGACAGGCACTTCTTTTATATCTTTTTTTTGCTACACCATGCAGCATCCGGAATCTTAGTTCCCTGACCAGGGATGGAACCCGGCACACTTTAACAGGAACTGCCTGAGGCCAGGTTCACCAGGGACCAACCTCCCCACACACACCCACCGAAAGGGGTTCATCTGGGAGGTAAACCTGCCCCTCTGACCCCCGCCAGGGGCAAGGCACAGGAGCCAAGGGTCAGTCACCCAAGGGGGCCAAGGATGGGGCTGCGGTGGGGGATCCAGGGGGCAGAGCCCAAGGGAACAGGACGGGAGACCGTGGGGTGGGCAGAGGGGTCCATGCCCCCTGCTGGGCCGTGGATGCTGGGCCGCCAGGACTGAGGAAGCTACAGGCGGAAGGAGGAACACAGAGCTAGTGAAGGCCTGTCCCACCAGAGGGGTTCCGGAAGGGGAAGCTCGGGCTTGGGTTCTGAGAACCACAGCAGGCTCCTGGGTTCCAGGAGGCCGTTCTCTCAGCCCTTTCTCTGTCCCCCTGAGCGCTCCCCAGGGCGCCCGCCAGCCAACCCAACACACATTCCCTGCCCCGGGCAGCACCCTGCCCACTCCCGCCCCGCTGCCAACTGCACCCACACGGCCTCACCTTGCTGTCCCAACCCCACCCCGGGCAGGGGCACACTGCCCTCCTCTGGCCACTGCCCTGGGTGCCTGCTCACGCTGCCTGAAAGCCCGGGAGCATCTGCTGGTCCAGCCATCCCCCCACCTTGACAGCGGGTGCCCCCAGAGGGCACTGTCCCCGAGGCCTGACTCCACGAGGCCTGTGAGCAGCAAGCACACCACGTGCCCGCGCTTGGCCGAGCCCCTCTGCCCTGACCAGTCAAGCCAGCCCCAGCTGGGGTCCACCTCTGTGGCCTTCCAGGTCTGGGGCAGCCCGGGCGGATCCCTTTAACTCTATTTTTACGCAGAAGCACTTGCACATCTATTTTTATCACACCCCTTCTTGAGTTTCTGGCCATCTCTCCCTCTGGCTGGAGCCTCCCTCGCTTCGGCCTCTCGGTCCACCCCCTCCGTGGCCAAGTGTGTGGCAAGTGAGCAAAGGCCACACCCACCCTGGGACTTGGCCTCGGGGACCACGGTGACTGTGTCCAACCGAATGAAGGTGCCAGAAACCCACACGGCGTGGCGGTCCCTTTGGGGCTGACAAAACTCAACTGAGACGTGAACTCCGCAAAACCCACCCAACAGGAGAATGCTGAGCATCTCGGACTCAGGAGGGGCCACCAGGACAGGGACTGGCTGTCCCCAGGGGTCTCAGGCCCTCCCCGCTTTGACGCACAGAGCTGACTCTCTCACCAGGGAGGCCGAGTCACTCCAAGAGTGGACCAGACCTGAGGCCAGAGGGACATCCAGACGGAAGACGTTTATCCACCGAGAGAAAGACCTGTGTGGGGCAAGCCAGCTCATCAGCACCTAGTGCTGGGTCCAAGAGGACCCCCTGGCACAAAGCCCACCCCACCATATTCCTTGCAGGGTCTTCCACACAGCCAGGAGGGCTGCAAGTGGAGACTGGAAAGCAAAACTGAGCCAGAGATCCCTGAACCTGTCCTGGGAGATGGTCTCCATCCCTGAAGAGGCTGGTTTCAACGCCAGGTTTTACCCCCACCTGCTCCCTGAGACCAAGGTGGGGCCTTGAAATCTGCACTTTTAGCTGTCTCCTGGGAGACTCCAATCCCAGAGGTCTGGGGGAACCCGTGGCCACAGGGCAGGACAGTCCAGAGCCCAGATCCCCTCACCCAGGGCTGCCTGCTCACCCCCTGCTGTGTGCCACGCCATGTTTAGTGTTACTTAAAGATGATAAGGTCCTGGCCTGGTGGAGCAAACATTCGAGAGGAAGAGAGGTGTTAAACATTTAGAGGAACAGGCAGAGTCATTCTAGGGGCTGGGGGAGAACAGGGCATGGAGTGGGGTGGGGGGCTCCGCAGCCAAGCCCCTTTTGAGGAGCTGAGAGTGGAGCAGGGACTTGAGCCCTGGAGAGGACTATACCAGGCTCGGAAGAGGAGCGCCCCCCTCCTCAGGGACACAGCCAGTGCAAAGGCCCTGGGGCAGAATGAGCTTGCAGCTGTGAGGGTTCAGCCAGGTACCTCGGGCTCTGAGCCTGGGTTTTATTCCAAGTGGGGGGTGTGGGAGGCAGTTAACAGCCCCACCGGTCTGTGCCCAGGAGCTTTGGAACCTGTTCCAGTGGCTCCCATCCTAAAACTACACCTGCCCTGGCTCCCAGGCCTGCCCTGCACACCCTCCAGCTGAGCCCAACTCCCCACAAGGTCTACACAGTGGGTGCCTCAGACCACCCCCTACCCCACTGGCCCTGAGACAGCTCGAGCTCCAGCCTCGCTCCCCACCCAACCCCGGGGGCCAAATAACCTCCCACCACTGAATTCAGTAGATTCCAGGGTGAGAGACTGCTGTTACTAATTTTCCCACACCCAATCTGTCTTGTGTCAGGAATTACAAACGCCCTGCAAAACAAAATCTCTGCCACACGCTCTCAGTGACCTGGCCTGACCCCTGGTGCCCCGTGGCATGTTTCCCCTCCTTGCTGTCCCCCTACTGCTCTGGCCTTGGGCCCCTCCCACTTCTTAAAGGCTGAGTCTGAGCACCCCCTGCAAGGCGGCCTCCCCTGGGAGGGTAGGAGGGTCCTGGGGCCCTGTGGAACGTGAGAAGTTTGAAAAAGCAGACTGTGTGCTATAATCTTCTCAGGAAATGAAGCAGAACAGATATGGACCCCAGCGGCTGATGTAATGACGCAGGCCCATTGCCTAGAAACTCATTTCCTTGGCTAAGGCGTCTTCACTTCTTTCGGGTCTCCCTGCCAGCTGCGTGGGAGGTGCTGGAGGCCAGGGAGGTGGGTCTGCCCTGTGCCCACTCCAGGCACAGAGCAGCACCCAAGTGAATGATTCTCAGGCAGCAGGAATAACTTTTTTTTTAATGCATGATTCTTTTTTTTTTTTTAAGTTACTTGGTGGTGTCAGGTCCTAGTTGCAACTCTCGGGATCCTTCTTTGAGGCACACAGACTCTCTGATTGCAGCGTGCCAACTTGCTTGCCCGTGGCATGTGGGATCTTAGTTCCCCCATCAGGGATCGAACCTGTGTCCCCTGGGTTGCAAGGTGGATTTCTAACCAGTGGAACCACCAAGAAGCCCTTGCGTGATTCTTTAGGGAGGGACGGCTTTCAGGGTAGTCTCGTGGTTTAGTAGGCCAGCAGTACACACATCCCAGTGACCCCAGTCCCTAGCAGGCCTGCCTTCGCCCCTTCCTCACTGCCTCCCCAAATGCTGTTTCCAGCAGACTCTGGGATGCACAGGCACCTGCCCTGGGGTGCTCCCAGTTGGAGGTCGACCCCCAGCACCCACTGTGGACACACCTGCCCCAGAGCCCACCCCTCTACTGCTCACCACTTGCTGGACCTCTGTCCCCAAACCCAACAAGCCTGAACACTGGCTCCACCAGTTCAGCCCCTCTCCAAGTCCTCCCTGCAGGCCGCACAGCTTACCGCCTGCCTGACCTGCAGGATCCAGGATCCATCCCACCGCTACCTCTGAGGATCCCCCACCTGGATGCCTGCAGGGTCTGCCCAAATGCAGCTTTCCCCAAGGAGCTTTCTAAATACTTATTGGGTACCAGGCTGTTGGGCTGGCCCAAGGACAGGAGTCAGGGCTCCTGCAAGCTGCCCCAAGCACAACGTTAACTTAAAGGCACTTGTGTTCTCTTTGTCTCCTTATTAATCGGTCCATAAGAATTTTCTGACTTACTGCCCTGTTAAGGTTCTTGACTCTCCTCTCAAACCTCCAAAAACAGATACGGAGGCTGCAGGCATCTGTGCTTTCCCCCTTGAGGCCTCAGCAACCCAGGGACCCCTGTTCCTAGAGGTGAGTCACCCGGATGTAGGTTATCCAGTTTAATCTCTGTGACCTCGAGGCCTCCGGCCAACTCCCACCTGGGTTTTGGGTCTGGGCTTCTCCTAGGGCCCACACGCTTTCCTGGCTCATCAGTCTTGTCAGAGGCTGGTGATATTCAAACCCAGGCCTCCAGACCCCTAGTTCAGGGCCCACCAGCCATCACAAGCACTGGACTAGGAGTCAGCAGACCTGGGTTTGGGTCTCAGATGAGTGGATGTTCTGTTTAGATTCTAAGAATAAAAGGAAACCATGCAGAATCATTGGATGAGAGGCCTCTGCTCACCACGATAGTTAATGCACCTGACAGGTATCCCCTAGTAGCAAGTATATATAATCTTTAAAATCTGTCTGTTAAGTATATATCCACGGTAACCTCCTTGTCGATTTCAGAAATAGTAACATGCAAATAACTGTGTGATCTGCAACCCGGAAACACCGTACTGTGTGTCCTGATCTCAAGAGCGTGAAGGAAGTTGGGCGAAAGCCTGAAGTTGTCATCTGCCTCACGGTGAGGGAGAAAGCGCCCGGCCAAACCGAGTCCCAACCGGACAGTCCGGACTTCACCTGAAGCTGGAGAAGGGCAATTGGGAGTCTCTGACCCGGACGCTCCCCAGGGAGGGGTCCCTGGCCGCGGCCAATGCCAGGGATGGGGGAAAGCGGACGCGGAGCAGAGTCGGATTCTGCTCTTACTTAAAACCCACCCCCATCTCCCGCCGCCCAGCTACCTGCGTAGACCGGAGCCCAGCGCCCTCCCACTTGGCCTTCTCACATTCCCTCCCCTCCGCCAGGCGGTCCAGGCCCCGAGGCCTTCCAGAGCCGCGGCTTCGTGACCGCCCCCTCTGGCCACACCGCGCCCGATCTGGCCTCTCTCGCCCCGCGGCTCTAGGACGGGTCCAGGAACCTCCCCTCCGCACATCTTTCCACGGCTCCCGCAAGTTTGAGCCTCGAGGTCCTGGCCACGCCCTTCGCCCCTCGCGCCGTGGGCCAGGAGGCCGGGAGCCCCAGGCCCACCGGCCGGAGGGCGCACAGACAGGGGGCGTGGGGGTGAAGACTCCCCCGAAGGGGCGTTCCACCGCTCGAGGAGTGTTACAATTAGTGTTCCAGCCTGCAGGCCTTGGAGGGTCCCGGCCCTCCACCTCCGTTAACCGCGGCGCGTCCCCATTATGCAAGCAAGGACCCTGAACTTGGGCGGTGGAGTAGGGAATCTGAACCCAGGCCCCAAGGCTCCCAGGCTTCCGGTCCAGAGCGAGGGCACGCCACCCGCCGCCCCGCTGATCCACGTCATGCACGCCGGGAAGTTCCCAGGCCGCGCCGGCCCGGGGCTCCCCGCACGCACCGGTCCCCCAGTCCCGCCGCGGCGGCGCACGCTCGGCTTCCTCTCCGCCCGGGGCGGCGCGGGCGGGCGCACGAAGCGCATTCTTTGTCTGCAGCGCCTCCGCGCCTCCCCCGCCCGCCGGCCGGCTACGTAGCCCCGCCCCGCCCGCACCCTAGGTCCGCCCAGGTCCGCCCGGCCAATGAAGCGCCGCGGCGGCGCGCGGGGCCCGGGGCGTTGTCCGCGCCTCGCCCGCCCATTGGCTGAGCTCTGCGCCCCGCCCGAGCCTCGGCCGGCCGGCCCGAGGGGCGGGACGCGCGGCCCGAGGTGAGGGACCACGGGCGGCGCACGGAAGATCGCAAAGGCCGGCGAGCCGGCCAGCGAGGGACAAGCGCCCGGCAAGGAGTTGCTCGCTGAGCCGCCGCCGCCGCCGCCGCTGCCGCCAGACCCCAGCCAGCGCGGGGCTCCGTGCCAGAAGGCAGAGTACAGGCCGAGTCCCAGCCCAGCAAAGCAGGGAGGGCCCCCGACGGCGACCAGCCCGGCGAGGGGCTAGCGAAGGAGGACCTGGAGGAAGGCGGCTTCACCGGAGACCCGGCAATGGCGCTCGACTTTCTGGCTGGATGCGCTGGGGGTAAGGAAGCGGGCGGGTCCAGCCCGGGCGCGCGCGGGGGCCGGGGACGCCCGGTGCCTGGGGACGAGGCGTCCGGCCTGGGAGGCCAGCTCACCTGCGACCTCTCGGCCCCGTGGTTTGCCCTGTAGCTGAGATTTCCTCCTCTGTAAGATGGGTTAGCTGTGCTCCTGTTTCGCGGGATTCTTGTGGGCGTGAATTGACATCAGGCCCGGAGGGCCCCTAGGGCGCTGTCCACCAAGGCAACTGTCTTTTAAGTCTTTCGCAGCACGTTCGGACGAGCGATCTCGGGCTCGGGGATATTACCGTGGCTGCCAGGGGACCGCCAGAAGGATGCCCCACCACCCTCCTCGCCGAGGCCAGCGGACGGAGAGGCTCCGAGCCCCTCTCCCTCACGCCGTTCCCCAGCCTGCGCCGGAGCAGGGTCTCCTCCCTGGGCCCAAGAAGTTTGAAACTGGCTCCACCCCCTCTCCCGCAGCTATGTGGGTGGGCTGGAGCCGGGGGCCACCGGACGACCCCCTAGTGAGATGGCCTAAAAGGCGTGGGCCTGACCCCAGGCGCCTAGTCACGCCTTGGCGCCCCGCCCCCTTCTTGCGCGGTTTTTCTGGGGAACAGACTGGGGTGGGGTGGGGGCGGGGAACCGTGAAAGTGAAAGTCGCCCAGTCGTGTCCGACTCTTGGCAACCCCATGACCTATACAGTCCATGGGATTCTCCAGACCAGAACACTGGAGTGGGTAGCCATTCCCTTCTCCAGGGGATCTTCCCAACCCAGGGATCGAGCCCAGGTCTCCCACATTGCAGGCGGATTTTTACCAGCTGAACCACCAGGCAAGCCCCTGGGAGCGGGCAGAGTAGGCCTGAATCGTCTCAGGATCTGGGTCTTGGGCTCACGCGTGCAAGTATCCGATGTGGGGCACCTTCCCTGAGGCCGGGCTGCCCCGCAGCGCTGAGGCCCTGTGTCTCCCCACCCCCCACCCCGCTGCGGAACTGGAGTCCGCGTTCTGTCTGGGCTGGCTGTGGCCCGCCTGTGGGCGTCGGGCACCAGCACTTCCCTCTTTGGCCTTTAGCGTCTCTGTTGTTTCTTGTAGAGTTAATTTATTCAACAGGTGTTCACTGGGAGCCAGGTTTAGCTGTCAGGGACTCAGCAAGCTGACAGAAGTACCAGAGGACTGGCTGAGTATCCCCAGGCCCTGCCCAGGTCTGACACTGGGCGCTCGTCTCCTCCAGCAGGTCACCTACCCCGTGGTGACTCTAATAAAGCTCTCAGCGACCTGCCCGCCAGCGGCTCCCTGGAGGAAGAGGAGCGTGGAGAGCAGCTTTAGGCACATAAACCCCTGTGGTGCTAGCTTCCTGCGAGGAGGAGGCTGATGCGGAAGAGAGTGTGCTGGGAAGTGACCCAGACGGTTACCAATCAGGCCTCCAGGCCCCAGAGATTTCCCTCTCTGGGTTTCTCCCAAGCCCAGGTGCCAGAGGAGACCGGAGGGGCCGGCCTCCATGGACCACGCTGTCAGTCTCGCCCTGTCCACTCCCCTCTCTGCTGTTCCCTCCCCCCACCTCCAGGGACCTCCCCTTGTGTCCTGCCACCAGACTGTGGGCTCTTCCGGGGTGGGGGGTGGGCAGACCCTTCTCTTCCCCAACCCCAGTGGGCGCTCAGTCCCAGGGCCAAGGCCCCTTAGCAGCTTCTTGAGGAGTGTGGGTTCTTCCCCCAGAGAAGCAGGATCCCTTTGTATTCACACAGGTGTACTGGGAGCCGCGGGGTTTGGGACGGGAACACTCTTGGTAAAGTCAGACCCATCCCTCCAGACCCTGGGCTCTTGCTCACCAGGGCCCCTGCCCATCCTCACCACGCCCACCTGGGAGAGATCCTGGCCGGGTCCTGGGTTGGGGAGCAGAAGGTATTCCACGGCCGCCAGACCTGTGGTCCTACCTGGGTCCAGGTGGACGCCTGGGGCTAGAGGTGTCTGTGCTTCCCCCGTGGTATGCACGGAGATGGGCGAGGGTAGAAGGGACCCTCTCTCCTGGTGTTACTTGACCCAAGAGAAACTTAGGCTCCGAAAAGGGCAAGGGGGCCGCCACGCTCGTCCCTTCCCCCAGCCTCAAGGCGCTAGGGACAGTGACCTGACTGTGTCCCAGGCTCAGCTTTCAGAGCAGAGGGGCCGTCCAGGAACCGTGTCCGGGTGGCACCCGAGCCTGGGCCCCAGAGGTTGCCTGGTTTCCTTGGGTTTGAGCTCCTCACCTGCTGGAAGCTCAGGGCAGGGGCAGGCTGCATTTCTGCCCCCGGGAGAGGCTCTCCGTTCAGCGTCCCGGGAGGAAGGAGGGTAGATCCCTTCTGATTGGCTGCATGTCAACCACGTGTCCAACCTCGCCCTCTGGGAGGCAGGGTGGGGTCTTGATTGACAGCAGCCCTGAGCCCTTGCAGGGGACTGGGTTAGAAGGGTCCCGGTACCCACTTCCACTCCCCCAAGAACTAGAATTTCAAATTCAGAAAATTAAAACGTGAAATGAAAACGGGGTTGGGTGTGAAACGATCAAAACAAAATGTGTCTTGAAGACCAGAAATACAAAGGTGGAAGAGCTGAGGGAAAAAAAACACAGGCTTGCGGTGTCCTTTCACCCACCTGCGAATGTCGGGGGTTCCAGAAGGAGGAAGAGGTCTGGAGGAGATGAGTATGATGAATAAATGATAATGGAAATTTCCTTTGATCAGGAGTCTGCTGAGTGAAAGGGCTGAGGGCGTACCAGGCCTTTAAAGAAAAAAAGACACACCCTTGGTATCTCCTGGTGATATTCCCCAAATCTACAGATTAAAATCTCAGCAGCTCTCTGATAGAATAAATAGATTATTGACAAAGGTTGAACAGACAGAGTGCCCGCAGATTTCTCATCTGTGGTGCTGGAAACCAGAAGATTCGTGGCCGTGTCCAGAGTTAATGACCTGGGCTCAGTCCTCGCAAGAGCTCAGGACTGTCTTCCCTGATGGCATTAAAGAAACAGGTTTTGCAGATGAGGGGGAGTACAGATGTGTTACATCTGAGGGTCATAATCAAGAGGCTCTAGCAATGAGTGTAGAGACCCCAAGATGGAATAACCCTGAGTCTCGTGGGCTTTGAAGGTGAAGGTCAGTGGAAGATGGGCAGGGTGGGAATGTGCTTGGGGGTAAGGTGGGGCAGTAGGGGGCAGAGAAGGCCTCCTACTCTCGCCCCCCGTGGTGGGGCGGTGATAGTTCTTAACCCTGTTTCTACATGTGGGTTCCCTGATAGCTCAGTCAGTAAAGAATCTGCCTGCAATACAGGAGACCCGGGTTCAATTCCTGGGTTAGGACGATCCGCTGGAAAATTCCATGAACTGTATAGTCCAGGCAGTCACAAAGAGTTGGACACGATTGAGCAACTTTCACTTTCACTTGCAGGTTATACAAATGAACAAGCAGAAAGGAGATAAATAGTAGTTTGCCTAAACCCACAAAAATGTAGAAAGCAAAGGGGTCGTACCCATAAAATAAGACGAACTGTGTCAGATCTCTTGTCTTGTCAAAACCTGAAGCTGCTTCAGACCAGGGTAGAAACCAAAACTCAGCTCTCGTTTGTTTACGGAACGTCTAAAAGAGGTAAGATGGAGTTGAAAATTAGGAACTTCACCAAACTATACCAGATACTCGTGGCCAAAAGTAAAGCAGGATTGGCAAAACTAGTATCAAATAAAGTGGACTTTAAGGTCTGAGGGCTTCCCTTGTGGCTCAGCTGGTAAAGACTCTGCCTGCAATGAGGGAGACCTGGGTTTGATCCCTGGGTTGGGAAGATCCCCTGGAGAAGGGAAAGGCTACCCAAGCTAGTATTCTGGCCTGGAAAATTCCATGGACTGTATAGTCCACGAGGTCATAAAGAGTCGGACATGATCGCTTTTAAGATCTGAAGCATTAAACAAGGTGAAGGCGACATTATATAAGGATTAAAAATCCAATATGTGAAGAAGCATAATAACTCCTATTTACCTGTGGACATCCACTAACGGGGTAACCAGCTCTGATGGGGAGCAGGAGAGATGAGTGGTTAAGAAGGAGGGCTCCAGTCCAGATCTCGGCTCCACCACTTACTGTGTGGTGTGGACATATGTCACTTTTCTGTGCCTCAGTTTCCTCATCTGTAAAATGGGCTAATGGTCCTTTATATACATAAGAGGGCGAGTTGGTACACATACAAAGCTAAGATGGTAACCAGCAGGTAGAAACGTGACTGACTCAATGAATATTAGCCTGTTGAATTGCTCTATTATACATTGAAATATAGCAATAAGTACAGTAATAAATCACCAATGCAATGGACATGAACTCAGGCAAACTTCGGGAGACAGTGAGGGACAGGGAAGCCTGGCATGCTGCAGTCCATGGGCTCACAGAGTCGGACACGACTGGGCGACTGAACAACAACTTAGCAATAAAAGCAGCGCTGCCAGACGCACACACGTGCAGTCCCAGGGAGGCAGCGTGGGAGTCAGTGGGCAGCCCCTGGCCTCTCTGAGCCTCACTGTCCTTCCGTGAAGTGGCCTAACAAGACTGCCTGATTTCCTGGGGATGTTTGTAGCCCACACAGCACATAGGACTCCGACAGGTGCTCCTAAGCCATTCGGGGTGGTGGAGGCGGGGCTTGTCCTTTTTTGGGAGAGTGAATCTTTACAGGTCCTAGGCTGATGTAAGCAAGCAGACTCATGGGCTGCCACCCTGGGCACAGCGTGGCTCCCGTGCAGGGCAGGGCAGCGGCCAGCCAGCAGCCGCGATGCCTCATGTCCGGGTCAGCACTGTGGAACCGGGGCAGCCCTGGGAAGTTTAACTCTCAATCCTGTACAAGTGTGGATAGTGAGGCTCAGACGCTGAGTCCTTTGTGAGCTCAGCCACCTGGTAAATGACGGAAGATTAAAAGCTGGGTAAGGGGCTGACCCCAAGTCCAGAACCCCTGGAGCGCCCGACCACGCCAGGCATTTGGAGTGAAGGGAACATTGAGAAATGGCATTGACAACCTCCCAGGGGGCACCTTCTCTCTTTAACTTTTTATTTTATATTGGAGTATAGCTGATTAACAGTGTTTTGAGAGTATCACATGGACAGTGAAGGGACTCAGCCATATATATCCATGTACCCATTCTCCCCCAAATCCCCCTCCCATCCNAGCTGGCAAATGACAGGGAAGATTAAAAGCTGGGTAAGGGGCTGACCCCAAGTCCAGAACCCCTGGAGCGCCCAACCACGCCAGGCATTTGGAGTGAAGGGAACATTGAGAAATGGCATTGACAACCTCCCAGAGGGCACCTTCTCTCTTTAACTTTTTATTTTATATTGGAGTATAGCTGATTAACAGTGTTGTGAGAGTATCACATGGACAGTGAAGGGACTCAGCCATATATATCCATGTACCCATTCTCCCCCAAATCCCCCTCCCATCCAGGCTGCCATATAACATTGAGCAAAGGTCCCTGTGTTCGCCGGGTGGTCCTTGTTGGTTATCCATTTAAATACAGCAGTGTGTCCATCCCTGCCGCTCACCCTTCCCTCCGGCAACCCTAAGTGCATTCTCTTAAGTCTGTGAGTCTGTTTTGTAAGGAAGTTTATTTGTATCATTTCCTTTTAGATTACACACAAAGGGGAGTCATACAGTATTTCTCCTTCTCTGTCTGAATTACTTCACTCAGTATGACACTCTCTAGATTCACCATGTTGCTGCTGCACCAAGGGGCACCTTCTGTTGTCCCCTGCAATGGGCAGCTGGGCAGAGAGAAACTCACCAGCTTTGAGTCTGACAGATCCTGACTTGGCCTTGGGACTGCCACCCTCTTCTCGCCCCACCGCAAGGATCAAGGGGCTCCTGGGATGTGGCAGGCACATCCTTGCTGGACCCATGCCCCACCCGGCAGTCTCCGGGGCGTCTGGGTCACAGGCTGTCCTTTCCCCCCCCAGGTGTGGCAGGCGTGCTGGTGGGACACCCGTTTGACACGGTCAAGGTGAGTCTCATTTTGTCCTCAGGCCGTGGTAGAGGCGCAGACATTGGAGGGAAGCTTGCAGGGTCGGGGCGGCGGGATGCCCCTTTCTGGTGACCATCTCAGGAGCCCCTCAAGGTCCTCCCACAGGTCAGAAGGTAGAATCAGGCTTCTCCCTGATGCCCAGGCGAGCAGCGGCCTGTCCAGCGGCCCGGCCCAGCCTGGCCTTTCCTCCCGGTCTGTTCCTCCATCTCCCAGCTGGGGCTGAACTTGGAGGTCCATCCTGATGCTTGATGGAGGGACTGCCCAGAGTGGGGCCATCCACCCTGTCCTCACCCAGAACACCTCCAGACTGCTTCCTGCAGGCAAGGATTCAGAGAGAATTACAGAGAAATCACACATCAGCCTTTCCCGTGACTGCGATGCCCCCCGAGTGGTGGGCCTCAGGGCTGATACATTGCCCAGGCATTTCCCAGGAGGCTGCAGAGTGCAGCTCCGGGGAGGCGCCGTGCTCCCCTCCGCAAGCCCATTCCTCCGCACAGTGTCGGTCCTGGGTTCCCAGACGCCTCAATGGAAACCAAGAGAGTCCACATTCCCAGTTAGAAACTCCCAAATAAGATCTGCCCTCTGTTGTTGGGGGTTTTATCCTTAAACTAGCTGTCAGGCCCCTTCCTTGCAGGCTTCCCTGGGAGCCCGGTGAACTGCAAGCAGTGAGTGGTCCCTGTACCACACCCTGTAGCCCGCTGAACCCTGAACTTGGCTCCTCTTCCTTCAGGGGCGAGGGTGGAGCAAAGACAAGGATGTCACTTGTAGGCAGGTTTGAGAGACCACCATCTCCTCCTTTCTCACGAACCCAGGCGTCCCTGAGCCAAGAACAGGTCCTGTGAAGTAGGGCTGGGTTTCCTCCAGCACAGGGGTGAGGGCCCTGCCCCAAGCACTGTGCTCTGACCTTAGAAAGGTCTTTCCTGGGCACTCCTTGGTTGCCCAGTGGTTAGGACTCTGAGCTTTGACTGCTGTGGGCCGGGGCCCCATCCCTGATCGGGGAACTGAGATCCCCCAAGCCACTCCAAAAACAAAACGAGTTCTCTCTCTGGGCCGTGCGCAGCTAGCTCCAGGCTCCCTGGCAGCCCGCCTGCTGGTCACTTTACCCCCTGACCTGCACGGTCAGGGGCTGGCGAGATTTCCCAAGGCCTTTGGGCCCGGCACTCAGCAGTGTGGTTTGTGCTGAATTAAATTGTTAGTTCCGAAGGGCATGGGATTCCTTCTATCCCAGAAGGCAAGGCCANCCGAGTGGTGGGCCTCAGGGCTGATACATTGCCCAGGCATTTCCCAGGAGGCTGCAGAGTGCAGCTCCGGGGAGGCGCCGTGCTCCCCTCCGCAAGCCCATTCCTCCGCACAGTGTCGGTCCTGGGTTCCCAGACGCCTCAATGGAAACCAAGAGAGTCCACATTCCCAGTTAGAAACTCCCAAATAAGATCTGCCCTCTGTTGTTGGGGGTTTTATCCTTAAACTAGCTGTCAGGCCCCTTCCTTGCAGGCTTCCCTGGGAGCCCGGTGAACTGCAAGCAGTGAGTGGTCCCTGTACCACACCCTGTAGCCCGCTGAACCCTGAACTTGGCTCCTCTTCCTTCAGGGGCGAGGGTGGAGCAAAGACAAGGATGTCACTTGTAGGCAGGTTTGAGAGACCACCATCTCCTCCTTTCTCACGAACCCAGGCGTCCCTGAGCCAAGAACAGGTCCTGTGAAGTAGGGCTGGGTTTCCTCCAGCACAGGGGTGAGGGCCCTGCCCCAAGCACTGTGCTCTGACCTTAGAAAGGTCTTTCCTGGGCACTCCTTGGTTGCCCAGTGGTTAGGACTCTGAGCTTTGACTGCTGTGGGCCGGGGCCCCATCCCTGATCGGGGAACTGAGATCCCCCAAGCCACTCCAAAAACAAAACGAGTTCTCTCTCTGGGCCGTGCGCAGCTAGCTCCAGGCTCCCTGGCAGCCCGCCTGCTGGTCACTTTACCCCCTGACCTGCACGGTCAGGGGCTGGCGAGATTTCCCAAGGCCTTTGGGCCCGGCACTCAGCAGTGTGGTTTGTGCTGAATTAAATTGTTAGTTCCGAAGGGCATGGGATTCCTTCTATCCCAGAAGGCGAGGCCAGGCTTTCTTGCCACGCAGTGGCCCCCAAGTCCCTCCAGGGCTGGGGGAGCCTGTCCACATGGTGCCGTGGCCCTGTGCTGCGTGCGACTCTCAAAGCTGCATCTAGCCAAGAAGTGTCTCTGATTCACTTCCTCTGCCCAGCTCCGCAGAGGCCTCTCTGGGCTTGGACTCGGCCAGGGCATCTTGGGGCGCCGGCCCTCCCGTCCCGCCCCAGGTCAGTCCCTCCAGGCTGGGGACCACTTTGTTCTGGTGCCTCCAGCTCCCTCTAAGCTCCTGAGCCACGGCCAGCCCCAGGGGCAGCCTGAGCTCAGGAACCTCTCCACCGCTGGGTTCCTGCCCTGCCCCACCGTACCTGGCCCCTGGGGGTGGTCTTTGAGGAAATCCGGTCTTTGTTTTTGCCACTGCGGCCCACCAGCATCATCTCTGCGCAAACCTATCTTTAAAAGGCCAAGCCTTTTATTCCAAAGGGAAAAAATCCCCACCCCTAGCAAGTCCCAGTGTCACGCAAGCTCGTGACCCTCCTTGTCCACCCCCACCTCATGCCCTCAGACACTGTGACCTTGTTCTGATTGGAGGTAGAGATGCTCAGCTCATTTGGTTTAATTTAATGCCAATGGCTTTTTTTTTTTTTTTCTGGCTGTTTTGCATTATAAAAGTTAAGCATTCTCGGGACTTTCACGGTGGTCCAATGGCTAAGCTTCTAACGCAAGGGGCCTGGGTTTGATCCCTGGTCAGGGAACTAGATCCCACATGCCATAGCTAAGACCTGGCACAGCCAAATAAATAAATATTAAAAAATAATAAGCATTATCAGTCAAAGAAAACTGGAAAACGCTGTGTGTTTTTTTTTTAATGTGTTTTAATTAAAACGCATACATACACACTTTTTTTGGTTGGCTCTCTGTTACGAAAGTAATGTAAGGTGTAAAAGAATGTTCATCAGAACAGAAAACACAGAGAAACAAATAAAACAAAACTAGGCCTTTATGCAACCTTCCCCCGACCCTTGCTAATGATTTCTACCAGAAAACAGACATGCGCACAGGCCAATGTATATTCCTGGTTTTTGACAAAAGTGGGATTTACCCACCAGCCCTGCAAGTGGTCCTACCACTGAAGCACACACCTGGGAGAAGAAACGAGGCACCCCCCACCCAGAAACCCCCCTCCCCNAAGCGAAAAGCAAAGAAGAAAAGGAAAGATATATGCGTCCAAATGCAGAGTTGCAAAGAATAGCACGAAGAGATAAGAAAGCCTTCCTCAGCGATCAATGCAAAGAAATAGAGGAAAAGAACAGAATGGAAAGACTAGAGATCTCTTCAAGAAAATTAGAGATACCAAGGGAACATTTCGTGCAAAGATGGGCTTGATAAAATTAGAGATACCAAGGGAACATTTCGTGCAAAGATGGGCTTGATAAAGGACAGAAATGGTATGGACCTAATAGAAGCAGAAGATATTAAGAAGAGGTGGCAAGAATACACGGAAGAACTTTACAAAAAAGATCTTCAAGACCAAGATAATCATGATGGTGTGATCACTCACCTAGAGCCAGACATCCTGGAATGTAAAGTCAAGTGGGCCTTAGAAAGCATCACTGTGAACAAAGCTAGTGGAGGTGATGGAATTCCAGTTGAGTTATTTCCAGTCCTGAAAGATGATGCTGTGAAAGTGCTGCACTCAAATAGCCAGCCTATTTGGAAAACTCAGCAGTGGCCACAGGACTGGAAAAGGTCAGTTTTCTTTCCAGTCCCAAAGAAAGGCAATGCTAAAGAATGCTCAAACTACTGCACAATTGCACTAATCCTTAATGTGATGCAAATCAAAACTACAATGGGATACTACTTTATACCCAGTAATATGGCTATAAATAGAAAAAAGAAAGAACGGAAGAGAGGGAGGAAGGGAAAAAAGAAGAGAGCTTGGGAAGCAGGGAGAGGAGGAAGAAAAGAAGGTAGAAATAAGGAGAGATAGCTAATAAGTGTTGGCAAGGATGTGGAGAAATTGGAATATTCATACATCACTTGTGGGATTATGAAAAAGGGCAGTCATTGGAAAAAAGCTTACCCATTCTTCAAAAAGCCAAACACAGAATTAATGTATGATCCAGAAGTTCCATTATCCAATAGATATAAAAATATATACTTCAACAAGCTTATATATGAACTTACAATAAAAGCACTATTCATAATAGCCAAATGTGGATATAATCCAAATGTCCTTCAATTGATGAAAGTATACGTAAAATGTAGTATATCTATTCAACGGAGTACTATTCAGCCATATAAAGCAATGAAACACTGACAGACAGTACGACATGGAGGAACCTTGAAAACTTCATGCTAAGTAAAAGCGCCACTCACAAAAGGACACATCAAGTGATTCCATTTACATGAAACATACAGAATAGAACAATCTACAGAAACAGAAAGTAAAATGAATTAGTGGTTACTAGGGGCTAGGGGAAGGAAAAACACGGAGTGAATGTTAATGTTGTTTCTGCTAAGGATTACAAAAATGTTCTGAAATTAGTGGTGATGGCTGCACAATTCTGTGAATGGGCTAAAAATGAAGGAGCATATACTTTAAAAGAGTAATTTTATGGTATGTGAAAAATATCTCAATAAAGCTGTCATTTTTTCAAAGTCACATACTGTAGTATGATTCCATTTATATAACACTATTGAAATGAAAAAATCATAGTGACAGAAGACAAATTAGGAATGAGGCAGCGGTAGATGTGACTATAAAGGGGTAGCTTAACACAGATCTTTGTGGTTATGGAACAGTTCAGTGTCTTGAATGTGTTTGTAGTTACATAACTCTACACTTTTGTGTATTAAAATGGCATAGAAATATACACATGCACTGTACTAAAGTCAGACTCCTGACTTTGTCATTGTACTACAATTATGTAAAATGCAATCATTGGGAGAAATGAAGTTAGAGATCCATAGAACTTCTCTGTACCTTCTTTGCAGCTCCCTGTGAATCTATTTAAAAATAAAAAGTGAGAAAAAATTTAACTCCAATGATCTTCAAATCTCATCTTAATCAACAATATCCTAATTACTACCATAGCTCCCTATGAGTTTCTTAATACCCCCAAATTATACCCCAACAAATAGATATAACATATTACAGACTTTGAGGCAAACATGTTTTTCATTGCAAACAAATAACAAGGTACTCACGTTTACTAGTTTTGTATTTGTTTGGAATCAACCAAATACTGCTATTCATTCTCTTCAGTGTTTAGCATACTGCTGTGTACACAGTGAGTACTCATGAAATATCTGATTATGAATGAATTCTGAATCTTTAGGTCTCAGACAACATTTCAATACTGAAAAGTCTAGTCTAAAGGTAGTATCGATACTGTCCAGGGAATCTTTTTTTCATATTTAAAGATTTCATTTCTTGGAGTAGTTTTAGGTTTATAGTAAAATTGAGAGGAAAATAGAATTCCCATATACCCCAGCCCTCACACATGCATTCTCTGCCCCATTATCAACATTTGCCACCAGAGTCACACTGCTACAACTGAAGAAGTGACAAGGACACATCAACATTTTTCCCTAAGTCATCTTCTTGTCCAAAGTCCAAGCTTCTCAGACTCTGAAAAATATTT
>SJYW01050925.1:577875-593094 GCA_006410735.1 Raphicerus campestris | reverse complement strand
CCTAGACTGGCCCGGGCAGGGAGGGTATGAAACAAGCCTGGGTCCAAGCGCAGGTCCCGGGGTGGGGGTCCTGGGGGCTGGTTGAGAAAAAGTAGCCCCATCTTGATCAGGGGTTCTTTATGCGGGATCTCCCAGCCCTGGGGGTGGGGGGAAGCTGGGAGCCTCCTGGGGTTGGTGTGTAAATGACCAACTTTTCCAGGGGTGGGTCCGTCAATCCTCCAATGAGATCCTGCTACCCCCAAGTGTTAAAAACCTCAACTCTAGATTCTATAAGACTCCCAGATGGCGGGTGCCCATCCCAGCCCCCAGGGGTCAGACACAAAGAGGAGATCCCCTGCAGCCTCTCACGGGACCCGAGCTGGCCCGAGCCTGGGCGTGAAAACAAGTCCAGCCTGCTAAGATGTCACTGGGGTGTCTGAAAGTCTGACCCACGGAGGGCAGGGCCCAGCTCCATTTCACATCATCTCTGCTGACACGGCCTCCTTGGTGCCGGTGTCAGGGGCCACAGGAGGAAAAGCCAGTCCTCCAGAGACCCCCCAGATGTCGAAGGGCAAGTGGGAAACCTCCCATCACAGAAGCAACCGGAGGCAGAGCTCATGATGTTAAGATGCCCTCGGTGTTCTTGAGTGGCCCTGCTTTTCTCCGAGCTGGCAGCCAGGGTGGGGAGGGGTGCTGGGGTGGGCAGCGGCCTCTCAGGGTGGTGGCCGCCAGCGTTGAGGTCCCCGTGTGCAGACGTGAGGTTTCTTTTTTGCTTACAACACATTTTTTTTCTGTAAGTGCATTAGCCAGCACCCTCAACCCCACCCTGGCCCCAACCAACACAGCCACTCTTGTCCCTGGAGAGAACAGCCTTGACCGAGTTGCAGGATCTCTCTGAGCCTCAGCCTTCCCATCTTTGAAACAGGAGTGACCCCAACCCCACTTTGGCCAATGATCACGATGGAGCCCCTCTGCACTGCCCCACACAGAGGGGTGCTCACACCATAGCCAGGGCTGAACCTAGCTCACCTGCCTCCCCCAGACACAGGAAGAAAAGATGCTCCCACTCTGACCCTGGGGTATGAGTATCAAGGACTGAGATAAGCTCTCTGTGGACAAAGAATGCTTTCACAGCGAGCTTCTGGGCTGCTGTGGTCCGAGGGCCCCCGAGCTGCTGACGTGGTTCCAAGGAGGCGGCCAGCGGCTCTCCAGTCGCTGCTTTACTAACTCATGACCACTGTCCTCCCTGGGGGCCACCAGCAGAAACCAAGGGGAAGGCCCACAAGGCCCAAGGCTCCTCCCTGATAGCACCCAGTGAGCATCAGCCTGGACACCCCTTGGGCATCAGCCAGGACTTGATTCCAGGATGGTGGGAGGTCTCGGGAGATGCCTTAGGCCCCACTGTCAGTACCTCGTGCAGAGATAGTGAACAGGGGTCTTGAGGACCCCCACCCTCTGCAGCTGGCTGTCTCCGTGACCGTTTGTCCATGGACAGCCCTCCCTAAAAATGGCACAGACACCCAGCCTCCCTCCCTGGGATTCCAAAAGCCACAGAAAGCTCCCTGGCTCCCTGCCTCATGGGTCCAACCTCAGGCCTCCTGGCGAGAGTCTCCCCCGGGGTTCTGCGTGCCGGCCCCAGACAGCTGGGCACTCTGACTCCACGCGGGCACCTTACTTACACTGGGCCCTCCTTCCAGGTGCGGCTCCAGGTCCAGAGTGTGGAGAAGCCCCAGTACCGAGGGACCTTGCACTGCTTCCAGGCCATCATCAAGCAGGAGAGCGTGAGTGCCTGGGGCCCGTGGGGGTGGGGTGGGGCGCTGGCCTCAGCATTGCCTCTGCCTNCTCATCTATTTCCCATGAAGAGATGGGACCAGATGCCATGATCTTAGTTTTCTGAATGTTGAGCTTTAAGCCATATACAGGGATACACAGGCATACTTGCATCCTGCATTCTTCTAGGCTTCATAGCTACCCGAGATCATCAGAATATATTTTTCTGTTGGTATGAGTACATCTGCTGCACTCCAGTAGCTGGGATCAGACCACATGTTCTGACAAACAATTTGGATACAGNAGTGCCTGGGGCCCGTGGGGGTGGGGTGGGGCGCTGGCCTCAGCATTGCCTCTGCCTTGCTGCGGGCCTGGATCTCAGGGCCTTCCCTGACAGCTCAGTTGGTAAAGAATCCACCTGCAATGCTGGAAACCCCAGTTCGATCCCTGGGTCGGGAAGATCTGCTGGAGAAGGGAAAGGCTACCCACTCCAGCATTCCTGGGCTTCCCTGGTGACTCAGCTGGTAAAGAATCCACCTGCAATGCAGGAGACCTGGGTTTGATCCCTGGGTTGGGAAGATCCCCTGGAGAAGGGATTGGCTACCCANAGATCAAGCTTATCAGCATGGCATACCATATTCCATGAAATGACTCTTGGGTTCTCCATCTTCACCTCCTACTCTATCTCATCCACACTCTATAGTCCAGCCATAACACACCACCTGACCGTCTCCCATCTCCCCAGGCATTTTCATGTCTCCCATTTCTTTGCTTGTTGTTGTTGTTATGATTTGGTCAGTCAGTCATGTTCAACTCTGTGACCCCATGGACTGCAGCATGCCAGGCTTCCCTGTCCTTCACCAACTCTTGGAGTTTGCTCAGAATCATGTCCACTGAGTCAGTGATGCCCATCCTCTGTTGTCCCCTTCTCCTCCTGCCTTCAATATTTCCCAGCATCAGGGTCTT
The DNA here is from genome assembly GCA_006410735.1 of Raphicerus campestris. Classification (NCBI taxonomy): domain Eukaryota; kingdom Metazoa; phylum Chordata; class Mammalia; order Artiodactyla; family Bovidae; genus Raphicerus; species Raphicerus campestris. Next base: position 590,379 of record SJYW01050925.1, on the reverse strand, counting down.
TTTCAGTGAGTTGGCACTTTGCATCAGGTGGCCAAAGTATTGGAGTTTCAGCTTCAGCATTAATCCTTCCAGTGAAAATTCAAGGTTGATTTCCTTTAGGATTTGACTGGTTTGATGTCCTTGCAGTCCAAGGAACTCTCAAGAGTCTTCTCCAACACCCCAGTTTAAAAGCATCACTTTCTTAGCTTGGTTGCTACTTTTGCCTGACATTCCTTCCCTTCCACTATGGCATTTTCCAGAAAACACCTGATCATCTTAAGAAACTAATCAATTAAAAAGTGCCCTCATTTTATTATAGGCACTATCTTATCTCATTGAAATTTTATCAATTAATGAGGTCAAAATCATTAAAATCTCTATTTTACAGAAGAGGAAACTAAGGCTATGAAGGTCAAGAAATGCTCAGAGTCATCCAGTGAGTAAGTGGCAGAGCCCAGATAAAAGTCAGGTTTGTCCCAGTTACAAAAACTGTGTTCGTAACTACAAAAGTATCCCCTCTCCAAACAATTTTGTGATTCTATAGTAGAATCCTTAATGAATTTTCTAAATATTCAGATATCCTTAACTCTATTCTGACCTGTATTATCAATATCATGTTTCTAGAGCTCCAGGATCTAGATTTTGGAAGAGTTCTCTGGGTGACTCTAATATACAACCTGTTTGAGAACCACTGTCTGATGACATAAAAGGGCTTACAAGAAATTGGATAGCTTCTCAAACGAATTTTGAAAATTTAACCATTTTTCATAAAAGTTAAATGAGACATATCTATTTTGCAAAAATGAGAATCTGTGGAGAAGTATTTCCAAGAGTAACTGCATTCTGGTAACATTTTAATTACATTTTATAAATTAGCAAAAATCTGTTTTCTAAAGAAAAATGAATTTAAATTAGCTTTCATTTAAATTCTTGACAAGGGATCAACTACAGTTGTATGGAAAAGATCTGAAAATTTGATTGAGTGTGTGGCTGTCTCAGTAGTCCTCAGGCATCAGAAATAAAATCTCAACTAAGATGCAGAAATATCAATAATAGTTCAGGCTTCCTACTACTTGGGGTCTCATGTCCCTGGAACAGCAAAGAAAGACATAATCAATTTGAAATATGAGAAAACAAATGAAGTGGCATGTAAGAGTCCTCTGATATTTTGATAAGTGTTGTTTTTAATGATGGAAACCTGAGAAGCAATAAAATTGGAAATTTTGTTATGCAGGTTCTATATGGCACAACTGAAGCAACTGAGCGTGCATACACGCCGAGAGCACTTTTGCCACTGCATGCCTTAATTATCTTAATGCAAGGCTCTTTGCCTGTGTATTTATGTAATGTGTGGTATTTGAAATAAAATTTCTGGGTTTCTTACTTTTTATTTTGAAGGACAAAACAGTTGCAAAGCACAGTTTTCAAATATTCATCAGCCAGCTTTTGCTATTAACACCTTATCTACCCAGAGTAAGATTATCAAAACCAAAATATTAAAATTGATACAATGTCACTAACTTAACTAGAGACTTGGAAATTTGACAAGTGTCATGCTAATATGCTTTTCTCCAGAACAGGATACTGTCTAGGATTCCACATTGCAAATAACTGTCACAATCTCCAATCTTAGCCTTTGTCTTGCATAATCTTGACATTTTTGAAAAACACTGGTCAGGCAATTTATAGAATTTCTCAATTTGAGTTGGTCATATATTTTCCCATGATTAGATTCAAGTTATACATTTGGGGCAAGAAAGTGATTATGCCTCATAAGAAAAGATTCATGATGCTGTCAGATCTTATTACTAGCGATACTAACTTGAATCACTTGGTTAAACTGATGTCAGTAAGAGTTCCCCACTGTGAAGTCAAAAGTTTTGCCTTTGTAACAAAGAGGGTAAAGAGATACATTGTGATTATACAGATATCCTCTTTTTTGTCATAATTTTAATATGTTTACCTAAAGATCATTTTCAATTTCCTTCATTCCTTTATGTTTAATAGTTGAAATTCTACAATCTAAAGAGCTCTTTCCATTCTTCTGCATTCACTGATTGATTCAACTATTTGCTTACATTAGTATGGAGTCATGGATACTTACTTTATTCTATGGATTATAATCTATTACTATAATTACATTTATTTTGTTACTCAAATTGTCCTACTGTGGCTATTGAGAACTCTTTTAAGTTGCCACCTTTGTATTTTGCCATGTTCCCATCATTTTGTGGGCACTTCTCACTTCCTGGCACTACACAAGATGTTCCAGGCTTATATTGTATTTGCCAAGAAAAATTAGATGAATGATTTAGTACTGCTCAGAAACAAGAAAATAGACTCTCTTCATTTATTTATTTATTTTTGCTCAGTCCCCCTGACCACTGCAGGCTCTGATATCTTTCTCCTCTTTCTGAGAATTTTGTTTTCCTTCATATTCCAAAACACTGCATTTGCCAAAGAATGCTAGGTAAGTGCTAGGTAACTGTCAAATGACCAACATAGATAACTGACATTTAAGGAAAGTCTTTTAAGGACAACCTAACCACTCATTCCCATAGGTCAGAAGACTTTATTTCTTTCCTTTTAACAGGAAACCCTTTCTTTAATTAGGAAAAAAAAAAAAAGTAAACAAATCCCCAATATTGTATTAGTCTAAATATATTCATATAAATGTTTGAACCTACAACATTTACTTGCCTGACAATCAGTATAGAAGTTGTAGTATATTGTAGTTCCACTTATTTATTAATCTCTTCATTCTTTTCTATATTTTGGTTTGATCAGACATTTCCTGAAAATTCTAATTTGCATGAAAAAGTAGTTGCAAAGTATATGAACTTTTTGAGTACTACAAATTAACAACTATGTTAAGATTCTTCTGAAGAAAAATGATCTGGAAACTGTTTTTTAAAATATTAAGAAATACTTGCTTTTAAAGTGAAACATTCAGATTCCAGGCACTATGAAGCTGTAAGTATACTCTACACTGCCTCCTCTTGAATGTAGCTATAACACCTGGACAGAATGAGTGGAGGAGCTTTTAGAGGATTCAAAAGTCAACAGCAGCAGATGGATGGGGAAGAATAGAATTCAAATATCATCATACAAGTGGTAACTTTCTCAGTTTTTTTAATGTTGCATCCCCCAGAAAAAAAATGAGCACTTAGATGCTGCTACAGATAAATGTTTGTGCACTCCCTACCAAATTCATACTTTGAACTCTAGTCCCCCAATGGGACAGTATTTGAAGTGGGAGTCCTGGGGAGGAGATTAAGTCAAGAGAACTGAGCCCTCGGGAATGGGATTAACATCCATATCAAAGAGACCTCAGGGAGGCTGCTGGGGTGCTGGTAATTCTTTATTTCTTCATGGTGTTTGTGCATATTGTCACCTATAGTGAAAGATCATCGATTCCTACTAAAAATAATAATAAATGATAAAAGAGACTTCAGGGAGCTCCCTTGTCACCCCTTCCACCATGAGAAGATCAAGTGAAAAAACAACTATCTATGAAACAAAAAGTGGGTTCTAATCAGACACAGTTTGAGCTTCCCTAGTGTCTCAGATGGTAAAGAATCCTCCTACAATGAGGAAGACCTGGGTTCAATACCTGGGTTGGGAAGACTCCCTCCAGGAGGGCATTTCAACCCACTCCAGTATTCTTGCCTGGAGAATCCCCATGGACAGAGGAGCCTGGAGGGCTATATTCCATGGGGTCACAAAGAGTCGGACACAACTGAGCGACTAAGCACAATCAGATACTGACTATGCCGGTGCTTTGATCTTGGACTCCCCAGCTCACAGAAATGGGACAAATAAATTTCTGTTGTTTATTTGTAACCCCATGAATGGTGTTTTTGTTATAGCAGCTCAAACGAACACAGGTGCAAAGAAAGAAAGCTCCAGGAGAAGCCTATTGTTTTAGTTCAAGGAATAATAGGAAAAGGGAATGCATAACTCAGAGAGTGTGGAAATCTGGTTTCTGCTTTCTTTTATCCATTCCCCTGCCCCAGCTCTCAGCCAAGGCTGAGGTGACAGTGGTAGCAGCAACTTTGACTAGAAGAGGCAATGATGGCAGCCAGCTAAAGCCAAAATTGGAAGAAAGGGGAACATTCCTTTAAGTTTGATGGAACTGCAGTTTCAAAAAAAGTGGAGTCAAATCCACTGTTCTTTTTGTCTCTCTGTCCTGCTGCTACTTGGTCCCAAAGACAAGTGCAGTTACAGAAGTGCACAGGAGAACATGGTAACTACAGTCACAGCATTCTAGCCACAAGACCAGAAAGAGGTTCCCTACTGGAAGTTACCAAGGAGATCATAAGAGAGAAACTTGGGAATACGACTCCATAAGGTTGTTTATGAATTGTTGGGCATACATACGCATGTGTCGAATCCAACAAACCACACTTTGAGGACTGAACTAACAGATACAACATCACCCAGATCTAGGTGGTGCATACACAGCACAGATTTGGATACCTCTGTAAAAGTCTGGAAAACTAAAGTGACATTAGAACCACAACCCACAGAAAGCTAAACAGAACTTGTAGCCTGAGTCCCATCACCTTGAAACCACCAAGTGTGATATTTTGACTAATAAGACATATTAATATATACTTGGTCATCTGAAATACATATTTAGTCATATATATTTCTCTCTCACAGTTCCCCAAACCTTTGGAATTTCCTGAGCAATAAAAGCAATGGAAGAATCTTTTGCCACATTTGGTCTCTCATCCTCAGTTCCTAAAAGAGTCATGAAGCTGAAATAGGTATCTTGTTATTCATAACAAGCCCCTTTTCACCACATCTGAGTTTACGTTAATGAGGTGACTTTTAGGAAACACCTAAAGATGAGATCTAACTGCCAGGAGAACCAAACATTAAATAGAAGACTGGAACTTTCACTCCACTTCCTGATTTCTGAGGAAGGGAGAAGGGCTGGAGGTTGACTCAATCACCAACAGTCAATTATTTTATCAATCATGCTTTGTAATGAAATCATCATAAAACCCCAAAGGAAAGGGGTTCAGATAGCTTCCAGGTTGGGGAACCAGAATGCTTCCATGTGCCACCATGTCAGTCCTCAAACTCCACCAGGACAGAAGATCCTTCATTTAGGACTTTACTGTGTGCATCTTTCATCTCATTGCTGATTTATATCCTTTAATATCCTTTGTAATATCCTTTGTAATATCCAGTAATGTAGTATGTAAACAAATTTCTTGAGTTCTGTGAGACACCCAAACAAATTAAGCAAACTCAACCATTCACCACAGTGCAGTGATCCATTAACCCAGCAGAAATCTTACTGGCATGAGGGTTCAAACAACTTCTGACCGAACACTGACTGGGTATTAAGCTACTCTGACCCAGGGGCAATGTCTAGGAAGCTATGTTTAAAACTAAAATCACACTCGTCCCTAGAAGCCTGAGAAATTGCTTCTGAGAAAGCAAAACCAGTCCCAGAGAGAGTCCCCAAGTGACTAGTCCCTGGCTAAAAGTAGGGCAAAATAATGTAAACTCTCTGAATTCATAACAGCCTCTAAGCCATACACACATACAAGTGTAAAGGATAAAAACCTAACTGGCTGAGAACAGTCTTTGACCACTAACTGGATTATGTCTACCCAAGAGTGAGCACTAGGTAAAAGACAAAAACAAGTAGAACCAATCGGAGCTGGAACGTTAGGAGCTGTGCACAAAAGACTTCACAATATTGATGCAGTCAAATCATGTTGTTTGACCTCAGTTCAGTCACTCAGTCATGTCTGACTCTTTGTGACCCCATAGATAGCAGCACGCCAGGCTTCCCTGTCCTTCACCATTTCCCAGAGCTTGCTCAAACTCATTCCATTGAGTTGGTGATGCCAGCCAATGATCTCATCCTCTGTCATCCCCTTCTCCTCCTGCCTTCAATCTTTCCCAGCATCAGGATCTTTTCAAATGAGTCAGTTCTTCAAATCAGGTGGCCAAAGTATTAGAGCTTCAGCTTCAGCATCAGTCCTTCCAATGAACACTCAGTATTAATTTCCTTTAGGATAGACTGGTTGGATCTCCTTGCAGTCCAAAGGACTCAAGAGTCTTCTCCACACTGCAGTTCAAAATCATCAATTCTTTGGCACTCAGCTTTCTTTATGGTCCAACTCTCACATCATACATGACTACTGGAAACACCAGAGCTTTGACTAGATGGACCCTTGATGGCAAAGCAATCTCTCTGCTTTTTAATATGCTATCTAGGTTGGTCAGAGCTTTTCTTCCAAGAAGCAAGTGTCTTGTAATTTCATGGCTGCAGTCACCATCTGTCGTGATTTTGGAGCCCAAGAACATGAAGTCTTGTCACTGTTTCCACTGTTTCCTCATCTATTTTCCATGAAGTGATGGGAATGGATAACATAATCTTTGTTTTTTGAATACTGAGTTTTAAGCTAGTTTTCTCACTCTCCTCTGTCACTTTTATCAAGAGGTTCTTTAGTTCCTCTTCACTTTCTGCTATAAGGGTGGTGTCATCTGCATATCTGAGGTTATTGATGTTTCTTGGCAATCTTGATTCCAGCTTGTGCTCATCCAGTCCAACATTTTACACGATGTTGTTTGACCTAGTAAGCAACAAACAATGCAACAACAGGGGTAGGGGGATCTAAATTACAAAATATGCAAATAAACAGTAAAATGCACCCAATACACAGAAAGAAAGAGCTGGCAATAGAAACTGCCTTTGAAGAGGCCCAGACAGTGGACTTAACAGAAAAAAACTTCAAAGCAGCTATTATAAATATGTTTGAAGTACAAAATGAAAGCATGCTTAAAGAATTATAGGAAGATGTGAGGATGATGTCTCATCAAAGAGACAATATCAACAAAGAGAAATATTCAAATTATTAAAAGGAACCAAATGGAAATTCTTGAGTTGAAAAGTGCAAGAACTGAAATTAAAAATTCACTCAAGAGACTCAATTATATATTTGAATTTTCAGAAGAAAGAATCAACAAACTTAGTGATAGACTAATAGGAATTATCCAATCTGAATTTCAGAAAGAAAAACAAATTAAGAAAACTGAACAAAGTCTCAGACAAATGTGAAACACTATTTAATGACAAACATACACATAACTGGAGTACCAGAAGAGAAAAAGATGAAGACTATCAAAGAAATAACGGCTTAAAACTTTATAAATTTTATAGAAAACATTAATCTACACATCTAAGAAGCTGAATTAACTCTGTAAAGAAATCGATACACACCCAGACACAGCATACTCATAAAGTTCAAAGACAAAGAGAAAATTCTGAAAAGAGCAAAAGAAAAATGACATCACATACAGGGAACTCAGGAAGATTAACACATAGCATCTCATCAGACACCACAGGAATCAGAAGGCAGTGAAACAACATACTCAAAGTGCTGAAAGTAAAGACTGTTAAACAAGAATATTGTATCACGCAAAACTACCTTTCACAAATGNACCCAGACACAGCATACTCATAAAGTTCAAAGACAAAGAGAAAATTCTGAAAAGAGCAAAAGAAAAATGACATCACATACAGGGAACTCAGGAAGATTAACACATAGCATCTCATCAGACACCATGGGAATCAGAAGGCAGTGAAACAACATACTCAAAGTGCTGAAAGTAAAGACTGTTAAACAAGAATATTGTATCACGCAAAACTACCTTTCACAAATGAAGACAAACTAAAGGTAAACCCAGATGAACAAAAGCAAAGAGAATATCTTGGTACATAATACACTGTAATGAATACCAAAGAAAATTCTTTAGGCTGAAACTAAATGATACTATACAGCACTATGAACTCACACACAGACACACATAGAGAATACCAGTAAGATAATCACTTAGCCATTTATAAAAAACAGTATAACTGCATATTTCTCCTCCTTGCATCTCTTGCATATTTAAAATGATATTGCAATAAACAGTATGTAAACAAGTGTATTGTTTGTTGACCTACAGCATACAGAAATATATTTGACAAAATAGTACAAAGGAGGGCAAAAAAAAAATCTCTGTTGGAATAAGGAAAGGACATCAAATCCAACTCAAGTCTGTAACTCAAATCCATAAGAAGAAAACAAAATAGCATAAATAAAATTAATATTGATATTAAAAATCTATAAATATAGACTATTGTTGTTCAGTCACACAGTTGTGTCTGACTCTTTGGACCCCATGGACTGCAGCATGCCATGTTTCTCTGTCCTTCATCATCTCCCAAAGTTAGCCCAAGTTCATGTCCATTGCATCGGTGATGTCATCCAGCCATCTCATCCTCTTACACCTTTCTTCTCCTTCTATCCCTCAATTTTTCTCAGCATGAGGGACTGTTCCACTGAGTCAGCTGTTCACATCACATGACCAAAATACTGGAGTTTCAGGTTCAGCATCAGTCCTTCCAACAAGTATTCATGGGTGATTTTCCCTTAAAATTGACTGGTTTGATCTCCTTGCAATCCACAGGACTCTCAGGAGTCTTCTCCAGCACCACAGTCTGAAGGCATCAATTCTTCAGCACTCCACTTCTTTATACAGTCCAGTGCTCACAACCATTGGGAAGACCATAGACTTGACTATATGGACCTTTGCTGGCAGAGTAATGTCTCTGCTTTTCAAGACACTGTCTAGGTTTGTCATAGCCTTCCTGCCAAGAAGCAAATGTCTTCTGATTTCACGGCTGCAGTCACCATCCAAAGTGATTTCAGAGCCCAAGAAGAGGAAATCTGTCACTACTTCCACCTTTTCCCCTTCTATTTGCCATGTAATGGCATACTGTAATGGGGCCAGATGCCATGATTTGGGGCATCCCTGGCTAGAGGGTAAAGAATGTGCCTGCAATTCAGAAGATCTAGGTTCAATGCCTGGGTTGCGAATATCTCCTAGAGGAGGGCATGGCAATCCACTCCAGTATTCTTGCCTGGAGAATCCCCATGACAGAGGAGCCTGGAGGCCTACAGTCATGGGTTTCAAAGAGTCAGACACAACTGATTGACTAAGCAGACACACAGTCATGATCTTGGTATTTTTAACATTTAGTTTTAAGCCAGCTCTTTCACTCTCCTCCTTCACGCTCATCAGGAGGCTCTTTAGTTCCTCTTCACTTCCTGCCATTAGAGAGATTTAGTTCAGTTCAGTCACTCAGTCGTGTCCAACTCTTTATGACCCCATATACTGCAGCACGCCAGTCCCCGTCTCCCCCCACCACCCCGTCCATCACCAACTCTCGGAGTTTACTCAAACTCATGTCCATTAAGTCAGTGATGTCCTCTAACTTCTAACCATCTCATCCTCTGTCTTCCCCTTCTTCTCCTGCCTTCAATCTTTTCCAGCACCAGAGCCTTTTCAAATGAGTCTGTTCTTCGCATCAGGTGGCCAAAGTATTGGAGTTTCAGCTTCACTATCAGTCCTTCCAATGAATATTTGGGACTGAATATTCACACACATAATACATCTGAATTTGTTTATCACCTGAAATGTGTCATATACACTCAAAGATAAACATAAATTCTACTTTTTCATCTCTTGTCTACTAAGAATTAGATCCAGACAAACTGTTTTATCTCAGATCTTCATCATCCATTTTCCAGTTACAGGGAGCACTGTATGTACATATTTCCCAGCAGTATTAGAAACAAGGATATAATTTTGCTTGATTTGTATAACCCTCTCAGGGCTATGCAACTACTGAGTGTCATTCGAAATGCAATCTTTGAAATACATCAACTGTGTATGTGTGTTCATGTGTGCACATGTGTGCCTGTGTGTATAAGGTAGAAAGGGCTTGAAAAATAGCTCTGTATTTTGGGGAGCTTCTGACACTTCCTATGAGAATATTGAAGGCTTTTTCCCCTAGATGCTCAGATATTTTGCCAAAATGTGCTAAAACAAAATCACTTAGAGACTATGAGCTAACCTAGAGATTAATAAAGCCTCCAACTTCACAGGCTTCCACAAATAATGATATGAAAACAACAGATAATTTTTAAGTGATCAAATATTTCAAGACTTCACTCTGTTTGTTTCTATGACATATTTATCCCATATGAAAGACTGGCTAAAGGAGTTGTAATGGCCTTCTGGGACAGGAAGAATAAGGTTTCTGAAGAAAATGTTAAATTAATTTTGATGGTGATGCAAAGTTAAGGAAGGGTTGTTAAGGGCTGGCTTGCTGCCACAGGGTGGGGTTTTGTTTTGGTATCCTTTTAGGGCCTGCAGGTGTTTGGCACCAGTTAAAATCAGGGCCAGCTGTGATATTTCAGTTCTGATATTTCCCTCCCAATAGTTCTCAGAAGTGATGCTTTAGGGTGATGTCTTACACCTGATGTCTTCAACTTGTGTGGTACAAATATGAAGACTCTGTTAAATAACACCAGTTTTGCAACACCCTTTGCCCTTTCTTTCCCACCCACAGGTCATGGCATCAAGGAGAAATAAAAATATTTGTCAGAGGTTCAGTTATTCATATATATATATTTTTTATAATTGAGCAGTTCATTTAAAAATGGTCATACACTAGAACCACCAAAATACAGTCTTGAGCAAAATAGAAAAAGCAGGATAACAAATTCTCTTTTGATTCTCATAGTAGATAATAATGCTTTTAAATCCTCTCAGTGGTGAGATCCGTACCTATCTTTGCAGGAATTTGAATAGTTTCTATTAAAAGCTACATTTTCTTTTAAGTTTATTTGGGTTGGAAAACCTCAAACCACAATGTATTTCATGCACATGTTCCCAAGGGTATGTTAAATAGGACCATACTGAGGTCATCTAGTAAGATTTTTAAGCTTTTTAAGAATTCCTTTAATGTACTGCACAATCTTGACCTGATTAAAAGAAGATATTTTAAGAAAGCACTTGGAAACATGACTATTAAAATCTATATGCAGATAATCTATATTATACTTCTATAATGCACCGAGTTTTCCTCAGATAATGTATCACTGAGGAAGAAAAAAAACAATAAGACTCCCACTAAAAGGGTTTTGGATCAAAACTTCTCAGAGCTATCAGTAAATGCAGACCAAAACCCCCTGTAGTATTCTTGATTGACTAAACAGTGGATGCCTGCAGGATCATTTTAACTGTGCAAAGGACTGCAGCATATAATCAGAGGATAAAAGGTAGACAACCTTGCATCTATCCAAGAAAAAAATCATTTGTAGTTTCCACTGAGTTAAAAGGCAAGTTTTCTCAGAGCATGAGACTATGAAGACATTATTTTGGTTAGGAATAATTTCAAATACCAAGTAAACTTGTCTACCATGTTCAAACCAGAGATGAAATATAAATGGTCTACTTGATAAGTAGGTTCACAGAAAATTCTCTCCTGCTCTTTGATGCTGCCTTTTTTTTTTTTTTTTTTTTTTTTAGACATACCCCTTTTCACTTCATCAAAGTTTCACTTCCTGCACCATGTTCCAGGCCTTGTACTTCACCCAAATCAATTTTCAGTTGTATTAGCAGCTGTGCTGGCCAGGCGCACATGGAGAGCTGGGCCCCGGGCGCCAGTGGCGCAGTCCCACATCCGAACACAAGTGGCCAGTTCCACGTACTGGGGGCCAAGAAACTCCGCAGCTCATCAGGGGAAAAACAAGGGAGGACACCTTGAACGGAAATCATACTTTTATAGAAAATGGGAAACAAAAAGATTTTCAGTAATCAAAAAAATGATGGGCTAAGCACCTCTTGGCACAAAGTTTGCAGATGCATTTCCTTAAAAGGAAATTAGCTAGAGCTTGATGTCAAGCTGATGATCCCCATCCTCACATTTACACTGGATTTGCCTTTATCCACTACATGATGATAAGTAAAAGATACCTTTTAGTAAAATATAACTGTGAAGGGCACCATAACCAGAGCTATTACTTTTTACTGAACATTTACCATTTAACAATCCCTACTATGTGACTTTGATAAACATTATCCCATTTACCTTTACAGTATAGAGAAAAGGTTCTATTTCATTACTTGAGCACTGAGGAAACTGAAGCCTAGAAATCTTATGAAACTTCCCAACACTTCTGATTCCATGGTCTTAGCTATTGTATTACGCTTAGTCCCCGGAGTTTCAAAGGCTTCTCAGCCAGCTCCACATATGAGTCAAGTCAGTCCCACACAGGGGGGATAGTAGCCACTTGATTATTTGGAAACCTATACTTTACAAAGTTAACCAACTCACTCATCCCCNTAGTCCCTGGAGTTTCAAAGGCTTCTCAGCCAGCTCCACATATGAGTCAAGTCAGTCCCACACAGGGGGGATAGTAGCCACTTGATTATTTGGAAACCTATACTTTACAAAGTTAACCAACTCACTCATCCCCTGATTCATGCATCAGTGAAATTTTACTGGGTACTTGCTACTTAAGTCAACTTATAATTTATTTTTCAGAAAGTAAAAGAATTACTAAATTCATGCTAAATCCCTAGCATCTAGTACATAATAAATGTTGAATACAAAAAAAGGTCTGTTAAATGAACTTTCAGAGTAGTTCCCTTTTAGAT